>CM053625.1:158725448-158810373 GCA_028646595.1 Phalanger gymnotis | reverse complement strand
GGGGGGGGTAGAAATGGGGAGAAAATTTGTAATTCAAACTCTTGTGAAAATCAATGCTGAAAACTAAACATATTAAATAAAAAAAATTAAAAAAAAAAGAGCTGACACAGCTTCTGGGTTCCAGAAAAAATATGGCAGAGCTTCCATTTATGGAAATGCCCAATGGGAATATCTCAGCCCTCTCTCATTTAAATCCAATTCACTTGCATGTTATGGCATCACCTTCCTGATGTCATGGTCCTCTCTGAGAAAGAAGAACAAACAGGGTCGGGGGCAGCCGCAATCTACCACCCACATCTTGGAAAACTTGCCCAAAGGCCAAGCTTTCATCTGGTACTTACCTCCCCTGAGGACTCAATTCCTTTGTGAAGTTGCACCCTAGTAGGGTCTACCTTGGTAACCTCACCCCCTACCCACTTAACTCAAATTCAAGTCGATTCAATCAAAACAGTTGCAGACTACACTCAGGTTTGCAAACTAATCCTAACACCTGAGAACTTCTCCTAACTCCAGGGAAGAAAGTAATAGGGAGCAGGTGAGATGACTCTTTACTTCCCTCTTCATTAAAATGTCTACCAAACAGAATTGTCAAGATGTAATGTTAAGCCAATCAGAAGATGACAAACATATTACTGGAGATTTTGTGGTCAACTTACTAATTGTTATAAAAGACTCTGTCAACCCTCACTCAGTGTACTACCAGTCCCTTGTCTACATAGTTGTCTCCCGCACTAGGCAATCAGCTCTTCTAGCCTATCTCACTGGTATTAACTAATTCTACCTTTCCCCCACCCCTCTTTTCCCCATTCCTTCCTAAGATTTTGCTGCTTATACTACTGGCCACTGAACCTTGTTCACTTCTACCGCTGGCCTCTGGTAGTGGTATCAACACACCACTAATAAAGCCTCCTGCAACGACTCCTGTAGTTGTCTCTTCCTGTCAGAATCCAATTGAACCTCTTAGATGGGTAAAGGCTGAGCCTGCACCACTAGTACTTCCCTTTAGTTCATGAGCTCTGACCAAAGGTCCGAGACTGTTTCCTAGCAGCCACTCCTCCATTGAAAGGATGGAATAGGCAGCCTTGCTGCCGTCCTCCCTCTTCTCTGGAGAAAACAAAAGGCAAAAGCACTGAACCATATCTTTTAATGGTGGGGAATCCCTCTTTTCTCCTCCCTATCTCTATAAATTGCTGACAAGGGCTAAGAGTAGGACCCTCAGCATCTTCCCATGAAGGTCTCCTTGCCTTCACTGAAGACAGAAAGGGCTAAGTTTTCAAAATCTGTGCTCCAGTGACAGGGTACTTCTTTCTTTCTCTGGTAAGGGACTATATAAATCACTGACAAGGGCTGGGACCAGGACCCTTGGCAGCTGCACCTTCACTGGCAGGACACTCTAACCACACTAAAGAAACCAAGGGCTGAGGGGCTAGAACTAGGACTCCTGGGTCCAACAGCAGAAGGGAATTCTTTCCCTATTGTGGACAAGGCAAGGCTTGTATCCTCTATCAATACAACTTTCACAATTGTAAAAGTATTTGGTGGCCTCCTCTTGTCTCTGGCCCTTGAACAGAGAATGTCCTCTCATTCTGGTAATCCTTCCAGCTGCTTGGCAGATATTCTCCCAGAAACCTCCTTCTATACCTTGAATGATTTCCCCTTTCTTCACTCCTCCCTCTCCTGTGAAGCATTTCTTATCTATCCTAAATTGCCTAAGAATGCTGCTGATTGGCTGTGTACTTACTCTAAGCAGGTCTGAAAAGTTATAAAAACTAAATCTGCACCCTAGGAAGTCAAAGCTTCCATCAGCAGCTTCCTTAGCTAATACTAATGCTAATACATTTCTATGCTTTCAGTTTGGCTCCGTGTCTTTGACCCACAGTCATTAGAAGGTTGTGCCTACTGATGGGTATATTTTTCCCAAGAGCTCCCATTTCACTCAGATCAAGAGTTCTCTAACAATATTTTGTTTAAGGAGGAAACTGATAAGCTACAGTAACACAACTAGGACCGTGAAGGGCTTTGGCCTTGAGATCATATAATATTGGTTGAAGGAAGTGGTGATATTTAACCTGAAGTAAGGAAGATCGTGGGAGCAGGAAGACATTAGTTTTTCTTAAAGATATGAAAGGCTGTCGCAAGGAAGAGAATAGACTTATTCTGACCTCTAGAGCCAAGCAGAACTAGAAACAATGGATGGGAGTTTCAAAGAGCTAAATTTAGGCTAAGATGTGAAGAAGAATTTTCTAAAAATTAGGGCTATCTGAAAATGGACTGAATTTCCTCAGAAGCTCAAAGGTACATAATCCTTTTAGCTAGAAGTGTCCTCCCTCCCAATATTCCTATAGAATGTAAGTTTCTTGAGGAAAAGGCTATGTGATTTTTATTTTTGAATTCCCAGCACCTGGCACAGTGTAAACATTTAATACTTGATTGGTTAAAATAGAAGTCACCTGCCCTTGTGAGTTTTCTTAGGACTTTTTGTCTCTTACAAATTTTTCACATTCTATTTTGTACTACAGCTTAGTTATGTTCAGTATAGCTGTCACTTTCCTAAACTACAAGGTCTTTGAGGTGGGGACTATGTTTAACTCATGTTATTTCTCCCAGTATCTGTTATACAGAATGTTAACATGTTAATACACATTAACAGGGACTTATTAATTCATTCATCAGTTACTAGTGGAATGTGGTTTAGAACTGCCCCACACCCTCCAGAGTAGCTGGAGGTACCCTCTTTTTACTGTTGATTTTGTATTTATTTATACACCTACAGGTTGTCTTCTGGAGTGGGCAGGGAACGTCATTTTGGCCTCTGTAACCCAAACACTTAGCAAAGTGCCCTTGCTTGTTAATTAAACTTACAAGATTTCTTCTTGTCAGATAATTTGCTAGGTGTCTTGAATACATCTGGTCCTTCCATTATAAAAAAAAAAAACAATAGCAGCAAACCCTAGGTTCTGTAACAGAAAGAAAAAAAGATAATTACATGAATCCACATGGAAAATACCATCTTGTTAATATAGAATTATGTAATTTTAGCCTAGGAAGACACTCAAAGTTCATCTGGTCTAGCCACATTGCTTTACAGCTAAGGAATCAAGGACCAGAGAGGTAAATAACTGGCCTAAGACCACACAGTTAGTTAGTGGCAGTTTTGGAAATGGAACCCAGGTATCCTGATCTGCAGCCTAGTACTTATTCAACTATATTGTGCTTAAAAGACAAAAGTACATAAGCAAAACAAGCTCCTCTTTCACAACACAATGTACTTTCACTAGCTACCTTAAAGGAGTAGTGCAGGGCCACCTGTAACCAGACCCTGGCCCAGTCACTGACCTGAGCCTCTGATGGGGGGGGGGGCACGATTGTACCACTGCCTTCCCTGAAAAACCTCTTTCCTCTCCCTCTGCCTCTCAAGTTAAGGAATAGACCCGGACCAGGCCCAACTTGCTCTACAATGCCTTTAGAATCTGAGAGTTTCTCTTTCCATCTGCAATCTATTACCCTTTCCACACACCTCACTTCTCAGCCCTCATGGTTTCTCCTGTTTCTTTTCTCTAACCTTGCAAAAATTAATAACCACTATTTCGGAGAAACTATTCCCTGCTCACTCCTTATGTTCTGTCATCTCCTTCTCCCTCAGCCTGATTCCAAATTCAATCCTGCCCACTCCTTCCCTTTCCACAATGAACAAAGTCGATTTTTATCCTGGACTTCTTTATTTCACATTCTTATTATCTACTAGCCCTCTCGGGGACCTGGATCCCCTCTAGTGACACATCATCCCCTGGCTATACTTTTTGTCACCTCTATTCCCCACCCCCCACGGAGTCCACTCAATCAAAATTATGGTTAAGTATACTGACTCCCCAAGGTCATTTCCCCTCCTTTCTCAGGGAGTTCAGCACCTTTTCCCCTTGTGTATATGTAAAAAAAAAAATGCACTTTGTCAATTCATTGCACCTTGGTCCTCTGAAGCATTCTTTTCACTTGGTGAACCAATTTAACTTTACACTGTCCTCTTCTCTAGCCATCTTTTTCTATTGCAGATTATGCTCAGCCAAGCCTCAGTCTCCTATTACTTCACCATTTTCCTCCTTCTTTGCACTGGCACCAGCACCACCACCGTTGTAGGCCCTCATGACTTCATGCCTGGGCTACTGAAGTAGCCTTCTCATTGGTCTCTCTGCCTTAAGTTTCTCACCACTCCAGTCCATCCCCCACTCAGCTATCAAAATGATCTTCCCAAGGCTCAGGTCTATGTCCTTTTCATTCAAAAAACTGTAATGGCTTCCTACCACTCCAGAATCAAATAGAAAACCCATCCCCCTTTTACAATCCTTCATAAACTAATCCCTTCATACCTTTCTAGTTTTCTTACACCTTAATCTCACCCATGTTCTCTGCGATCCAGTGACACTGGCCTTGTTATTGTTTCCTCATTACAACTCTTCTTGCATTTTCTTTGACTGCTCCCCATGCCTAGGACTCTTTCTCCTAATCTTTGCTTCCTGGCTTCCTTTGAGTCTCAGCTCAAGTCCTACCTCCTGCAAGAAATCTTTCCCAGTGATTAATCTTAGTGCCTTCCCTCTAGGATTACCTCCTATTTATCCAGTATATATTGTTTGCACGTAGTTATTTGGATCTTTCATGACTTAGCAGTGTCACAGGGGTGGGATACCTGCGGCCTTGAGGCCACCTGTGGCCTTCTATGTCCTTGGGTGCAGCCTTTTGACTGAATCCAGGTTTTACACAACAAATCTTTTTATTAAGGGGATTTGTTCTGTGAAGTTTGGATTCAGTCAAAGGGCCACACTTGAGGACCTAGAGGGCCACATGTGGCCTGGAGGCTGCAGGTTCCCCACCCCTGGAGCACACAGGAAGTATTTAATAAATGCTTGCTGACTTGACTGCTCCTTAAGACTCCTTTGTGGTATCTTCATCCAGATCATGCCCACTAACCATGGGTTTCCTCCTAGGCTCTTTCGTTGGCCCTATCCTCTTTTCCCTCTTTACTATATTGCTTGGTGATCTCCTTAGCTCTCATGATGATCTATATGAAGATGATTCTCATATCCCTTTGTCCAGTCCTTACTCACCTCAGTGTCCCATCACCAGTTGCCTATTGGACACCTGGAAATTGATGTCTTGAGGACTCTTTAAACTCAACATGTCCAAAACAGTACATGTTATCTTTTCTGCCCACAAACTTTCTTCTGAACTTCCCTATCTCTGTGGAAGGCAGCACTACCCTCCAGTCATCCAAACTTACAACTCTGGTTGGATTTCCCCCACACTCAATCCACTTAGCCTATTTGCTGTCAAGCCTAACAACCTTTATATACATATTCCCTTTTCTCTACTCACACAACTGCCAGTAGCACAGGTTCTCATCACCTTACTCTTGGACAACAACTTTCTGGTTGGTGTCCCAGCTTCAAGTCTTTCCCACTACAATTCATCTACCACACAGCTGCTGAAATGATCTATCTAAACAAGTCTGACCAATGTTGTCCTCACCCCCCCACACACACACTCAATAAATATAGTATATACTCAATAAATGTTTACTGGATGATTACATCTAGAATCAAATATCAACTCTTTTGTCATTGAAAGCCCTTGGCCCCAAACCACCTTTCAGTTTTATTATACTTTATTCCCTTTCATGTACACTATCATACAGCTGAACTCTTCTTCATGAACTTCACAAACCATTACTTCATCTCCCATCCCTGTGCCTTTGCATTGGCCATTCCCCATGCCTGGAGCTAGTTTCCTTCAAGGTTCAGCTGAAGCACCACCTTCTTCACAAAGTTTTGCCCTGATCACCCTCAACTGCAACTACCTTACTCCCAAATTATCTTAGTTTTGTATATACACACATATTTACATCATCCCTCTCCCATCCCCCCCAACCCCCACTAAAACATAAGTTCTTTAAAGGCAGAGATCTTGTTACTTTTAACTTTCACCTCCAATGCTTAGCATTACCTGGCATATAAGTAGGCCCTTGGCAAATGCTTGTTGATCAATTCAGCATCTCAGTGACTCCTCAGATCAAAACTGCCTTCCCTGGACACCAGTATGTTTTATTTCCCCGTTTCCTAGAGAGCAGGCACTACTACCTCAGTGCACTTTACCACCATGAAAGAACCCTCTAATGGGCCTCTTCTTTCACTGAACTCTTTCTGTAAATTCCATTTTAAGTTAGGACCCAGACCAGCCCTCATTCTAGGGACTTTGCCACTATGTCCCTGTTCTGCTACTTCCTCTCCCCAATTCCAACTTGTTAGTTCCCTGCTTATGCATTATTACTAGGATGTTAGCAATTTGAGGGCAGGGACTGGTTTTTTTTTTTGGCTCATTATTTGTATCCTCAGGGCTTAGTACAGTGCCTGGCACATAGTTAGTGCTTAATAAAAGGACCAGAATTTAAAAATACTTTGAAGGACCAAGCTGCAGTCAACTGACAAAGTACATTTTTTTAATACACAAGGGGAAAGGAAAAGTAGAGATAGGATGAAATATTTTATTTCAGACTAAAATTATAATAAATTTTTTTTTGTATCAGTTGTCATGCCTGGTCCTACTAAAGTGTCTTAGAAAGTGTTTTAATAAATTCTCATCGACTCACTTTGTATTCACAGAATTTAGCACCGCACCTGGCACACAGTAAGCACTTAATAAATGTTCTGTTATTTATTCATTCCACAGCCAGATTCTAAAAATGGTTTATAAGGGCACAAACTATATCATGAAGTCGTGGGCAGAGAGGAACAGCTTGGGAGTCTGGAAATTCTTTAAGGCTGATAAAGCCCCATTGAACTGCATCAGTGGGCGGAGCATGATTACAACCGCTGAAATTCCATTTCCCAACCTCCTAGAGTGCTAGAGACTCATCTGTTTCCTACGAAGGGAATGTAACGTTTTCCCTGTCTCTGAATATATTTGTTTCTGTGTTTCTCTATATTTCTGATGCTTTTTCTGTATTCCTTTTTCTCTGTTCCTGTCTCTACAGGTGTTTCTGTCTCGCTACTTCTATTTGTATCTGTCTCTACTTTTGTTTCTCTGTATCTATATGTTTCTTTGTTTATCTCTCTCTTTTTCGGTCTCTGTTTCTGTATGTCTCTCTACACTTCTTTTTTCTCTGTCTCTCTCTCTCTCCAACCTAAAACCACACAGGAAAGAAGGAAAGAAAAAAGCAGAAGGGAAAAGGAATGTCCTGAGACCACAGGAGAGAGAAGGAGGGCGGCTCCCAGGATGTCGGGGTTGGAAGGGACTTTGGGGGCCACCTGGTCCAAGCTCTCAGAGGAACAAGACTCCCTCTCTCTACGATAGCGCTTCTCAACCTTTTTGGTCTCAGGACCCCTTGGCATTCTTAAAAAAAATTACCGAGGACCCCAAGAGCTAGTGGGCGGATCACATTTATGAATGTTTATCTTTGTCAGGAATTAAAACTTTTGAATTTTAAAAGCATATATTCATTTAAAGTCACAACAAACTCATTACGTGTTCACAAATGTCACACATTTTTCTACGAAAAATGCACTTTACCTTCGCGGTAACCTTAAGTCACTGGGGCTCCTGCGGCCTCGGGTTCGAATACCAGCTCTGCAGTACTAACGGGGAGATCCCTGGGCTTCAGTTCCCATATAAAGAAGGGAAGGAGGCTGAGACTGCATGACCTCTCGACCTCCCAGAGGGTGAGAGCGGTCCGGCGGAGACAAGCAGCCCGAGCCGACTCTGCTGCCCTCTCTCCCAGACTTACCTGAGCAGTTACAGATCAGTCGGAGCGCCAAGACGCGCCTCTAAGGCCGTTGCAGACTCGACTGAGGCCGTTGAGATTCGAACGCCCCGCTGCCTTCAAACCCGCGCGCTCCATCCTACGGGGCATACAGAGGGACAAACTGGATGACAACGCGTTCTCGGGCTTCGCTCCTTTTCTTACTCTGCGCCTCCTTTCCCCGGCCGCCTACACGCACATGCACACACACGCACGCACGCACGCACGCACACACACACACACACCCCTCCATTATTATTTTGGAGTTATTTCTACATATACAACTTGTGTATTTTCTATTATATACTGCCTACCTATCTACCAATCTTTCTATAGATCTGACTCTATCATCTTCCCTTATCTATCTGGCTGTCTCCTCCCTCGTCTACTTACCTTCCTGGCTTCCTTTAAGTCCCAGCTAAAATCTCACCTTCTGCAGGAAGCCTTCTCTCATCCCTCATAATTGTAGTGCCTTCTTTCTATTAATTATTTCCTATTTATTCAGCTTTCTTTCTTTCTTTATTTGTCTGTTGTCTCCTCCGTTAGACTGTAAGCTCCTTGAGGGCAGAAAGTGTCTTCTTGCCCTTTTTTGCATCCTCGGAGCTTAGCACAGTGCCCTTCACATTGTAGGTGCTTTATTGATTAAGACTGATTGCTGGACCTACTCATCCCTTTGTATCTAGCTAAGGAGCATTCTGCTACTTATCGTTTCTCATCCATTTATCTATATGTATCTATTTATGTATCTACTGATAGTTACCTAAAGAGCATTCTATTATCTATCATCTATCTTTTTATCTATCATCTATCTATCTATCTATCTATCTATCTATCTATCTATCTATCTATCTACCTATCTGTCTGTCTGTCTGTCTGTATCTATCTATCCTACATATACGTATCCATGTATATGGATATATCTATCCATAAATTATCTAGCATTCTATGGTGTCATTTACATATATAATCTATTATCTCTGGCTACGTGTGTGTGAACTCGCTCTCACCAGCGCGCGATTTATCTATTTATCACGTCTTTTTGTCCCTATTTCCCCTACATCAACCTGTCTATCCATCAGCTCTCTGTCCATTTATCATCTTTTTTTCAAAACTTTATTTAGTATCACCCTTTATCGAATCAACCAAAGCAATTTAAAAAGACAGCCCATCAGCAAGATGAAATGAACTCTTAACACTCCCCCCTCCCCACAGGGCTTTATAAAACTGCACATTCTTTGATCCTGCTAAAAGATAAAAGAAAAGGGAAAAGGACCTATATATGCAAAAATATTTATAGTGGCTCTTTTTGTGGTGGCAAAGAAATGGAAATTGAGGGGAGGCTTGGGAAATGGCTGAACAAGTTATGGTACATGATTATTAGGGTATACTCATGCTATGGTGGGGGTGCTGGCTTCAGAAAAACATGCAAAGTCTTATATGAACTGATTCGAAGTGAACTGAGCAGAACCAGGACATCTTACACAATAACAGCAATGTTGTAATGATGATCCAAGTATGAAAGACTCAGCTACTCTGATGAAGACAATGATCCAAGACAGTTCCAAAAGACACATGATGAAAAATGCTATTCCCCTCCAGAGAGAGAACTGATGAGCTCTTAGTGCAAATTGAAGCATACTTTTTTCACTTTTTAAATTTTTCTTGTTTCTCTGTGTGTGTTTTCTTTAGCAACATGGCTAATATGGAAATATATTTTGTATGTTTTCACATATATAATTGATATCATATAATTTGCCTTCTCAGTGGGTGAGGAAGGGGCAAAAGGAGGGGGAATTTGAAACTCAAAATCTTAATAAAAAAGAATGTCAACAAATGTTTAATCTCTTTGAGAAATATTTAGCGAAATAAAAATGTATTTTTTTAAAAAAAACCCACTCATCTCCTCAGTTTTCTGACCACAGGTCCCTTCATTCCCTCCAATTTGAGGGAGTGGAGGGTAGACAATAAATAGCTCCTTCCAAATCTTCTATGATTTAAGGAGGGCACCCCAGAATTCACCTCATTCTGCCCAGCTGCATTCCTGGATTTTATGATTTCCAGAAACTCATCTTTCTACAAGATAAAATCAGCACTGAAATTCTCACCTGCTTAGGTCATTTCCCTCTGGGGCTTTATCCCCCTTTCAGCTTCTTTTTTATGTGTAATCTTCCTGCTTTAGATTATGAGCTCCTTGAGGGTTAGGGAAAGTCTTTTGTCTTTCTTGGTGTCCTCAGTGCTTAGTCCTGGTACATAATAATATGTTTATTGACTTTCTTTGACTCTGAGAATGAAAGGAAGAGAAAAAAGAAAGGAAAATTAAATGTAAAAATAAACCTCAGTTCCAGGATATAGTTTTGAATTATATCCCTATATTGCTACAATTCTGGAAGGAAGCTTAGTATCCGCCTAATTCAACCCTCTTCATTTTACAGTTAACGAAACAAGAGCCTAGAGAAGTTAAGTGATTTGCCCAAGGTAAGTGATTACCCAATCAATTAAGTAGGAGAGCCAGCCCTCACACTTGGACCAGGTCCTCTAAATCTAGTGCTTTTCCCATCCTATTATATTGCCTCTAACGAGTACTTAGAGCCCTGTCCTGAATGCTATTCAGATTTACAAATTATCATCATCTTAACTTTACTATTATTACATCGCTTATTGCTGTTTCAGCGAACATTTATCAAATGTCCACTATATATAATGCACTGTATGGGTCAGAGAAGAAAATACAAGTTGTTCTCAAGGAATAGTTTACTAGAGGGTGTATGTGTGTGTATATATATATATTAGTTTAGTTTAATACAAACTAGCCTAACTAGACCCCCAAAATTTCTCTCACCTTCAGTGCAGGCTCCAGTTTGAGCACAAGCTTGCTAAGTCTCTTGCCGTTTCCTTTCAGGAAAACTGTAAATAGCCCCAGGTAATTTGCATAATCCTAATTATCTTAGAGGAAGAGGCAGAAAGGAAAGGAAAAGAAAGCAGGAATGCCTTTCCAAACCTCTGAAAAGACACAGTAGGACATGTTGACTGGGTAGGAATCCTTTCTCCCCCAGGTAAGAGAGGAGGTAAATGGCATGGACTCATCCTGAACTGACTTGAGATGGGTAGGGGACTCCAGTGTAATCCAAGAAAAAGATGTTTCTAAAATGACTCAAGGACACCCTTTGTGGGAAAAATGGGGCTACAGGAGGCATTCTGGCCCCCAGAATAGAAAGCAATTGTCATGTAGTCAGAATTACACTCCAGTATAATGCCTTCACAAGCAGCAGTTTCTGGAAGAGAGGAAGGAATAAAGAATAGAGAAAAGACCAAAGAAGGAGCAGCTTAGCCTACAAGGGGAGCAAATCGCTAGAGGATAACTGCCATTAAAATGCACAGTGGCAAAGCACTGGAGTAGAGCACTGAACCTCTGGTCCTTTCCCCTTGCTGGCTTCCCACCCAGGGTAGTACTATAAATCACAAGGACTGTTCCAATTCCTGGAGGGATGCCCAGTAGAGAGAGTATCCAGGACTAGAGGGCAACTGATAATGTCAAAAGCTTCCAACAGGTAAAACAGAATGAAGACTGAGAAAGGGCTATTGGCTTTTAAGAGCCAACTGCTCTCAGAAAGTTGAGATCATTGGTAAAGGACTAAAAATTAATTGGAGACGAAATAATTTGGTGTTAATGAATTGGCCAAAGAACAAATCATAAAAACAACAGAAAATTTCATCAAAGAAAATGATAGCAATGAAACAACATGAAAATTTTAGGGATGCAGCTAAAGCAATCCTTAGGGGAGAATTTACTGCTCTAAAAACTTTCATCTACAAAAGAGAAAGGGAACAGATCAGCAAACTGGGACTGTAACTAAAAATGTTTTCAAAGTAATACATTTTTAAAAGCTACGAATAAACACTTAATTAGAAATTCTGAAAATCATAAGAGATTAACAGATTTTCAAAGAAATCCCATTGCGTTGATAAAGAAAACTAAGAGCTTTTAAAAACATAACAAAACAAAGCTAGTTTGTCTGATCCTGATTTTGGATGTCTACGAATCAAACCATGGATATCAAAAAATAAAAAAAGAGAATTCACAACAATGATGATATAAACAAAAGTATAAGAAAAATTTATTTTGCCCAATTATATGCCAAAAATCTGAAAACTTAGATGAAAAAATATTAAATATCTGAATTAGTAGAAAAAGAAATTGATTATTGAAATTATCCGATATCAGAAAAAAGAGACCAAACAAGACACACATGAACTATCCAAAGGAAAAAATAAAACAGGATTTACAAGCAAGTTCTTTCAAATATTCAAAGAACAATTGCTTGAAGTACTACACAAACTGTTTGAAAAAATAGGGTGAACGGAGAATCCTACCAAATTCCTATAATACAAATAAAGTCTTTATACCTAACCCAGGGTGAGATGATATCAGAGAAGGAAAACTATAAGCCAATATCCCTGATGATGTTAACTCAAAATTATTCAATAAAGCATTAGGAAAGAGGCTATTGTAAGATTTAAAAGGTTATGTACTATTCCTAGATTGTATTTATATTAAGAACTCAGGTAGTTGTTATTTATCCATTTTAGTCATGTCCTACTTTTTGTGATCCCATTTGGGTCACAGTGTTGATATTTTTTTTTTTTTTGGCAAAGATACCAGAGTAGTTTGCCATTTCCTTCTCCAGCTCATTATACAGATGAGAAAATAGGCAAATAGGGTGAAGTGACTTACCCAGGGTCACACAGCTAGTCAGTGTCTGAGGCCAGATTTGAACACAGGAAGATGTGTCTTCCTGACTCCAGGCCTGGCATTCTATATACTGTATCACCTAGCTTGCCCCAACAATACAGCACTGGTTCGATGTAAGAAAAAAAAATATGTACATACATACATATACATATATGTATGTATATATATATGTATATTATGTAAATTCAATAGACCAGATTGCAAGTATTTACATAGCACTTTAAGGTTTGCAAAGTATTTTACATATATTTTCTCACTTGACCCTCACAATAGTGAGCTAGGTGCCATTATTATCCAAAGTTTACAAATGAGGAAACTGAAGCACAGAGTAGTTAAATGATTTGTCCAGGGTCACAAAACTAGTAATTGTCTAAGGCAGGATTCAAACTCGAGTCTTCCCAACTCCTAGTCTGGCACTCTCTATCCATCTAATTATCAGATAAATGGTTTAGGTAGCAGTCTAAGTGATTTTTTAAAAAAAATGAAGGCAAGGATTCTAGATGGGTTTTTCAACTAAACAAGTATTTTTAAAGTGTCTAAGTAAGTGTCAGGTGCCATGCTAGGTGCTGGGGATATAAAAACAGAAATGAGACAGATCATGCTTTTAAGGAACTTACATTCTATTTGGGGGAGACAACATATATACAGAAATTTAGTTTCAAATTATATACAAAGTAATTTCCCAGGGGAAAGGAATAGACATAATATGAAGGGCAATTTGTTAACAATGGAATAGGAATATGAATACTCCAGGTCTGTTACACATGGATATAAGAGAGCAAGGGGTGCTGGCCAGAGAAGTTTAGTCTAGACAGAAATTCTTCCTGAGCTATCAAATTGCCGATTACCTTTGGACATGGTAAAAACTAGCACCTGCAAACCAAAGGGAAAGAATGAGGAAGAAATTTTTCTTTTGACCCTATCTCACTCTAATTTGAATAAATAAATCAGATTTATCTGCCTACAAGTTGCTTTCTTCCAGGAGATGACAAGTTCCTTGAAGATAACAATTATGATTTCCCATCTTCATATTGCAGCCCCATTCATATCTTTATTCAGACTCTACAGGCAGCTTCCCTTCTCATTGGCATCCTTGAGTCACACCAAGCCTAAATAACTGATACTAAACACTTCTGTAATCTCTAGATTACAGGATCTAGGATCATAGGTTCACCAATGCATTTCTTTTCTCCTTCCCTGGACCCATCACAGTCTCAGAAAACACTATTTGCACCCACTGAATGAACTTGCCCATCACCAAATGTTTCTAGAGTCTCTACAACTCTAGAATGTTAGAGCTGAAGACAACTTTAGGGATCATATCCACCTTCCAGACTACCTGTTCTGCTTCCAACTCAGCCCTCAGAGCTGTCATCTAGAGGAGACAACTCTGAGAAAGGACTAGTCACTCCCACCAACTGCCAACCAATTGTCACACCCAGGGAAGGCAAGCTAACTCAACCAAGGCAACCAGGGACCCTGATGGAGAGAGAGGAAGTAGTGTGTGCCAAGCAAGACAGACCTCAACTACCTCAACCACCATCTCCCTTCAGACCCTAATGGAGACAGTCCAGGACCCTGAACTCAAGAGTTTTGTGAATAAAACTGGCTTAGTGACCTCAACCTTCATCCTGGGACACAGTCCCTGTGGAAATGCAGCCTGACAAACACTCTTGCAATATACTCAACCCAGAAAAGAAAGTTCTTTCCACAAAAGTCTTTGGCACTGTCAAATAACTCAATATCAGATATTTGTATTATTTTATCAGTGGAAATGACATTAAAGAAGCAACATTACCATCTACTTGCTTCTTAACCCAGAGGATTATGGGACTTTTCCGTCTTACTTGTAGCTGATACTTTCCACATGTGTTATTTCCCATTAGAAATTTAAGCCTCTTTCAGAACCAGAAAAACATCGTACACAATAACAGCAACATTGTGCGAGGATCAACTTTGATAGACTTAGCTCTTCTCAGCAATACAATGATCTAAGACAATTCCCAGGGACTCATGATAGAAAATTCTATCCACATCCAGAGAAAGAACTATGGCCTGCGAATGAAGATCAAAGCATACTATTTTGTTTTGTTTTGTATTTCTCATGGTTTTCCATTTTATTTTGATTCTTCTTTTACAACATGACTAATGTGGAAATATGTTTAATATGATCGTACATGTATAGCCTATATCAGATTGCATGCCATCTTTGGGAGGGAGAGGGGGGAGGGGAGGAAGGGTAAAAATGTGGAACTCAAAATCTTATAAAAGTGAATGTTAAAAACTAAAAATAAATAAGCAAAGAAAAAAAATAAGAAATGAAATGTGAGCTCCTTTAGAGAAGGAGTAATTGTACTTTTCTATTGTTGTGGTAGAGAGCTTGAGAGGGGTCAAGGCAGACTAGGCAGGATGCCAAACTTGGGAAAGAGGCAGGGCTGGCTGGGCAGGATGCCAACCTGAGAGGCAGCTAAGATTGTCTGGGTAGTCAGTTTCTCTTTACATTTGGCTATTCCCTCATAAACATAGAACAATACTTTTGAGTTCCTATATACCCTGGTCATGCCAACCTGAACAATGTTTAAGAAATATTCCCATATTTCAGGCAAAGATTGATTTACAAAATGTCTATTAATTCTAGCATCTCTTAGATCGAGTGGGTCCAACACAATGTGCTGCTTAGCACTCATTGTCTGTCATAAAAATAAAGGGAGATTGCATTTGGATAGTTTCTTGAAACTTCAGTTCTTGGGTCATGTTGAGCATATTTCCATACACTTGATTAAAGATTAAAGAATGTTACAGCAGGATCAGGAGAGCAGTAAGACCTGATTCCTTTTGACCCTGAGGAACCTGCACATAGAGGACCTGCTGAAGGTGTTTATCCTCTTCAGGAAAGATTTATTCCTGACCCAAACAACCCAGATACTTTGTTAAGGATAAAACATCATCAGCCTTTCAGTCTCTCTGCCCTCTCCATATGGAGAAGAGATATTCCCAAATTTGATGAGGATCCTGTGGCTATTATAACCTAATTTCAGGCCATATTTAGGAGTTATAACTCAGTCTGGGGAGATGTTACTAATTTGAGGGAAATCCACTCTCCCCAGAGGAAAGAAATGCCATTATAGATACAGCAAACAGACAAGCCTCACCAGTGGGATTGCCTCCTGGCCCTCTGAGTCTAAATAATTGGCTGTTGCAAGACCTTCACTGGGACCCCAGTGTCCCAGACAACCTCACTAGTCTATAGCTGAATAGAGAATCTATTCACAGGCTGTCTCCTATTCCTGGAATGTTCTCAAGCTTCTTCAGTGTGCTCACGGGGTACTATAGGCAGCAAATCAACCAATCAACAAGCATTTATTAAGGTCCTCTTAGGATCCCGCACTGGGCTAAACACTGGAAGACAAAGGTGAGACTCTCTTACCCCCAACCCTGGGGGGGATACAATATATCCACGGATAAATATGGGATACATATGACACACATAGTGGTACGGTCTAGGGGGTCAGAGGAAAGAAGGGCACCAACAACTACTCAAAGAAGAAAAGGTATTTGGAAAGAAGTAGTTCTTTAACTGAGGCTTGAAAGGTGCTAGGGGTTCCCAGGGGAAGAGGTAGAGAGGGAGAATATTCCAGAAATGGGAGACAGCCTGTGAAGAGCATGGAAAAAGTGAAGAGGGTACAATGGAAGGGCAGGAAGAGTTAGCCAGAGACCTGGGAAGGATAAGACTGATGTGGATGTGTATCAGATAGCAGAGAGTGATAGCTATTGGTGCCCTTCCAGCTTTTAATCCTTTAATCAAGTACAGATCTGATCTCTGGATCACAGAGGTCCTGGAGAGAATGACATCATGGAGACAATGGGGTCCAGTGCCAAAACACTCTGGTTATCCATGCCCCTCTATGCCCAAGCTCATAAGAGGGTAGAAGTCTTTCTTCCTTGGCAGGACATACAGAAGTCCCCTGAAACCTATCATTTCAGAATTGCTCCCTGAGCTATCAGAATCATCAGTGGATCCTGAGAAGAGGGATTTTTGGAGACTTTCCAGTGCCTGTGGTATGGTAAGTTCTTGGGATCACAGATTTAAAATGGGAAGGTACCTCAAAAGGCCATCTAGTCCAGCTCCCCTCATTTTAACAGATAAACTGAAGTCAGGTGAGATAAGGCAACTTGCCCAAAGTCAGAAAGATTATAGTAATTGGCAGTCAGGATTCAAACCCAGGTCCTCACTCCAAATCCAGTCCTCTTTCCACTGAACCAGAAACACAGTTTCGGAGAAAGGTATAGCACTGGGTCTAGAGAGTTTTCTCTACACCAATGATTGGATCTTTCTCTTTATTCCAGCTCCCAGGCTTTAGTTACTTGTTCTGGGCCTGTTTCTATAGTTCTCTCCTTTCCAAACTACATGGAAAGAAGCAATAATGTGGGATGAAAAGAATGTTGTATTTCAAGTCACAAGATCAAATCCTAGTTTTGTCATTTATAACCTGTGAGAACTCAGGCAAATCAACTTGAATCCTCTGTTGCTTCAACTATAAAATGAGACCATTGAACCAGATAACCTCTGAGGTTCCTTCGACCTCTAAATTTAGGATTCCTTGAAACGTGTATACTTTTCTCCCATTTTCTTTTTCAGGCTTCAAGGGGTAATGAGAGGGGGGAGAGGGAAGGCAGCCAAGGAATGGAAAAGGTTGAGAGCCTAATTCTTTTCAAATTAAGTACAGAAAGAGAAAAATCAGGGAAAGAGGATGCCTGTGACATCCAAGAGTATAAAGCACGAGGGAATGTGCCAGGAAGGTCCAATAACTGTCGGTGTTTGTCTCCAAGAGTTACCAAGAGGATGAGAGTTTGGGCCCTGGAGTTGTGGGTCTTGGAGCAGAGCAGGGCTTGTGAAGGCTTCAAGATAACTGCTTGGTAAGGAAAATTGGAACCCATTAGTTTCTTTTTATTCTTGATGTCTGCAGGTTTCTACTCATCGGGTGATTTCTTTTCCCACTTTCTATTAAGAATTCGCTCATTTGGGGAATATGCGGTTTGGAAAAAACGATGGCAGCATCTTTTGGAAAATGTGGGCTCTGAGTTGTCTGTAATTGATGAGTTCCTCTCTCCGTCAGTACTGAAATGAGGAGAAGATGTGACATAGGATCCAAATGCTGCTTGAAGGAAGCCTGAACTCTTCACTTGGGATTATTGTTTCTCTTCTTGGTTGTGTAAGATCTCAACAGCATCTGGCTACAATTTCTGAGCTCAAGCATTGTTCTTGCTTAATGGGTTTCTTTGCTTTTTTGTTTTTTTTTTTACTTTCTGGAATATTTTCTTGATAATTTTCATCTGACCATTAAACAAGAAAATAATTCTTGAGAAAGTGGAAAGTGAATGTAATGGTTTAAGGATAAGATTTTATTTTTTAGAAACTAACAAAACAAGGCCTAAGAGTAAGGAGCAAGACCTTGGTAATTGAGGACACAGTGCTTTTTACACACATTATCTGCATTTGATCATCACAACAATACTTCAAGGTGAAAGGTGGAAATACAATTTATCCTCATTTCATAGATAGGGCAAGAGAAGCTTAAAGGTTAAGAGATTTAGTCAAAGACAAACAGCTAACTAGGTGGCAGAAAATGGATGAGCCCCTGTTCAGTGCCCTATCCCCTGCCTCTTCAGAAGAATTCTTCTGGCTGTTGGGTGCCATTTGAAATTCATCTTTTGTTAATCAGTTGTTGTCGTTGTTTAGTCATCTTCCAGCTGTGTTTGACTCTTGGTGACCCTCCATTTGGTGTTTTCTTGGCAAAGATACTGGAGTGGTCCTTTTCCAGCTCATTTTACAGATGAGGAAACTGAGGCAAACAAGGTTGAGTGACTTACGCAGGGTAACCTAGCTAGTGAATATCTGAGGCTGGAAGAGGAGTCTTCCTGACTCCAGACCCTGAACTCTATCCACTGTGCCTATTAATTATCTAACTACATTTACTGAGAACTCATTGTGCACAATTGATGTTTTAGGTCCTCAAAGAATGCACAATCTAATGGAGAAACATGAAATACATCTGTGTATATATAAGACTGCAAAACCATAACATACAACTAATGAGAATAAAATTTAAAAAACCCTATTGATAGAAAGAATTCAATTATTGAAAAGTTGATAAGCTGGTTACCTCAGTCATCCAAAGCACAAAAGAGAAAAGGAATAAAAAAAGTTTCTGAGCATCTAAGAGTTGTCATGAAGCCCATGCACTAAAACTTATGTGTTTTATGAGCCTTTTGTGGACTCACACAAGAAACTGTTTAATCTTATTTAGGCATAACTTTAAATTTGATGATCTGGTTCATAGTCCATAGCAGGTTGGAAGTAACAATGGGTAGGTGACACTGCTAGAGAGAGAAATTGAGACCCCAGAAATGTGACAGTTGCTATCAAGGGAGCCATCAGAGTGAGCAAAAGCAAAGATTCCAAAAGGAGAGCAGCCTGGAGTCATTTAGTGCTAAAAAGCCCCTGAGGACCTCCCTTTATTGCACCATCTACAATAAAGTTCATAATGATGACATTTTCATTAGTAAAAGGTTAATTTATGCTCTGATCCTTTTTTAAGGGTATTGGGAGTTTACAATGTCTTTTTAAAATTATTTTTTTAAGTTTTACTTTGCCTTTTGTTTTTATACCATGGCCTTATTTAACCACCACACCCCACATTAAACTTTCTTGTAGCAAAGCCAAACTGGCAAACCACAGTCTACATCTGTGGTAATCACTTCTCGTAGAGGAGGAAGGTGAATTTTCTTATCAGTTCTGTGGGACTGAAATTTTTAATTATAATTAAACCAGACTGTCGGTAGATAGAAGGGTGTGGTCTTGTGGTAGGCTAGGTGCATTGTGGTATTACATTAGCAATTCCCCACTCCATAGGTTTATCTGCTTGCTCACTTTCTCCCCAGGTATAAAGAAGTCTAGGATAAGCCATCTAGTTCAATCCCTTCATTTTACAGACGAGGAAACTGAGGCCCAAAGAGGATAAGTGATTTACCCAAGGTCACACAGGTAATACATGTCAGACAGGATTTGAACTCAGGTCCTCTGACTCCAGAGCCAGTTATCTTACCATTGTACTGCTCTGTTGAGTATGCTCTGGATTATTCTCAGAAATTACAAAAAGTAAAAAATAAAATAAAAATGCTTGCTCTCTAATTAGTGGTATTTTCCCACTTTCCCCCAAGGGCTTCCCTTCTCAAGTACCTTTTGCTAGTCATCCTAAGCTAAGAGGGTGAACTTAAGAAGTGTGGTCAGGGTCAATAGACAATAAATACTTATTAAACTCTGATTACACATCTGGCAATGTACTAAGGACAGGGGATGCAAATACGAAAAAGACAGTCCTTGCCCTTGAGGATTTTATAATCTAATAGAGGAAGCCAATACATCATAATGGGGGAAGCCAATACAATGAAAAGAGGGGGTGGGCTGGAGAAGCCAAAGAAGTAGAAAATGAATACAGCTGGGTGGGAAATAAAGCAATGTTTGAGGAAGTGTCAGTATTGTATCCTTCCTTAGATAGAGGAGTTTACTACTCACTCCCCAAATCAGAGGGGCAGAGGATGTAAGGAACAAAGTTGATGAGTTCCTGCAAGATGATATCTTCCAGTGAGTTCAGTATTAGTGCGATAAAATAGTTCTTCGGCCTATTCCTTGAAGCCTTCCATTATAACTATCTTCTCCTAAAACTCAACCCATCTCAACTTCTTATGGGTCAATTATGATTTCTACCCTCACATGAATCCCCATGGAAGTGTAGAAGTACTGAATAAAGTACTGACTTTGAAGACAGAAAGACCTAGGTTCAGTCCCACGTGATCTTTGTGATCTCGAGCAAATCATTTATCCTCTAATTACCTCTGACAATTGGGGTTAAGTGGTCTGCCCAGGGTCACACAACTAGCAAGTGTTTGAGGCTGGATTTGAACTCAGGTCCTTTTGACTTCAGCACCAGGGGTCTATCTATTGGGCCACCTAGACAAACTCAGACTTGGGAAAAACCTTAGCTTAAAAAGACCAAGCTCTCCCACTTCATCCCAGGCCATCGCCAGTCATCCTGATCTGTGTATTAGCAGTGTACTCCAGTGACTCTGGAAGAGGGAGTGAGACTGATGACTTTGCCCATCTCTGCCTCACTTAAAGCCAATTCACTTGCAAGTCAAGGCATCGCCCTCCTGATGCCATTGGTCCTCTTCCAGAACAAAGGACGAACAATAGCAATAACTCAGACATCTCCCTAGGAATTACTTACTAAACTAACATTCCTAAAGCACTATTTGGACCATGTCGTCCCTTTGTTCAAGAAGCTTCGTTGGCTCCCTCTTACCTATAGGACAAAATACAAAACTCCTTTGGTTTTTAAAACTCTTCACAGTCAGGCTTCAAGCTATCTTTCCATGTTGATGATGTACCACTTCCCCTCATGCACTCTCTGTTCTTGCCAAACCAGTCTGCTCGCTGTTTCTGGTATGTGATATCCAATCTCCTACTTATATACTTTGGTTAAAAATTTTTTTTAATAAATTTGATTGATGTCTCTTTATGTCATCAAAATGTTCCCCAGTATCCCTTCCTTCCTTCCTCCCTCCCAGAGAGCCACCCATATAACAAAGAATATTTTTAAAGACCAAAAAGAAAGAGAGAGAAACCCACCACCCAAACTGATTAATATTTCAAAAAAGTCTGAAAACATATCCCTATTCATGGACCTTTCACTTCTGCAAAGGGGTGGAGTGGTAGTTTCTTCTCAGGTCTCTTCTTTGGAACACGCCTGTTCTTTTTTTTTTTATTATATATGTATATATTTATTTTTTATTTTTAGTTTACAACATTCAGTTCCACAAATTTTTGAGTTCCAAATTTTCTCTCCCTCCCTCTCCTCCTTTTATAATTTTTTTTTTTTGGAAGAGAGAATGCAGGGCAATTGGGGTTAAGTGACTTGCCCAAGGTCACACAGCTAGTACATGTGTCAAGTGTCTGAAGCCGGATTTGAACTCAGGTCCTCCTGATTCCAGGGCCAGTGCTCTACTCACTGCGCCACCTAGCCACCCCAAAATGCCTGTTCTTTATAATTTTGCAACATTCATTTTGATTTTGGTGGGTGTGGTTGTTCTTTCTGTTTACTTTTTTGTAACCATTCTGTATATTGTTTTCTTAGCTCTGTTTACTTCATTCTGCATCTGTTCATTTAGCTCTTTCCATACTTCTCTGTATTTACCATACACATCATTTCTTATAACACCTTGATATTCTACTACATTCATGTACCACAATTTGTTTAGTTGTTCCCCAATCAATGGGCATCCACTTTGTTTTCAGTTCTTTGATATTATAAAAAAGTACTACTATAAATATTTTGGTGTTTGTGGAGACTTTCTCCTTACAAATGGCCTCTTTGTGCTATATAAGTCTTCTAGTAAGGAAGTTTCTACAGCTAGATGGTATAGTGGATGTGTAGTGGATATAACACCTGGCCTGGAGTCAGAAAGACTAGAGTTCAAATCTGGTTTCAGATGCTTATGGGCTGTGTGACCCTGGGTAAGTCATTTACCCCTGTTTGCCTCAGTTTCCTCATCTGTAAAATGAACTGGAGAAAGAAATGGCAAACCACTTCAGTATCTTTGCCAAGAAAACCCCATGGACTAGTATTGGTGTGCTATGGTCCATAAGGTCACAGAGTCAGACACAATTGAATGACTAAACAGCAGGTGCTAGTCACTGCACTAGGTCCTAGGGATAGAAAGACCAAAAACTAGATAGTCCCTGCCATCCAGGAGCTTACCTGAAAGACACAACATGTTTTCAAATACTCTAATACCCAATGGATCTGCGATCTCATTAATGTGGGTACTCCCTCCAAAAAATGCAGATTACGACCTAATCACGCTCCCCCATCCCGAGTATCTCCTGTTCACATCTTTCTATAATCAGTCAATCAGTATTTATTAAGTACCTAGCATGTGCCAGGCACTGTACTGTGTAGGATACAAAAAGAGGCAAAACACCTTAAAATCTAATGGGGGAGACAACAATGCATATCAAAAGTCTTCTCAATCTGGAGTCAGAGGAAATGGATGTTCAAATCCTAATTCTGCTACTTTTCTATTACTTGTGTAGCCTTGGGCATATCACTTAACCTCTCTGGGCCTCAGTTTTCTCATCAATAAAATGAAGGGGCTGAATTTAATGACTTACAAGTTTGTTTTTTTGTTTTTTTCCGTCCCCGTATCTATTTTCCTAAACTAACCGCAGAGGAATCTATACAATGTCCTGGGAGTCTTCTTTGTATTCTCTTAACATCACAAGGATACCAACTGAGCACATGAATGAGCTGTCTATCTTTTTTCCTTAGCTCTCATTGTTTGACCAGGCCATTTTCACTTGAATTTTTTGAGAACATTTCACCCGATGCTTCTCTATTATATTCACTTGTTGTATGTTCCTATGTACTATTCCATTCCTGCTCACCATTCACCTCTCCATTGCCTTTGGGGTCGTTTTAAGTTTCCATTCTTCAGGAATTGGAGTGCTCTATGACTCCCCTCATGTAATACCACTCGAAGGCTATTGATATTAAAAAATGCAGGTCTTTGTCTCAAGGAGAAGTTTAGTGTCACTGTGTAATTTCCCAAATGTAATTCTGGTTTCAGTTGATTGGCCACTTAAAGTCTGTACAATTTATCACGTTATGATAGATTAGTACTATGACAGTCTATCTATCCAACTGTATATCATAGTCTGTATTATCGGCATTTTTTTCCTCCATTTGGGCTTTCCTGTGTGAATAGGTAAGCCAAACTCTTGAATTGTTACGAATCCCATTTAGGAGGTCTTATTATGTTCCAAGACACAGCTGTTACAATAATCAACAGGCAGAGTAGGATTTTATATTCTCTATACCTTCAGTCAGTTGTGTAATGGTAAGGATGTGGTCTTCAGAATGTCAATTGATGAAGCCTATTTCTTTCTTTTTAGTACCGTTATAAATTATGCTCTTTATGCATATGTAGATTATTCTTATTAATAGATATTAATGCAGTATATAGGTTGGTAGCTATTGATATCCCTTTGTCACCTTGTTTTGATAATTATAAAATCTGAGATTTATTTCTCCATACCTATGGAATATTCTTCTCCTTGAAAATGTATCCCTGAATGTCTTTAAAACTATGTTGGCTCCAGCATGGACCTACTCTCTATATAGGGATAGGGACTGAATCTATGATTTAATTGTTATTTAGTATTGCCAGATGAGGAAACTCCCTCAGCCAATGCAGGCCAGTACCTTCTCTTCAATTTATGGTCTAGAGAGAGCTGCCTAGAACAGGTTAAGTGAGTTGCCCAGGGTCACACAACCAGTATGTCTAAGAAGCAAGACTTGAGCCCAGGTCTTCCTGGCTTTGAGACCAGCTCAGAATCCACTCTGAAATACCTGCTGCTTTTATTCTGTGTGTTTTTGGTGTAAATCTACTCTGAAATACCTGCTGCTTTTATTCTGTGTGTTTTTGGTGTAATCCATCTGCTTTTCCTATTTTTGTTTTCATTACTATCATTTTCACTTTTCTGTAGTGTAAGCACATTTGAAACTTTAGAGCCCAAATGTGGACAGAGTAACTGGGTTTTTTTTTTTGCCTTTTTTTTTGGGCAGGGCAATTGGGGTTAAGTGACTTGCCCAAGGTCACACAGCTAGTAAGTGTGTGTTAAGTGTCTGAGGCTGGATTTGAACTCAGGTCCTCCTGACTCCAGGGCCGGTGCTCTACTCACTGCGCTACCTAGCTGACCCGTAACTGTTCTTGATATTGAAAAGTTTGCTAAAAATCTTTGCATATCTTTTCCATTTTTTTGTCTGATTGTTGTCTTCCTTTCATTTTTATCCATAAATATCCTCAGAATGATTTTGCTTAGTTGGAAAGCTTTCTTTAAACTTCTTTTTTCCCCCTCAATACTTCTCCCTGTTTTGGTAAGATATTAATCATAATCTTTCAATACCCCAATGATATTTTACAAATAAGTTCATATTATTTTCATGATGACATTTTTTGTAGGTAGTTATAAGTATTGCAGTTGGAGATGACAAAATGTCTCATGAAATTGCGTTTCTTGTTGCCTTTGAACAGATGATAAAACCAACTCTTTTGTTTGCCTCTCCACAAGAACCTGCAAGCAATCCTATTTAGCTTCAACTTACTTCTGTTTTCTAGTCTGATTTATAACAGGTCTTCTTCTTTTTCTCCTCCTCCTCCTTCTTGTCTTATGAATCCCTTTGGCAGTCTAATGAAGCCTATGGATCTCTTTTTTAGAATGATGTTTTTTAAAGTATAAATAAAATACCTTGGATTATAAAGGATACCAACTATGTTATAATAAAGATGTCATTATTTTCCTATCTTGGTTCACAGACTCCTTGAAATTTGTCCCTAGAACCTTTGGGGTCTGTGGACCTCAAGTTAAGAACCTCTGATTTATAACAAGAATGTCAAGATTGATATGATTAGATCTTTCAGGAGTATGTCCATTCACTGATCACTGGGCAAAATCCTCACATTTAGAATCCTCACAGCTAAGCAAATATTTATAGATAGGGCAAAAATATTATTCTCTTCCTGATAGAGTGGTCATGGACTCTGATGCAGAATGAGACATATTTTTTTTTTGACACGGCTAATATGGCAATTTGTCTTTCTTGACTATGTATACTTATAAGGGTTTTGTTTTTGTTTTGAAGGGAGGTAATGAGGTGAGAGAGAGACAAAATAGGTGTTTGTGAATTGAAAAAAAATTAAATAAAAAACCCCTAAGGAATGCTTAGGAATGCTCTCTTCCATCTTCTACCATTTCGTGTTGATCATGCAGAAGGGAAAAGACACAGCAGTGAGGGCTATTTTACATTTTTTCTTTATGTTATCAGTTGTCTGGTCCAAAGAATTTATTACCAAGGGGACAGTCTACTGATAATGAGCCTCTTCATACTTAGCTATGCAGGCCCTTGGAAGCCAGACTCAGTATTCAGACAGGACATACTAAAAGCCTTTCCCAAATAAATAAACACACACACATACATATACACACATACACACATATCTATCTGTCTGTCTATCTATAAATCTGGAATAGCTTGTACTTTGGTGTACTTTTGGTATAATCTCTAAGAATCTACAGTCACCTGCACATCATGATGAGGCATTGGTGAAGGACTTTGCATAGGATTGCACAGATTAATGAATACCAAGAATATACTAAGTTAAACAAAGTAATTTCGAGAGAGACTGACAGACAGAGAGACAGGCAGGCAGAGAGAGAGGGAGACAGAAAGAGTGAGACAGAACTACCAACTTCAGAGAAGGAAGAAGATGAAACAGGATATATCTCATATAGGAGATGGCATCCAATCTAGGCTTTGAAAAGAATGGAGGAAAAGGAAGGGGAAGGGAGTAAACATTTATTAGGTGCCTGCTATGTGCCAGGCACTCTGCAGATATTATCTCATTGCTCACAACAACCCTGTAAGCTAGGTGCTATTATTATCCCCATTTTACAGTTGAAGAACCTGAGTCAACAGAAGTTAAGTAACTTGCCCAGAGTTGAATAGCTAGTAAGGGTCTGAGCCCAGATTGAATTTACGTCCCCCTGATTCCAGGCTCGGTGCTCTATCTAGGTGGCAATGAATGCCAATGAAGGAAAGTAGAGATTTCAGGAGGTAGAAAGGAAGCATATTCCATGTACAGGAGACCATCTGTGTAAAAGCACAGAGACAAAAGAAAGAATTTTAAGTGCGTAGAACAGCTAGCAGGCCCGTCTGAATGAACAGAGAGTACAGGAAGGAAAATTATAAGACAAGAGAATGGAAAGATAAATGGAAGCTGTATAGTGAAGGAATATAAATGTCAGACTAAGGATTTTGTATTTAATTTTGAAAGACCATAGGGAGCTATTGAAGATTTTTGAGCAAGGGAACAACAGGGTTAGACATGTGTTTTAGAACCATCAATTTGAAAGTTGTCCAGAGGATAGATTGGAGAGAGGGAGAGACTGGAAAGAGGAGAGCCTTTACTTAAGTAATATATAATCTCAGGTGTATAAAGTACTGGGTTACTGAGGAGACTAATTAAGGAATCAAGAGAGTTGGAGTTGCCTCAATTGGATGGACGATTCTCTACTAAAGACTCTTGGATGTTGCCTCCACCTGACTACATGAGGCAGAAAAACTCTATATTCTGCTCCCCTTATGGGAAGTTCTGAAAATTCCCTGACTTGAAGTACTATAGGTCTTCCCCAATGGAGTAAAGATCTTAATGGACAATAATTCAGATCTGGCCATAAGGAAAAGAAATATCATCAAACCGGATCTCCATTTGGCATGAAAACACCTTCCTCTCTTTCCAACAGCCCAGATTTGGGGAAGAAAAGGGGAGAATGCTGAAAAGAATTATGATTTCTTTTAAAACATTTAGTGTTCCAAGAAAGAGGAATAAGGATATTTACAGCATTTGCTTTGGCATTTCTTATATTTTGCTCCAGTAATTGCTTTTATTTCAAATAATTAAGGAAGAGGATGGGGGAAGGGGAGAGAGAATAATTTGATTCCTCTTTTAGAGACAGCAAGAAAAAACAGAATGCTAATAACTCCCTAGAGGAGTAACTTGGAATTAAGAATGGAAAAGGAGGCACTAATAAGGCCTCTGATTTTCTTCCAGCAAACACATTGCAAGGATCCTTTGACCATATAATCAGCATTACCAGAAATGAACTTTGGGTTTTTTCCTCACATGTGAAATATTTTCTGTGCTATGGTATGAGTAGGATCAAAGCCTTTGGAAATGGAAGTCCATCTCCTTCTCTTTGTACATGAAGAAACTGAAGTATAGGAAAGTAAAGTGGGTAAATTCCAGATCATATGGGAGATAAGCAGCAGAACCGAGATTTGAACTAGGAGCTTCTGACCCCAAATTCAGTTTTTTCCACAATATTAGCAAGCTCCTTTTGTGAATTCCCTCAGTGGGTATTGGAAATCTATTGTGCCAGATCTTTGCCAGATTCTCTGCTAGTATTTAGTCACTGTGAGAAGGATCCTGTTAGTTTTTAGAAGCCATTTAAGTAACCATATAGACAGAGTAAGTTGGATAGAACCCAGAGCAGCTAGAATGTTTTACAAGTGTTGTACACAGATGTATCATCAGGCAATGCAAAAATGAATTAATTTAATTGGAAAACTAATCCAAAGGGCTTATCTTGGGATTATTAGCATTACAAATATGAATGTGCCTCACTTTGCACTTAGCTTAAGTTTTTGAAAATCGTGCATAAATTGAATTTTTAAAAATGCTATCACTCACTTGTATTATCATTTCAGAGATTCTTTGCCTTTGTTTATGCTGGATTCTCAACTGACAAGGTAATCCCAGTCTTCTGAATTTTTTGACTTTCTGTTCACCCTTCATTTTCAAACCCTCTGTTCCATAGATCATGATCTAGACCAAATTTAAATGCACTGAAGGAGGTTCCTATTAATTAAAGGAGTCATATGGAGAATTATTTTGCAAAGTGGAGAATTCCTTTTTTAGGTAAATAATTTATATTGTTAGTTTAGATTTTTACAAATTTTTTTTTTTCTTAAAATGAGCCTGGGATATTTGTCATTACTTATATGTATATGTTTTCAAGAAGTTTATTCATGCAATGAAAAAAAATTGAACCTGTGATTAGATGGACACTGGCAGTAGATGACAGTAGTACCTTAGTCATGGCCAGGTGTCCCCTAATAGTAAGATTTTGTAGGAGTGCTTGAGAGGTTAATATGCTTTGTATGTGTGTGTGTATAGTCATACATACACATAAATGCATACACACACACATACACACATACACAATCAAGGGCAACTAGGAGGGGCAGTGGATAGAGTATAGGACTGGCAACTGTGTCGCCTAGCTGCACATCAGAAACATAGTTGATCTTTAATAAATACTTATTAATTGATTAATTGATTGATTTTGAGCAACAGAAATAGAAAGTGAAAGTCATATTGCAATATAATGCCCTTAATAACATAGAGGACAGAGAGGTCACAATTAGGTGGAGATAACTTTCTATTCCTCTCTTCCCGATAAGGCAATCAATCAATAAACATCTATGAAGTGCCTACTATGTGCCAGGCACTGCGTTGAGTATCCGGGATGCAAAAAGAGGCAAAAGACAGTTCCTGCCCTCAAGGAGCTTACAATCTGATGGGGGAGACAACATGCAAATAAATATATTAAGTAAGCTACATAAAGGATAAATAGGAAATAATTAACAGAATGAAGATACCAGAATAAGAAGTGCTGGGAAAGGCTTCTAGTAAAAGATGGGATTTTAGTAGGGACTTAAAGGAGACTTGTTTATGAAATAGTCAGGAGGTCAATGTCACTGAATCAAAGAATACAAAGCAGGGAATAATGTGGAAGAAGATTCTAAAGGTAGGAGGGGGCTAGATTATGATTTAGTGGCTGAATAGAGAATGGATTGGAGTGGGGAGAGATCCATAGACCGGTGTGAAGCGATGAGAGCCAGCACTAGAGTGGTAGCAATGTCAGACGAGAGAATGGGGCATATTCAAGAGATATGGCTTAGGTGAAATTGATAGGCCTTGGCAACAGATTGGATATGGGGTTAAGAGAGAGAGCAAGGAGTGCAGGATGACTTCCAGGCTTCAAGGTTCCTTAAGGGACTGGGAGATTGGTGGTGTCTTCTTTTTATTTTTATTATTATTTTTGGATTTTTGGGGGGTTTGGTTTTTTTTTTTGGAGGGGGGAAGGCAGGGCAATTGGGGTTAAATGACTTGTCCAAAGTCATACAGTGGCCAGATTCGAACTCAGGTCCTCCTGACTCCAGGGCCTGTGCTCTATTCACTGTGCCACCTAGCAGCTCTGATGGTGGTGTCTTCTATAGTAACAGCAAAGGTAGGAGGTAATTCCAATAGCAGTTACTAGCAAGCTGTTGTTTGTAATTTACATATATGGGGCCCCTATGGGCACTCATAGGTTGAATACCCAGAGCGATGACTACCCGATGTTCAGGATACTCTTTGGGTACATATTCCTAAAACTATAGCTTGTGAGTACCCACCGTTTTGAACCTTAACTTTATTCAGCCGGCTGACAGCTCACAGAAAAGGTATTTGCTAAAATGGCGTAGTAAGTACAGTAACAACAAAACATCTCCCCCATCAAACTTAGGTGTACTCTTCAACAAATATATTTTAAAAAGTATTAGTGGGAAGAGTGGCCTACATAGAGTTCACAAGTAAAGAAGCGCTCATATTGGAGGAGGGGCGACTAGCACCTCTGAAGCAGCACAACTAAGCTGTCCCTGCTCATCTTAGTCTTTCAGTCTCTTTGGGTCACTGCTCTCCTAGTCACTGCCACATGTTGCTCCACTAGACGCTGCTGGATGCTGCGCTACCGCATCCATCAGATGCTGTTCAGAGGGATGCTGCTTCACCCTGGCTGTCGTCATTACTGCTGCTAGCTTCAGAACTAGCTGACATCCTGGCCTAGGGACTTTAATCCTGCTGTGCACCTTTGGACAATATCAGAACCCACAGCCTAGCTTCGATGAGAATTTAGACTTTGGGGCCTGCAATCTGCTAAGCAGGATCCCAGTGCCAGGTTCCAGACTCATGACTCCTTTCTTCCACTAACTGAACTCTGCAGCTCAACTCCTGAGCAGGGTCAGCTCCCTTGCTTTTAAACTCAATCTTTCATCTCATATCAGTGAGTGCATGGAAAAAAGACAGGAATAAATCCATTAGTTTTTGCCAAGCTGCAGATGCTTTCTGACCTTTCATATACATAAGGTTAGTCCCTATATGTAGGGGTGTGTGGGTATGTGTGTGTGTGTGTGTGTGTGCTGTTTTGCTGGTCTCTCTAGATGTGGTTCACAGGGAAGTAAACATAGATATCTCTAGAGTGTCCTCTCCCTACCCCTTTCTAAGAGAGACTTTGATTCCTGCCAGGAGGAGAAGCAGAAGGATGGGATTAGAGGCTGGCCACTCTGTTCTACTCAGAAAGGGGGTGTACTAGACTATCTGTTCCCTAAATATTGCTAGTCTAGCTGTGCTCCTGATTGCTATTCCTTAGCGTGGAAGGAGAGCCCCAAGCTATATATTCAATTCTTGACTTTTCACAAAATGAACACACGTAACAAATAGCAAACAAACCCATTTATTCCAAACACAGCAAACAGAAATCAGAGAAAGTACACACATACACACACATGCACATACAGATACATTTATATGTGTATGTGTGTTCATCTATCTATCCATTGGACAATACATAGAGTGAATAAACTCTTCCATGGGTAGTCTCAGATCTCACTCAAGGAGAAATTCTCAGAAGTCTCTAGTGTAGCAGCTGAGGTTAGGGACATGATCAAGGTTCTGACTCCTCTACATGTCAGCTTCTTCCCAAAGTCCTTCTATCCTTTTAGGGACCTGAAGAGAGTTTGGAATTGTTTGTGGTCTGTCTTGAAGCTGCAAGTCAGAAGACCCGGATCTCTCCTCTCTCAAGTTCTTGCCAACTTGATCCCTGTCACAAGGGCAGAGCATCATATAATCATTCTCCCCTATTGAGGAAAATCTTGTGCAAATGGTCTTTGAGTCATAGATTATATATGCAAACAGGCAGCTCAAAGTTTCATGCCTCCTATAATAAGTGAATATACTACTCAAAATGGTGACTCAATGTCTGAAAAGGGCAAAGTCTAGAAGAGGCTTTGCCCCACACCTCTATATCTTCTTAGTGAAAAATTTCAAGTCCCTATAAATTGCATTGGATACATCAAGATGTCTTTGCTCCATAAACTTACAAATACAACACTTGAAAGAACAAAGAATTAATAGTCAGGAGACCTCGGTTCAACTCCTGGTATTGCTACTTGCTACCTGTTGTAATTATGGATAGGTCACTGAGTTTCAACTTCCTTATTTGCAAAATGGTGGGGGGAGATGAGATGATAACTGAGATCCCTTCCAGCTCTAAAGTTTATAGTTCTGTTGCTACTAGCAACCAGCAACTTTTTACAAATAGCCTGCTTATGATATGAAATGAGTTAGTGAAAGATCTACTTAGTTTCTTGAGAAACTGTAGCTTTACCCGAACATTTAGAACCAAACTGACAAAAGATTTTTCTGAAAATAGGATTAAAGTGGTTTCATGTTGACCATCAAAAATATTCTTAGTCACGTAGAGAACAGGGAGTTAAAACATCACATTCCTACCAGAGAGTTCCACAACGTAAATTAGTCAAGTTACTAAGCAACATTAAAAAAGGATTTGTTCAAATAGTAACAGAACATTTGCAGATGTCCAAAAATGGAGTAACATGGCCAAGACTTCTGGAAAACCATGAGGCAGTGCTTTGGCTAAGCTATATTAGCTGTTACCAGATGCATTTATTTACCATATTGATTATTTATGTGCGGTCTCAAACGTCCCCTAGGGAGTATTAATACCATAATTTAACCTAGCCAATTTTTAGGCTGTCACTGATTATAGGAAACACTGTTCTATCCACTATTTTCTGTGACATTTTCCTTTCTTCTGCTTACATAACAATTTTCTCACCATTAATTTAAGCCTCTAAAAAAAAAACAGCTTTTTGTGATCTTTGGCAATAGTTACTTTAAATATAGCCTATAGCTACAGAGAGCTATAAAGCTAAAGACTGTGGTTCACTATAATGGGAAAAACATTTCAAAATAATTATCTCTACCACCATTTATGAAAGGTGTGAGACATCTGAGTAACAAGGTCAGAGGTAGGGTAGCTTAGCTCATCAAAGACTAGTTATATGTGGCTCTAAGAGGTGATGCTGTCCATTCTCTGAATAAGACTGGGAGCAAGGAATAAGTAAATTCATAGAATTGTCAAGTTGGAAGGGACCTCATTGGCTATCCAGTCCAATCTGTACCTGAAAAAGAATCCCATCTACAGCTTACCAATACATCATCAAAATGATCTTTGCTTAATGACCTCAATAGAGGGAAAACCAGCTACTTTTTAATGTAGTATTCTGGAACTGTTTCTTAATCAATGTGTCATTTTATTATAGATCTCAGCAAAAGCATTTAATCCTGACCGATAATAAAACACATCGATGTGGGAATATAAATAACATAGACATTTTAACTTATCCAACTAGTTCCCGTATCATAGTGGTTATCACTTTTGCCTCTCCCACAAAAGGTCCTCAATTCATAAACGGGTGAAAACAAAACATCTACTGTTTGTGTGTGTTTTTATATACTTGTGTGTGTGTGTGCATGTTATTTCCTCCAGTTAGAATGCAAGGTCATTGAAGGCAGGGATTGTTTGGATTTTGTCTTTGTATCCCCAGTGCCCTAGTACAGTGCCTGGCACCAGGAGGTATTTAATAATTGATTGTTGATTGATTTACCAATTCCCAGATAACGACTTGAAATTTGTTTCTCTCTCTCTGTTTCTCTCTCTCTCTCTCTGTTTCTCTCTCTCTGTTTCTCTCTCTCTTTCTCTCTCTCTCTCTATGTAATGTGAAAATTTTAGTTCTTCAGTATGTTTTCACAAATCATGATAAGAGATACAGAAGTCTACAAGAAAGCATTAATGTGTACCATTTATTCTCTATAATGGTACATTATGTCAAATTTTAATTTTCAATTATTTATTTATTTAATTAGATTATTTATTTAATTATTCAATGGAATATGGTGACAATTATGTGGCCCAGAAAAAATTATTAAAATAAGCACTAGAAGTTCTTCCAAGTTATCCTTCATTTCCCCAAATACATTGGTATGGAGTAATCAAGTATATCTGGAAAATCCTAATTCACTCAATCAACAAATATTTATTAGATTTCTGTTACTTACAACCTGTGTGATCTTGGGCAAATCACTTTGACCTTTCTAACCTCAGTTTCTTCATCTATAAAATGATGAGTTCAGACTAGATGGCCTCTGGAAGGCCTTCCAACTCAAAAGCTATGATCTAATGCCATGATGCTATGTGCCAGGTAATAATAATATTAATAATGATATCAATAATAATATCCAGCATTTATATGGCACCTACTATGTGCTAGGCATTGGGCATACAAAGATTAAAACAAAACCAAGGAGTTTTAAAGACTCATTCTTTCATGAACAGTAGGAGGAACAGTTTCTAGAAAATCAGCAAATAACAGAGTGATTCTGTGGCCTTGAAGGCTAACACCCAATCATATCAGCAACCACTGTAGTGAAATAAATGTTTATTTTTCTGATGATCCAGACCAAAATGTGTTGCTCCTTTTCTGCCAGAATTCTCATAGGCTTCCACTGGACTTAAATTAAATCTGTGTAGGGAGATGAGGGGCAATGTGACAAAATAGAGAAAGCTAGCATTAGAGTCAGGAGTCCTGTCTCTGCCACATACTGGCTGGGTGACCCTGGCCAGATCATGGAGCCTCTCGGTGCTCCTAGAGATGACACGTCCCCCAGCACTAATCAACTGCTCGCTATGTGTTCTCAGGAACTGTGCCTTATAAGCTTTGGAGACACAGTAACAGCTTTCAAAGACTTCACATTCTCGTGGGAGAGACAACATGAAATGTATATACAAGACATATACAGGGTAAAATTGGAGGTTATTTCACAGAGATGACACTAGAAGGCAGTTGGACTAGGGTGAATGGGGAGGGATAGTGGTGGGAGAGGCAAGGAAAATCTTTCCTGGGAGCTCTTTAGACTAGGGAAATCATAGGCATGATAAAAAAAATTATGTAAGGAGAGTAGGATTTTTCACCCAAATCCATTGCTTTGGTGCTATGTTTTGGCAGGAGAAAAATCTTAAGGGGAAGAAGAGAATATGCATTTATTAAATACATAGCATGTGCCAGCCATTGTACTGAGTACTTTAAAAACATTAACTCATTTGAACATCACAAAACCCTATGAAGCAGGTGCTATTATTATTTCCATTTTACAGTTGAGGAAACTGAGTCAGGCAGAAGTTAAGTGATTTGCCCAGGGTAATGCGACCAATAAGTGTCTGAGGCCACATTTGAGCTGAGATCTTCCTGACTCCAGGCCCAATACCTATACTTATAAAACCACACACAATCCTTCCTCTAATAAGTTAGCTAATATACAGGGTGTTCCTAAAGTCTGGACACATAGGCAAAAACGCATATTTTCAAGAAATGAATGAAATTTTTATTTAATTGGAATATTAATAAATAACATCTTCAATATGATTTCCATCATTTGCAATGCAAAGGTTGATGCACTTTGCAAGATTCATATGAACTTGATGCAATAACTCCATGTTGCCATCAATTGCCTATCTGTCCAGACTTCAGGAATGCCCTGTAAAGAACATATTTATTTAATATAACAAGTAGTCTTGTCATTCATCTATGAAATTTCACTTGCCATTTCTTCAAATGCATTAAACAACTTCCTTCAGAAAAACCTTGGAAAGACTTACGTGAACGAATGCAAAGTGAAGTGAACAAAACCCAGAAAGCATTGCATATGGTAATAATGATGAGGCTAAAGAATCATGTTTTTAGGGGTGCTCAAGACCCCAAAATGCCAACATGCGGGTCCTGCTTAAATGAATTTGACTGAAAGAAAAACAGAGTTTACTACAGGTTCACCATAATGGATTGTCTTAAGAAATCTCATCATTTGTAAAGCTCATTTTCACAAGTGGCCCAGATTATGGAGACAAGATGAAACTTATATACACAAAGATTATGGGAGAGATCTAGGGTGGTCCTGGGGTGATGGGAGGAGGGGTTTAGGGAAGGTCTTGAGGAAGAGTCTAAGGAGGAGTCTGATGGGACTGGGGTGAGGTCAGACTCCAGGAACTCCAGAATCCCAGAATGGGATTAAGGGTGGGAAGTAGCTGAAGGCTACCTGGAAATAACAGAGAATGTAGGGCTAGGCTAGTTTAAGGGTAACAGTTTTGGGCCTAGGCACTTTGATAGGATTAAGGGTGGAAACTAGCTAGGCTAAGTTAAGAGTAACCTAGCCCAGAGATTTGGGCCTAGCAATAACGAAAAGCTTATGACCTCAGGCATACGCCTCATCTAGTGGGAAGATTCAAGGGGGGGTCAAGGGAGCTCCCACAATCTAAACTCCATCAATAGCAATATTATATGATGAAGAATTGTGAATGATTTAGCTACTCCTAGCAATGCAACGATCCAACAATCCCAAATTGGGAGGTTTCATTTTGCTCATTTGTTCCTTTCCATTCCAAATGACATTGTCTTATTTTTTGTTATTGTTTTACTTGACCTGTGCTCCAAGAAAAGGACATCCTCTACCACTGTAGATTGGGACCTGCTCTTCAATCGGTCTTAGACAGTTGTCTGGTGGCATTAAGAGGTTAAGCAACTTATCTAGCATCACACAGAAAGCGTGTGTCTGGGGCAAGACTTGAACCCAGGACTTCCTAACTCCAACACTATCTCTTTATTCATCATGTGGTGCTGCCTCTCTATTCTTTGATGGAATAGTTCTATAATAAAAATAATAGTAACTAACATTTATACAGCATAGCATTTACTATGCGCCAGGCACTGTGCTAAGCATTTTACAATTATCATCTCTTTTGATATTCTCTTGAAATAGTACAGACAGTACTGCCTTGGATTTTATTCCATTTCTGACACTTTTTATGAAAATTTCCACAAGATGCGGTGGAGGGTGGGGAACTGGGAGTGTCTTAGTTTCATCAAGGTTAGGGCTAAGGGGAATAAAGAGCCTTCACCGAATGGGCAGGTGTGATGTTGGGTTTGTAAGTTCTGGGAGTACTTAAAAACTTCCCAAGTCATGATTTCATCTTTGTGGCTCCCATCCCCCTTCACCATTACTCTTCAAAATTCTGAGAGTTGGGGCAGCCAAAAGGTTCATCACCCCATGGCCAGCCTTCAGATGAGCCTCTCCAGACTTAGCTGGTCTTCTGCTAACAGATGTTCATTCTCTTGCTAGGCGTGTACCTGAAGACTTTACAGCTCTGGAGGACCTTTCAGAACTTGGACTCAGCTGACGCAGTCTTTGAGGGATCAGGATCAAGTCCACATCATTAGCAGAAGGACTTTAGAGGAGGAATTCATATCTTCTATGGTATTCTAAGAGGAATAGAGCTGTCCTCTTTTCTCATCACTGAGATGGATAGTTTGTGTCCTTGTAAATCCTCAGCTCTGCAATAAAGCAGCTTTTGATGCACCTAGAATAACAAGTCTGTGGGGACGTTGTTTCTAACAATTTCTATGAAAGATAGAATGTAAACTCCTCTAGTGCCTAACAGTGTAGCCGCCCCAGAACCTTACTCATGTAGCTATCAGGAAGCAGCTATCAGAAACCCTTAGTGACCTGGCCATTGAGAGCAGCCATTAGAGACCCAACTGAATATCATACCAACATATTGGAGCGAGGTGGGCGTGGGGAATGCACTCCATAAAAGGCCAAAGCTATAAGGTCATTTTGCTGATATTCTTGATAACATAGTCACTCATATATTTTGCTTTAAGATTTCCCAAATACTTTTCACACAACCACCCTCTGAGGTAGGTAATACAAATACGACTTTTATAGATGAAGAAACCAAAGAGGCTAAATGATTTGCCCATGATCATATCATAACAGAGATGGGATTTGAATCTAGACCTCATGACTTGGAGTCCTGCACCATATCCACTGTACTAAGATGCCTCCTGCGTAGAACTTCCTGACTTGAAGTCTTTGCTCCAGTCCCTGGCTTTGCAATTATTTTAACCCCTTGAACTTTGGTGTTCCCAAGAAACCCTGGTCCTGAATTGATCTGGCTTTTGGTTTCCATTCTCTTGAATCTTAATTCAGATGTTATCCCTTCTTCTCAAGGAAAGACCAAGGCAGGTCTCAGACCCATGTGGCTATCACTATTACCTAGAAGCCTCTGTATGAGACATATAATCTGATGCTCCTCTCAGTGGTCACTCAATAAGCATTTTTAAGGGTCTACTCCATGCCACGCACTGTGCTAAACACTGGAATAAATGAAATAAACTTGCTGTGGTCCACAGTGGCTGAGATTCTTGTTCTTCTGCAATGGGCACAGAAGAGACCTCAGAAGCCCAAGAACCTTTGGGGCAGGCTTCTGATAAGTTATATACACCCAGGGCTGTGATCGATCCAGCTTTATTGTTAAATTTTCAGTGTGAGCGAAACTGGCTAACACCATAAAACAGGTCCCGATTTATTTTTTGTTACTCGTCTAGATTTAAGAAAGTAATGCAGAAAATGTTAGTCATGTGTATTACACTTGAGTGTTTTGTGCATACATTCCCTAGCCCCATCTGCCAGAGCTGCTTGTTAAATATTTACCTACACAACCTTAGATAAACTCCAAGGCACATTTGCTATCTTGTGGAAAGTATACTCTAGATTCTGACGGAACAGTGTGGCCCAACAAAAAGGTGATTTGGTGTCAGATGAGGACCTGGGTTCAAATCCTAGCTTTGTTATATACTACTTGCGTGTCTTTGAGCAAATCACCTCACTTAGTTTCCTCATCTGTAAAAAGCGGGGAGAGCATGATGGGGCGGGGGGAGGGTGTGAGGTGTGAGGGGGAATTGAACTAGATGCCTTCTCAAATCTGTTCCAGTTCTAAGCCTGTTATTTTAATATCAGTGGCTGGGGTCAATTGCTCTGCCTTCCAGCAGTGGTGTGAGTGAGCCTTGTCATTTATAGGGTGGTAGAGAACTCCGTATGGTTCCTAGCCCAGTGTAAATTGTTCAACAATCTCCATTCCCACCCCTCACCCCTAAGATTTCCCACAGCCCCAGCCAAGGTGACTCTACTGATCCATGTAGCCTGATCCTTGGTCCCATCCCAAGCTGGATCTGATGAGCGCTGTGGCTGGGTGGGGTAAGTGGTGCTGATTGAACCCCTCCCAGTCCTCATAGTGGTTATTGGCAACAGCTGCTGCCTTTCTGTTCCAAAAACCATTTGCCCTGGCACTCTGATCCTAATAACCCTATCCACTCTCTACTACCTGCCTGCCCCACTTTCTTTCCCAGGGTGAGAGTATATGACTTGGCTTCATTACAACATACCTATGGGGAAATGGCTTATATTGGCAAGGGCACAGTCACTCCTACTTTATTTCTTGGCATGCTGTAAATGTTTGCCAGGTCTTGGTAACTGCCTATTGTTACATCTGGTCTTGCGTGACTAAAGGTTAATACCAAATTCTCAATGCTCCTATGTCCAGCTCTCACTTCCTGTGGCTCTTTCTTTTTTGTCCTTCTCTTCAATAATAGTCATGTAACGTAGGCCACTCTGGCCCCTGCCACCTGGAAGGCCAGGTGTGTTAGATTTTTATCATTTCCCTCCCCACCAGAGTTCTCGGATACCCTTAATGGGACTGGGTGGTGGTATTTAACCTCTCTACAAATGACTTTGATTTTTTCAAACCCCACTAATGTCATTACCTCAATTATAGGGGATGGTTCCCTGCACCGCAGTTCCATTAGCCACTAACAGTCAGGTTAACTTTTACACATAAATATTTACTTCAAAACGTGTAATCACAAAGACACAAATTTATTCCCTTAACAAGCGGGAGGCATAATCCGTTTCTCATTTTTCACTAATTTATTTTCTGGGGAAGGGAAGAGAATTAGGTTCATAGCTTAGACAAGTTCCCATGGAGCACAGTCCCAGTTCCAAGTTCAAAACCCAGCTTGGGCTCAAGTCCCAGGCATCTTGGTTTCTCAGGGCATCTTTACTGGGTTGGCTGGCTGCATCATGCCACCTGCAATCCCGGCTCCAGAATCACCATGGCTCCAATTCTCAGGTTCCTTGAGGATAACCTCCAGCACCTGAAAGTGAAGAGGACAGATAATACAGAACAGAAACAAATACCTCCAGGCCCATTTCTCAGAACCAGAGTAAAACAGAGAGCAAGCGAAGGAAAGTCTTTCCCTTCTCACTGGTTCAGTTCTGGTATCCTCACTGTTGTTGTGTATGAACTGGAATCTTCACCCTCTGGACTCAGCAGATAAGAGTTGCTATTAAAAAAAAAAAGAGCAGAGCAGAAAGAGTGGAAGAAAAAAATAACTCAGTCTTACCAGTTTTAAAAATGAAGGCAACCAATCAAAAGATGCTACCCTTACCCATATGGTAGGAAATACAGAGGAATCCATATAGCGCAAACTGGGCATGCTCAAAAGGCCTCTCAAGGGCATCCCCATGTTAGGAGAACTGGGCATGCTCAGAGATATCTGAGTTACACATTTCTGTTTCAAAATTTACTATCACCCAAATAGGCAGTAGTACTTTTTTAAACTTTATTTTATTTTTTTTTTCGTACTTTTTTTTAAACACGGTCTTCATCCTAAATTCAGACCAGCTCTCTTTGGTATCTGAGGAGGCATGAGCAATAAATACCCTTTCACTCACTTCCCCAGTGCCATACAGTAAAGTCTCCAAACAGCCAATATTACATTATCATATGCAATCTAACATGTACAGATGAAGATCACAATTATCTACAAAGTTTTTCATATTCATAGAACAAGGATTGAGCCTGCTCAAAAGGCCTTTCAAGGGTGCCTCTATCTTAGAACTAGGAATGCCCAGACAAACCTGGATTACAATAATGATAACAATAGCTAGTAGTTACACAGCACTTTCAGGCCCTCACATCAATCCTGGGAGACAGGTATTGTTCCCATTTTAATAGATGAAGAAACTGAGGCTGAGAGGTGAAGTGACTTGCCCAAAGCCATATAGCTAGTAAGTGTCTAAGGCTTCCTTTGAATTCAGGTCTTTCTCATTCTAGGTCTTACGCACTATCCATTGTGCCACCTCGCTGCTTCTTGAAGGACAGGTTAGTGCTAATGACCATGATCATAATTCCTGATAGCTTCCTTCAGGGTGCTGCCAGGAGGGGCAGACTGTTACCTCCTGGACCTTCCTTCCTTCAGCTTCTCTGCTTGGGATAGAAACATGGATTTAAAAGTCCTGTCTGCCATGTGTTACATTTGAAAATTAAGGTATTCTGAGAGACAAAGGTCCAAGGATGATCAATTTCTTAGCTAGGCTAGCAGTAACCAATAAATTGGGTCAATAGCCTCTCTCAAAGGCCAAAGACCTTGAATGAAGGTTGATTGGGTCTTTTATAACAATTAGCAAAATGACAGAGTAAAATCTAGAGCCACTTAGCTACAATGGTTTAAATGGATGAGATTTGACCTTTTAGGTTAGTCAAATTTCTCTGGAAAGTGGGTGATGGGTAGGGTTACAAGGGTGGAGATAATCACAGGACAAAAACTTGACCTTTAGGCAAGTTTCTCTAGGCTGTGGGTGGTGGGTAAAGTTTATAAGGGGAAGGAACCCGAAAAAGGAATATTAAATCTAACTTAAGTCATAGCAAGATAGAATTAAAATCAATTTTCAATTTTACATACCATTTATCCTTGTAAAGAATGTCCCATGGACTGTCCTTTCCATGGTGCAGAAGCTATGGATCAGGCCTTCTCCTTTTTTTTTGACTATTGGGCTATTTTGACTAACGCCTCTTGCCTTGAGCCAGTAGAGTTTTGGGGACTTCCACTCTGTGTCCTAGGTTCAGAAAGGGAAAATGACTTGAACTCTAGTCAAAGCAGAAGTTACTCTCCCTGAGCCAAAGCAACACAAACACTGCTATGCAGACTATGCTGGCCAGTCCCCAATTTGTCTGGCCTGAGTGAGGTTCTACCTGTCAATTTTATGCTCTAATGAATGAGGCTTTTCAGTCTATGTATTATATTAGTTGGTGCAATCTCATTTTAACCAGAAAGTCATTTGGATTAAATTTTCCCCCCAGGGCAAATAATATCAGTTAGCATTTCTATGTCATGTACTATATGTCAGACACTGTGCTAAATGCTTTATAGACATCATCTCACTTGATCCTTACAACAACCCTGAGAGGTAGCTGCTATTATTATCCTCATTTTACAGATGGGGAAATTGAGGCACCCAGAGGTGAAGTGACTTACCCAAGGTCATACAACTAGTAAGTGTCTGAGCTTGGATTTGTACTTAGTTCTTCCTCACTCCAGACCCAGCTCTCTGTTCACTGCCATCACCTAGCTACCTTGTAAATGACAATCCTTTGTTCCTCAGAAAAATTAGAAAGATGTTTTCTGATAATTTCTAAGTCCTAGATTCAAAGTCTCTCCAAGAGTCCTTCCAGCTCTAATATTTTCTGAGTTTATGAATCAAGGGTATTAGATTCCCTTCACTGGAGGTTGGCTTGTTGGCAACATTATAGTAGGAATTTTTTTTTTTTTGGTTTGGATTGGACTGGATAGACCCTGAGGTTGCTTCCAACTCCAAGAAATCCTTGATTCTGAGGTTAGTGAGATGCTTCCTGCCAGAGCAGCCGTTCTCCCAAAGGTTTCTCTTCAGCTGTAACCACTCACTCCAGGATGACCTTCCAATGGAGCTGCACACCCCTATTGCTTGGCTAAATTGTGAGAATATCATCCCCTGAGGCCTTAAAATTGGTCAGGGCTCTGTGCTTATTCAGTCTTCCCTGGCCTCTGGCCCCAGGTAACACCATACTCTAACAAGTATCCTTCTGTCACTTAGGTCTCCAGTTGCTTTTTACCTCCACTATTGGGGACCCTGCCATTGGATATGCTACCCCTGGTGAGCCTGGTAAGGATGTCCCTTTATGATACAGTGGAAAATATGTGGTATTTGGAGTCAGAGGATCTGGGCTGGAATTGTAGTTCTGTCACTCTGGGTAAACTTGGGCAAGTCACTTAGACTCTCTGGGCCTCAGTTTCCTCAAATATAAAATGAATTGATTAGAATGTGTGGCATCTAAGGTCACTTATACTTCTAAATCTATGAGTCTATGATGTTAGAAGACTAGAGCCTCTGCCTAATCTCTTTTTAGGTGCTTAATAAATGCTTTTTTTATTGAACAGAACTGAGCCAGAGCCTCTTGCCAGGGGCTCTGTGGATTATCTTTGGAGCTTGCCAAATTGCTAGTTTACACTTGAACCACTGAATATTAGAAATAGAGGAAACTTCAGTCATCTCATTTTACAGAGACAGAGACTGAGGCTCACAGAAATGACTTGCCTAAGGTCAGTGAGTGGTGGAGCTGGGAATCAAATCTAGGTCTTCCAATTTCAAGTCTTGTGGTCTTTCTGCTACATTATTGGAAAAATCTCAGTAGCCTCTCTGCCCCACTAAATGAAGATGCTCCAGAGAAGCTCACGTCTCCAAGTCACCCTGTCAAAATAAGACCAGCAGTAATGGCCAAAAGCCCCCTTCCTAGTGGTGGAAAGTTTGGGTATCAACTTCACAATCCACTCTTAAATTTAGCTTTTTCTCCATCATGTTCTAGATGATCAAGAAAACAATATGTCAAGCCCTGATTTGTAATATTTTCCCATTTCCAAGGTGTTAATGCTTACAACTGAAAATGTGACAAGTTGGCTCACCCCTGTGCCTTCTTCTTTCCCTCTCTTTCACAATGGGCTGAGAAGCAGAGAGCTCCACTCTTTTCCTTTTCCTGGTAGGAGAAGGAGCTCTCCTTAGGTTTCCTACTATTTTCTGGTGGTTTTATGGGGGATATTTTGGGCTTAGGTCAGGCATGGATGAATGGAGTGAATGAATGAATTTATTAAATGCTTATTATATGTCAGACACTCCAGAGATGTAAAAACAAAATCTAGAAAGCCTTTACTCTCAAGGAATTTATATCCTAATAGAGGGAAACACCACATATAGGAAGTGGTGGCCGGGGAAGGCTATTTTGGTTTGGAGAGTTACAGGGATGGTGAACGGAATAATAATATAGTTAACTGACATGCCTTTTCCAGAGATAACGGTAATGTTGATTTGATTATAGCTCCCCAAGCAAGAGCTAAGAGCTGGTCGGTTAGTCAACAAGAATTTATTAAGTACTTAAAATTTTCCAGATACTGTGCCAAACACCGGGAATACAAAGAAAGCTCTCCACCACCCCACCACCCCCGGCAAAAAAAATTTCTTAGCCTCAGTGAGGTTATATTCTAATGAGGAGATAACATGTAAATAACTAAAGAAAAGATGGAAGATAGCTTTAGAGGGGAAATAACCAGCAACTGTGGGGGTGGGAAGACCCTGCACGAAGTAGCATTTGAATTATCTTAAAAGAAGCCAGGGATTCTAGTAGAAAGAGCTGATGCCAGAAGGCATTCCAGGCATGGAGTACAAGGCATGGAAAGGGAAATAGTAATACAAAGGTACTGGAGCTTATTGAGGAAGGGGCCGGGGTAATGACATGTCCAGAAAGGAAAATCACTTTGGCAGCACTGTGGAGGCCAGATGGGAATGAGGAGAGACTTGGAACAGAGAAATTGTTTAGAAGATTATTGAAGTTGTCCCAGGAAGGGGCAGACCTGGTGGCTATGTGAGTGGAGAGGAGGAGTTGTATATAAGAGATGTTATAAAGATAAAAATCACTAGGAGAATGAATGTGAGGAGGTTGAGTACAGGCATGTGCTGGTAAATATTTAAGAATCAGCTCTTCAAGAAAAAATGTATGCAGAAAACTTTTGAGTGTAATCTGCATTACGAACACTTTTAAAAATTTTTTATATTTATTTTATTTTGTTGCATTTTATGTTCTGAGTTGTCTCCCTCCTTCCCTCCCAAACCCAGATTAGAGAAGGCCAATATTTGATATAAATGTGGAACCATACAATACATACTTCTTTTTCTGGAGGTGGATAGCATTTTCCTTCCTAAGTCCTTTGTATTTGATTTGAGTGTTCATATTATACTGAATAGCTCAGGAATTCACAGTTACGCTTTGAACAATATTGCTCTTACTGTACATGATGTTCTTTTCGTTCTGCTAATTTCACTCTGTATTACTTTATGCATGCCTTTCTATGTTTTTCTAAAATCAACCAGCTCATTACTTCTTATAGCACAGTAGTGTTCTATCACAAACATATGCCACAACTTATTCAGCTATTCCATAACTGATGGGCATTCCCTCAGTTTCCATTTTTTTGCTACCACAAAAAGAGCTGCTCTAAATACTTTGAAACATATAGGTTCTTTTCCCTTTTTCCTGATCACCTTAGGAAACAGATCTAATACTGGTGTGCAAGTTTTATAACTCTTTGGGCATAATTTCAAATTGCTCTTCAAAATAGTTCAATCAGTTCACAGTTCCACCAACAGTGTACTAATGTCCCAGTTTTTCCACATTCCTTCCAACATTTGTCATTTCCCTCTTCAATCATTTTAGCCAATCTGGTAGGTATGAGTTGGTACCTCAAAGTTGTTTTAATTGGCATTTTCTATTCAATAATGATTTAGAGCATTTTTTACATGACTATAGACAGCTTTGATTTCTTCTTCCCAAAATTGCCTATTCATATCCATTGGCCATTTATCAATTGGGGATTGGCTCATAGTCCTATAAATTTGATTCAGTTCTCTATATATTTGAGCTATAAGACCTTTAATCAAGAAACTGTCTACCAAAAAGTTTCCCCAAATTTTCTGCTTTCCTTCTAATATTGGTTACATTTGATTTTATTTGCATAAAAACCTTTTAATGTAATGTAATCAAAATTATCCATTTTATATCCCAATGCTCTCTATCTCTTGTTTATTTATAAATTCTTCTCCTATCCATAAATCTGATAGGTAATATCTTCCATGCTCTTCTAATTTACTTATGATATCTCTCTTTATGCCTACATCATGTATCCATTTTGATCTTATCCTGGTTAATGGTGTAAGGTATTGGTCTGCATCCAATTTCTACCAGACTGCTTTCCAGTTTTCCCAGCAATTTTTACCATATAATGAGTTCTTATCTCAAAGCTTAGATCTTTACATTTATTAAACACAAGGTTCCTATAGTGATTTAGTACTGTGTATTATATACCCACTCTATTCCACTGATCCACCATTCTATTCCTTAGCCAGTACCAGATGGTTTTGATAATTGCTGCCTTACAATAATACAGTTTAAGATCTGGTTCTGGTGGGCCTCCTTTCTTCACTTTGTTTTTCATTAATTCCTTTGATATTCTTGACCTTTTGCTCCACCAAATGAATTTTGTTATTACTTTTCTAACATAATAAAATAATTTTTTGGTAATTTAACTGGGATGGTATTGAATAAGTAGAATTTTAAGTAGTTAAGTGGCTTAAGTAGAATTGTCATTTTTATTATATTAGCTCAGCTCATCCACAAGTAATGAATATTTCTCCAATTATTTAAATCTGAATTTATTTGTATAAAAAGTGTTTTATAATTATGTCCTTGTAGTTCTTGAGTTTGTCTTGACAGATGTACTCCAAGGAATTTTATGCTATCTATAGCTATTTTAAATGGGATATTTCTTAATATCTCACCTTGTAGGATTTTATTGGTGATATATAGAAATTGGTAATATATTGAAATGATTAATGTGGGTTTATTTTATATCCCTCTACTTTGCTAAAATTATTGTTTCAACTCACTTTTTAGTTGAATCTCTAGGACTTCCCAAGTATGCTACCATATCATTGTAGTAGGAAGGCCGAATTTATAATCTCAAATATAATTATATATATGTTTGAATGGTTCGAAACTGCAAGGTATGAGGGATTCTCTAAGTAGAAAGCATCAGAACATTTATTTAGGCCCCAGAGCAACAGATTCGCGAACCAGCCTCCCCATTCCAACATCTTGACCAAAAAACCCCAGGCCCAGTAGGCCCGCCTCACAAGAGTAACCAGGAGGCCACAGAAAAACAAGATAGTATTTAGCCAATCCATGTTTACTGGCCTCAAGTCCTTGCTCGCACTCCTGGGTTTACACAGGTCTCCTGCTTCGGCTTTTTTTCAGCTTCAGCTGTAGTCTACCTTAGCTCACCTCTCCTCGAAGCCCAGCCTCTGGCATTCTCAAGCCCCACCCCACCCCCCAACGACCAGAGACCTTTGGTTCCCGAGTTGGCCTCTCTTAAATCATTAATCTACTGCCCACACAGGTTTCACACCTGATAGGGCTTTGGGCCTAGGGCTTAGCACTTAACAGCTGAAAGTACTTTCTTTTTTTTTTTTTTGGCAAAAGGTAATTTATTAAAGTCTAGGAAAAACAGTAGTTATAAGACAATCCCCTCAAATTAGGAGACGCGCGTACACACACACACACATGCAAAGTCCTTGGAAATAATGGGCTCAAACTTAAAAATACAATGCTAATGAATCAGACATGTAGAAAACACATGGGACAGGATATATCATGACTCCTAGGCCTGGAAGTCCTTTTCTCCATCCACAGAGTCTCAACCAAATTCACCTAGGCACTCCTTTGATCACCTAGACTAGATCCTTGCAAGGACATGGCGTTTTAGCTGAAGAGCTAGTTTACTGCTGGGATAGCTCAACTAGGTTCCTTGACTGCTATGTTGGCTCCTCAGTGTGTTTGGCTGCTGGAATTATCACCAAAGCATGCTATTAACTTAAGTTGTTGATGGTGGACTCCTCTGATATCTTTGAAGGATCTTTTGGTCTCAGTAGTTGCCTGAACAGTCTATCTCAGGGTATTCATTCACCTAGTTAGTGTCTGAGGTTGGATTTGAACTCAGGTATTGTCTTCAGGCAGGCCCAATGCTCCATTCACTTCACCACTTTGCTGCTTCAATTAGGAAACTGGGTGTGGAAGGTGGAACCAGGAAGAGCCACCTGAGCAGGAGCTCTGGAGGTATTTGTGTCATCGCCCCCTCCCTGCTATTCCGTGGGATCCTGGGAGAAGGACTCCTCGGTCCTTTCCCAGAGGTCCTGGTCCTCTTAGCACAGTTGAGGGGAGGGTACTCAAGAGACTCATTTCCCTGGATTGGGGACCATGGGGGGGGCCTCCCTGCTCTGGGGTAGGAAGCGGGGCAGCCCCTGGCCCCGGGATGAGTTGCTCACTAACTTGGTGACATTCCTGACTGCTCCTCTTCAGCCTTCGAGGACTGTCAGGCCGGAGTCCGTGGGTAGGGAAGGGGATTTCCCTTCCTGGTTTTGTGGTAGTTTCGTGCTTTGCCCTGGGTCTTCTCTCTGAAAGTTACTTTCAAAGTAAACAAAGTAAACAAAAGCCAAACTTCTCAAATGCTAAGGAGCCCCTTTTGCCTTAAGGACACAATCATCTGCCAAAAAAGAGAGAGTTTTATTTCCTCATTTGCCATTCTGATTCCTTCAATTTCTTTTTCTTCTCTTATTGCTAGCATTTCTAGTATAATATTGAATAATATTGGTGATAATGGATATTCTTACTTCACCTCTGATCTCATTGGGAAGGTTTCAAGCTTATCCCCATTATAGATAATGCTTGCTGATAGTTTTAGCTAGATTCTTCTTATTATTTCAAGGAAAAAAATCTATCTTTCCTATGCTTGCAAGTGCTTTTTAAAATAATAGTAAAGAGTGTTGTATTTCATCAAAAGCTTTTTCTCCATCTTTTGATATACCCTATGATTTTTGTTGATTTTGTTATTGACATAATCAATTGTGTTGATAGTTTTCCTTACATTGAACCAGCCCTGCATTCCTGGTATAAATCCCACTTGGTTACAATGTATAATCTTTGTAATATATTGCTATAGTCTCCTAGATAGTATTTTATTTCAGATTTTCGCATCAACATTCATTAGTGAAATTGATAATTTTCTTTCTCTGTTTTTGCTCGTCCTGGTTTAGGTGCAACTACCATTACTGTTATTGTTGTTTATTTGTTTCATAAGAGGAATTTGGTAGGACTTCTTCTTTACCAATTATTCCAAATAATTTATTTAATATTAGAATTAGTTGATCTTTAATAACTTGTTTTTCTTTTTTGGAGGAGGGAAGGCAGGGCAATTGGAGTTAAGTGACTTGCCCAAGGTCAAACAGCTAGTAAGTGTGTCAAGTGTCTGAGGTCAAATTTGAACTCAGGTCCTTCTGATTCCAGAGCCAGTGCTCTACTTACTTCGCCACCTACCTGCCCCACTTAGTTGATCTTTAAATGTTTGATAGAATTCATTTGTAAATCCGTCTGGTCCTGATGCTTTTTTTCCTTAGGAAACTCATTTATGGCTTTTTTTTTTTCTATTTTGTTATCTATTCACTTTCTTTTTCTAAAATAGCTCATTAAGATATTCTATTTCCTCTTCTGTTAATCTGGGCAGTTTGTATTTTTATAGATATTCTTCTATTTCATTTAAATTGTTGAATTTCCTGGAATATAATTGGGCAAAATAATTTCTAATAATTGCATTAATTTTCATCTTCATTAGTGGTAAATTCACTCTTTTCATTTTTGATACTAGCAGAGAGAACAAGGGTAAGGATCAATTAGAGGGCATTAGATTTGGAAATTAAGACATCTTATTAACATCGGGATGAGAAGTTTCAGTTGAGTTATAAAGTTAGGAACCAGATTACAGATGGTTTAGAAGAGACTAAGAGAAGAGGAAATAGAAGCACATAATGCAGATAGTTTTCTGAAGGAGTTTAGCTGAGGAGAAGACACATAGGGCAATAGTTAGTAAAGATGGTAGGAGCAAATAAGTCAACAAGCATCAAGCATTTATGAAGGGGTTACTATGTAACCAGGGACTGTGCCAAGCACTGGTGAGACAAAGAAAGTAAAAAATTCCAGGAGGTCACAGTCTAGTGGGGGAGATAACATACAAATAACTATGTACATATAAGATATATCATTCTATGCATGTCTATACACATCTATTTATGTATGTGTTTATATACATTTATACATACATACATACATATGTTAGATTGAAGGGAATCTCAGAAGCAAGGCATTGACATTAAGGGGGACTAGGATAAAGGCTTCTTTACAGCTATTTTAAACAGGATATCTCTTCTTGTGGGATTTTAGCTGAAACTTGAAGGAAACCATGAGGACATGAAGAGAGAAGTGAGGGGTTTTTAAGGATGAGAGAGTCAAGAGTATGTTAAAAGAGGGCAGGAGATAGGGAAAGGTGGGAGATTAGAGAGGGATTGGGGATGATAGTGGGGGCAATCTGCTAACAAAGACAGGAGGGGATTGGATCAACAGCATATGTGAAAGGGTTGGAAATTGGGGAAGAGATAGGGTAGAAAATGAACTTGGTAAAGGAGTGTGTTCCTAGGGATGGATTAGTGCTCCATTTCCATCCCTTCAAAAAGCTGTGTGTCTCACATCTTTAGAATTTTGCTAAATGATTATATTACCATTTTTTACAAGTCATTTTGATGGATTTGTATTTTTATACTGAGCTAGAAGTTTCCCAATTTCCCCTGTGCTTTCTAATGCCCATTAAATCTCTTTTTGTATCTCCCTGTCCTTGTCTCTGTTTTTCTCTGTCTTGGCCTCTGCCTCAAAATTACCATTCTATTGAGTAGGTTTCAGCTTGCCAAGCCCATAGACTCATAGATTTATAGCTGGAAGAGACCATAGAGCTCTGTCTAATCCAGCTCCCTTATTTTGCAGCCCAAGGTCGCACAGGGAGTGAGTAGCTGCAGTGTTAGGACTTGGAGCCAAATCCTCTGACTCAAAATCCAGTCCCCTTTCCAGTATGACTCTGCCCATTTATTTGCCATTGCCTAACAGATTCCCAAGGTAAGAGAGCCGTGGCCCTAAGCAGATTTGGGCTTCTCTGCTTTCAGGGTGATGTCTCTCTTGTAAGGGAAGGGAGAGAGCTGAGAGAGGTGTCTTGGTATAGTGAAGAGAAGGCTGGTCCGGGAGGCAGAAAGACCTGAGTTTGAGTTCTGGGATACATCCTGGCTGTGTGACCCTGGGCAAGTCATTACTTCCCAGGCAGTTTACTCCAACCCAGCAGGTGGTAATCTGCATTTGTGGAAGCATTCCTCACTGTGTATGGTTTGGTTTTTTTTCCCATTCCCTTTGAGTTACCTGCAATTTTGATTCTTTTGAGAGTAGAGTCCAAAATTAGCAGTGATGCAGAATAATCAAGGCAATATTGGTGCTTTAAAATGAGTTGGAAGAATAGGGGGCTGCTCAGGGTAATTGAAAGTGCTGCAGTTTTTGAAACATCACTCAATCCAGAATCCTCCCTTATTCCATTTTATTTTTCATTATTCATCTATTATATCTGTCTGAGGCATATATACCGATGAAGTAACACAATGGACTGCCCACCCAATGACATGCTGACACTTAGGTTTTCCTACATGGATTGCTAGGTCAATCAAAGAGATGGTGATGAGGGAACACACTGAGGAAACCCTGGAGTGTTTTGAGGCTCAATTCAACCAAAGCATTCACAAACAGGAGCATCTGTAGGACCTCACCTTTTATAGGGAACCCCTCTTTGGTCTGGACTTTGCATAAGACACCTTCCATAACACTAATGGCCACCTTTGGTAGAGATATGTCTTCCTGTTCCATTTATCATATACACATATGTAATATATACATGTATTTTTTGTTTGTACAATTTTTTGCCTGTTGTCTCTCCCATTTAGAATGTAAGCTTCTTGAGGGCAGGGATCATGTTCTTGACTTTTTTGTATCTTCAGTGCACTGTCTTGCATATAGTAAATGTTTAATAAATATTTGCTGACTGATTGATTGTCTCTTGGATGCCTTACTCCATACTAAAATCAAGGAATTGCTGAATGAAGTTGTCTCTATGGTCATACCTACTTACAAAACCCATATGCTTGTTTTGAGGCACCTTCTTGGGGAAGGGAAAAGATGCAGAGGGTGCTAACAATCATGCAGTAGTTAGACCATCCACAGACATTATTTTAACTGTTAGATGTGAGACGTTTGTCCATTGTCCTATGGAATGATATGCTGCTAGAGAGCCTGACCTATATCCATATTAGTGTTCATACTCTAACTCAATTAAGAAGACATAAAGAATTGGCAGCTAGGTGGTGCAGTGGATAGAGTGCAAGGCTTAGAATCAGGAAGACTAATTGTTGTGAGTTCAAATCCATCCTCAGACACTTACTAGCCATGTGACCCTGGACAAGTCACTTAATCCTATTTGCCTCAGTTTCCTCATCTGGAATAAGAAATGGCAAACCACTCCAGTGCCTTTGCTAAGAAAACTTCAAGTAGGGTCAGAAAGAGGTGGACATGACTGAAAAATGACTGAAGAAAAATTGAAATTATAGTTAAATGGAAAGATGGCTCCCAGGTGCTTAGAGAGACCAATAAGGGAATTGGTAGAGATCATTTTGTCACGTGCCAAAGGTCAACAAGAATAATTAATCTATTGAATCCTTGTTCATCTTGCCTTAGAATGTTCATGATGAACTTGGGCAAGGACATTTTTATGAGAGTAGTTGCAACTTTAGACAATCTATCAGATTGTCTACCAAGACCAAATCACCCTATACCTTGTTACTCAGTGACTTTGACAGTTAATATGATGGAGGTCTCAAGGGAATGGTGACAAAGAGGTTCCAAAATATGCCTTGGGATTGGGAACTGAATGAGGCAAAGACTTGTAGATTCCTCATGAATTTCACATCTGCATGTCATGAATATTTATTTCATGAAGAGAGTGGGAAGGCACTGGGCATGGTAAGCATAGAGCAACATCAGACCAACCCAGAAATTTTATATCTTAGCAGGCAGGAAATAACTCTCTATTGGCATGAATTCCCATTTCATAACCATCTGTTTGTGTATATCAATGAGTTAGACCTAGAACAAAGGTCAAAACTGATGCCAAGTGAGAAAAGAAAGGATAAATAAGAGAAGATATTGCATATAGTGAGTGATGATGGTTCCAATCTGAGAGCGTGGTACAGTGGTAAGAGGGCGGGATTTGGGGCCCAAATCCTGGCTCCACTGCTTGTTAGCTGACATTGGACAAGTTACAACATTTCTGGGGCTCAGTTTTCTCATATACAAAATGACAGGAGAGAACTAGATGACCTCTAAGATCCATTTCAACTCCAAATTTATGATCTTATGAATGTTTTGAGCAGTATTGTCTCACAAAATAGTGAGATGCAGAGGAGAAATTGAATCCGCAGAGGGTTTGGCATGAGACCCGACTAAGTCAGGACTTCCTGAAATCGTTTATAGATAAAACTAGGAAAAGAACAGCAAAATATGCAAAGTGGAAATGGATATGTAGGCTTTATTATTATTAGTTTTAATGCCCATAGAAGAACTAGATGGTGTAGGGAGAAAAATAGAATATAGGATGGAAAATAAACATAAATGTAAGTTGTTGGCTAATTTTTTATTACAATAAACAGACATAAGCTGCCCTGTGCAAGAAAAACACAATAAAGGCCTAAAAACCGAATTGTTCTCATAGCAGGGTTGAAGATTTCAGAATCTAGTATTTGGCATTTAGGCTACAACTCTTGTTAATTTCTGGATTGTTAGGTAAGCAGCATAGTCTATATTCTAATGAGATTTGAACAAAAGAATGGTAACTTGGCCCAGATAAAAGTGTATAAAGAACTTACTGTCATGCATCACACACTGCCTATTGGATATTTTGAACTAGATATGACAGAGATATCTTAAATTCAACATATTGAAAACTTAACTCATTATCCTTCCTCCAAGCCCTCCCCTTTTCCTAACTTTGCTATTACCGTGGAGGGTCCCACTGTCCTCCCAGCCACCCAGTCTCCCAGCATAAGTGTCATCCCCAACTTCTCACCTTCTCTCACCACCCCAGGGGCAGCTCCTCATCATCTCATGCTTGGATTATTAAAATAGCCTCCCACTTGGTCTCTCTGTCTCAAATCTCTCCCTACTCCTGTCTATTCACTCAACTGTTCAAGTGGCACAGGTCTGACCATGTCACCTTCCATTCAATCAGCTCTAGTGGCTCCCTGGATCAAATGTGCAGGATCAAATATATCTTCTGTTTGGCTTTCAAAATCCTTCACAGCCTGTGCCCCACCTTTCTGACACCTTACCCTTCACTCTCATATACTCTGTGATCTAATAAATGGCCTCCCTGCTCTTCCTCCAACAAGACCCTCCATCTCCAAATTCTGGGCATTTTCACAGGCTATTTCCAATGCCTAGAATGCTCTTCCTCATCATTTGTATCTCCTGCCTTCTCTGACTTCCTTCAAGTCCCAGCTAAAATACTGCCTCGACAAGAAACCTTGCCCTCTTCTCTTCTCTCTGTTGATTATGTACAATTTATCCTGTATATAAGTTGTTTGTACCTAGTTGCGTGCATGTTGTCTCCCCCATTAGATTGTGAGCATCTCAAGAGCAGGGACTGCCTTTTGTTTTTTTGGTTTTTTTAATCCTCAGCAAATGCTTCCCGACTGACTTACTGTAATATGACCTGATTAGACCCTACTTGGAGCACACAGTTAAGTCTTGATTCAATTCACTTCAACAAGTCTGCTACGTGAGGGACACTGTGTTCAGTGCTGGGGATACAAGGGCAAAAATGAAATATTCCTTGTCCTTAAGGAATTTACATTCTATTGGGATGGGGGAAGATAACTAACATAAACACAGATAAATCAATATGAAATATATATACATATATATATATATCAAATTAGTATAAAACATTTTCAGAGGAGTACTAAACAACTGGAAATCAGAGAAGTCTTAATGTGGTGGGTGGCATTGGAGCAGAAACTGGAGGGGAGATAGCAACTGTAAGAAGGGGTGATGCAGAGGGAGAGCATCCCGAGCCTGAAACTCAGGGGTAGGAGGCAGAGAATTATAGGGGTGGGGAGGGGGTAGGACAAGATGGAGAGGGTGCGAAGCTGCAAGTAGGACAGGCAGTTGGAACATAGAGTGTGTGTGTGGGGGGGTAGTGTGCAAAAAAACCCCAAAACTAGAAAGATGGGCTGAAGCTAGTTAATAATAATAATGATAAAAACAACAAAATAGTAGGTGGCATTTATATAGTGCCCATCATGTGCCAGGCACTGTGCCAAGAACTTTACAAATGTTATCTCATTGGATCTTCACAGTTACCCTGGTCTATCCCCATTTTACAATGAAAGAAACTGAATCAAACAGAGGTTAAATGACTTACCCAGGGTCACTTAGCTAGTAAATGTCTGAGACTAGATAGTGAAAGCCTTCCAATGCCTTCACTACATAGTAGAAGGCTTTAAATACCCAAAGAAGAGATCATATTTTAACTAAATGATTATTTTATTGTTCTTCACAATAACCCTGTGAAGTAATCAGAGCAGATGACACACTCAGTTTATCTATGTGGTTGCTACATTTTAGGAAGAGCAGGGACAAGTTGGCACATGCCCAAGGTTTGTGAGGAGACTTGGGAACATCCCACGTGAAGATGAGTTGAAGGACCTGGGGATGGTTTACCTTGGAGAAGCAGGGTCATGATAGCTGTCTTTGAATTTTGGGAAGAGCTGTCACGTGGAAAAGAGATCAGATGTATTTTCCTGTGAGGAAAGAGTTGGGTGTAACAAGTGAAAGTTTCAGAGCACTTCAGAAAGTTTCAGGCAGATTTTTCAGTCAATGGAAGGAAAACTTACTAACAGTTGGAGCTGTTCAAAAATGGAATGAGCTGTCTTGTTAGGCAGTGAGTTCCCAAGAATCTGTGCCCACTTGTCAAGAATGACATAGAAGGAATTCGTGCTCAGTTATAGGTTAGACAAGGTCAGGTCTTCTGACTTCTGAAGAGCTTCCAGCTCTGAGATCTGACTCCATCAACACGTAGCTTCTTCATTTTCATCCATCAACCAAGAGGTGTCACTAGAGATCCAAACATGGTACTGAAAACAAAGGCAAAATGGGAATTTCTTTTTGTTTTCCCATTAAAAATGTTTCCTCTTTATCTTACAATTTCTCTTAGGTCCTTTGGCCAATTGCCTAGTAAAGTCACAGGGAAAGGTGCGTGAAAGTGTGTTTTGAAGCTATTGGTGAATATTAAAGACTCTTCCTTCAAACAGTCTATGATAGCATTCTTCTAGAAAAGAGAGTGAGCATTTACCCCCCAAGATGACATTATCTTTTTGACACCTTGGGGACCCACTTGTGACATGTGCACAACAGAACTCTTCACTGTTTCAGACCTGGATTCAAATTCCTCCTCAGAAGCTTAACTAGCTGAATGATCCTGGGCAAGTAAGCCACTTATCCTTTCTGACTCTGTTTCCTCCTCTGTAAAACCAGTATAGTAATATCTGTCACATTTCCCTTACAGGGTTGTTGGGAGGCTCAAATAAGATCATGTATGTGAAATACCTTGGAAACCTTAAAAAGCTATGGAAAGGTTAGTTATTACAGTTATTATTTGAAGAGAAATTCTTCAGAGCTTTTAATGACCCAGGCTTCTGGGTCATTAAACAAAGGCCCAATTTTTTAAACAATATTTTTACAGTGATGATATATAGTTGTGAGTCATGGAATAAATGCCACAATTTCCAAAGGACTAAAGTTGAGGCTCAATCAAAGGACAATGAAGAAATGCACAGTGAATTTGAATATGATACAATACACTATTTAAGAACTATTACAAAAGAGAAAGACATATACATTTTGTTATCAGAGATAGATGGAGAACCATAACTAGGATTGGGTCACAGCAATTTTGCCATGAGGCACTAAAATATAGCCAGTACTGACACCATTTACGTTAGTAGAATCATAGATTCATACACATAAGGGACTTCATAGATAATACAGTTCAACCTCCTCACTTTACGGATGAGGAAACTGAGGTCAGGAGAAGGTAAATGACTTAAGGTCACACGGATAATAAGTAGCAAGGCAAGATTCAAACTCAGTCCCTCTAACTCCAAATGCAATTCTATTTCCAATATACTCCTCAACATAATTAAATGACTAGGCTTAGCACCTAATTAGCAAGACTAATTAATTAAAATAAGAAGTTATCAGATGGCATGTGCCCCTTCACACTTACACAGTAGATTCCCCAACAGCAGTTTCATGGTGTCTTAGGCTTTGCTTACAATAACAGATGTCCCCATTGTTTGGATTTGTTTTAAAAAGTTAAGTAGAAGGCTCAGTTCATCTGTTATTCCCAGTCATGGCCTGGGCTTGACTCACGAAGTTTGTCTTTCTGTTGACAAAAGTCCTAATTATAGGCCTAGATACGTGACTAGAAAAGAAATTGGGCCAATTATGTGGCAAGAGCAAGCGATAACCAAGGGGCAACCCATGTGTTTCATGTTCAGGGATCTAGAAGAGAGCCATTAGTAGGTTGAGGGAACCCATCTGGTGAAGATCTAGGAGAGGACATAGATAGGAGGCCCACAAGATAAAATAAAGGAAAGATAGGTTGGCACGTGTATGACGACAGAGAATCCATATCAATATTATCATCTACCAAAGCATCCAAATATTTAAACTATTGCTATGGACAGTATATTTGGGAGAGGCCTTTCTTTGACTTTCAAGCATGTTACAGACCTAGGGTTAGCTTTGGTCTTCCTCTAGAGCATGGGGTTCCTAACTTTTTTTTGTCATGGACCCCACTGGAAACCAATAACCTGCTTCTGAGAATAATGTTTTAAATGCATAAAATAAAATCCATAGGATTATACCAGAAACTAATTATATTGAAATGGAGTTATCAAAAAAAATTTTTTTAAAGTCCATAGACACCCCCCCCTTCACCCTACAGGGATTAATTTCTGGAACATTTGCCCTTCCCAGAATTTAATCAAGTTATCTCTTTGCAATAGTTGCAGTATATTTTATGTTCACCACCCTCAAAACACCACCCATCAAAAAAAAAAAACCCAAACCAAAAAACACCTCCACCCTCAAATGCCTTCCAGATGTTCAGCGTCTTCAGCTGGAAGCAACTCTCACTTGAGTGAGACTTTCTGCTTGTTTACATGAGTATCCCATTGCTCTCCAGAATTGTTTGTAAAGTGTTTTAATTATTCCCGGCATTTAATCCTCTCCTTTCGCAACCAGGGAACCAAATCCCAGACTCACAGAGTTTTAGTGCTTGAAGAGTCCTTAGGTCATAATATCAATGATAACATTGAAGGTGACCCAAAGGACAATGGAAAACAGCATGGTGGGCATTAGTAAGTAGAAGCATCTTAACATTTCTTCATTCAATAAGCATTTATCGTTTGCTATGGGCTGGATGATAATGCAAATACAAATCAAAGACTTTATCTTAGAGGCAAGAGGGAGCTATCAGAGGTTCTTGATTAAAGGAGTGACCTGGTAAGACCTGGGTTTTAAAGGTATCAGTTTGGCAATTTTGTGGGGAATAGAGAGTGGAGAAAACGGAGACAAGAAGACCATTCAGAAGGTTATCAGAGTAATCAGAGCACAGAGGCCCTAACTTAGGAGTAAATGAGTGGTGTTGCAGAGGGACAATCAATAAACCTTGGCAGCTGGTTTGAATATCAGAGTGAGCAAGAGGGAAGTGTTCAGCATGACTTTGAGGTTGCAAACCTGGATGACTGAAAGCATGGTGGTGTCTTCAATAGAAATAAGTAAGTTGGGGCAGCTAGGTGGCACAGTGAGTAGAGCACTGGCCCTGGAGTCAGGAGGACTGGAGTTCAAATCTGGCCTCAGACACTTGACACATATACTAGCTGTGTGACCTTGGGCAAGTCACTTAACCCCAATTGCCCTGCCCCCCAAAAAACAATAACAACCAAAAAAGAGAAATAAGAAAGTCAGGAACAGGAGTAGGTTTAGGGTGAATGATAATGAGTTAGGTTTTACACATGTTGGGCTTGAGATGCCTATGGGACATCTAGCAAAATATCCACTGGGCAGCTGATCATGTAAGTGCCTTGAGGGCATGCTAGTATACAGTAGGTGCCTGACAAATGTTTTTTTTATTAATTGATGCAAGACTAGAGCTCAGGAAAGAGACTATAGGGCTGACAGCACTGGTTTAGGAGGTATCAGCAGAGATTATATTTGTTCTGTCTGGCCCCAGAGGACAGAATAAAGAGCAGTGGGCAAATGGGAAGAAGCAAATTTACGTTTGATGGCGGGAGAGACTTTGTAACTAGTGATTGTGTCTATAAGTGGTGTGATAATGGGGCCACCTTAGGGACACAGGAGTGGAGACCTTCAAGTCTCCAATGGATGACCATTTGCTGTTTGTGTTGTAGAGGATTCTTTTTCAGGTATGGGTTAGACTTAGGTCACTAGGGTCCCTCCCAACTCTAACAAAATTCTGTAAATAATTAGAAGCAAAGATTAGTGAAAATGAAGTTTTTTTTTCTTACCCAAGTTCATGGACCCCCTGAAATCTATTCATGAAACCCTTAGTGGGGGGGTGTCTATAGACTTCAGTTTAAGAGCCTCTAATCTAGTCACATCCCTTCATCTTGAGAATGATTAAAGACCTGTGAGTTCCAGTGACTTGCCCAAGAGAGTACAGTTTGAGTTGCGAACTCAATTCTTTTGACTCCTCCTTGCTTTGTGCTACAAGAAGAGGGAGGGCAAGAATATCAGCGGGTGAGGTACGAGGGAGAGAAGTTAATAGAACTCACACAGAACAGCTAGAAGGTAACAAAATCTGAACTAAAGATTGGGTGCTAGAAAAGCCTGGAAAGGTTTGGGATGTTCATTGTGTGTGATGTGTGAAACAGGCAGCTGATAAGAAATGAATAAACGTATTTCTGAGCAGCAGCAAGGGCTAGACCAAGATTGGACAGTGCAGATTTGTACTGGATCCTAGCAGTCTCATGACTTTCTCTAGTAGTACTCTGTAGCCTATAGATCAAGAGTTCTTAAAGGAAGGAAGGAAACAAATATTTATTAAGTGCCACTATGTGCTAGGCACTGGGGTCCGTGAAGTTGTCATTTGAATATTTCGGTAACTGTACTTCAATATAATTGGTGTCCTTTGTAGTACTACGTATTTTATTTTATGTTTTTAAGAACATAATTCTGAGGAGTTCATAGGCTTCTCTAGACTACCAAAAGGATCCATGACATAAAAAAGATTAAGAAGCTCTTTGGTCCAGAGGGAGCAGAGAGGGTATAAAGATTGCTGGGCTGCAGTCAAACCTGGATTCACGTCCAGTTTCCTCTGGCACTCATGAGTTGTGTAAGCCTGGGCAAGTCATTTAACCTCCATGTAGCTTTGGTAGTATTTTGGGATTAATCTATTAAATCATAGATAGATTGCTGTCTCCGTTGGTGGAGGCAGTTTCATATGCGTGGGAATAGAAGTACAGGAGGTAGATGGGGTGGTGGTGATGGTAGTGAATGGGAAGAAGCTATCCAGGGTTGAGGATTACAGTAGAAAGACAGGTACAGCAGAAGACAGAGGAAGTTGGAGATTCTTGGATACCAGCAAGATCATCATTGAAATGACTACCTATGGGGTCCAGGTTGGGATAGGAAGGAAGAATGAGGCTGATGGCACGAGAGAGTGGGCTGGGACCAAAGGCATAGATGTAGAAGGTACCAAGAGGGAATTTAGGATTGATAAAAGGAAAACTTTTCTAACAGTGCTATCCCTAAGTCGAATGCGATGCCTGAGGAAAGCAGTGGTTTTCCTTACTATAGATCTTCAAGCAGAGGCTGGATGGTTATTTGTCAAGTATGTGCTGGTAAAGATTCTTGTTTCAGCACAGATTGGACTAGATGTCCTCTAAGGTCTTTTCCTTCAGGCCTAGAATGAACTACTTTCTTACCTCCGTCTCTGAGAATCCCTGGTATCCTTCAAAATGAAACTTAAGTAACATATTCTATAGTAGATGCTGCTCTTGCTTGTTAAATGACTTATTCCAGCTCAGAGATTCTGTGATTCAGTGCTTTGAGGAGGGCGAGGAGCAGGCTCAGGAGAGAGGAGAAAATGGAGAGAAAGGAGGTTGTGATCAAAGAGAAATATTTTAGAGCTTGAAATCTGAGAGTTGGAATGGTTTTGAGTGAGAACAAAGCCTAGAGTATAGCTATACTTGTAGGTGGCTGAAATGGAATAGAGAAGTGTCATCCCAGTTGGAATGATCAAGGAACTGTGGGGCCATAGTGTTGGATGGGTCATCATTTTGGATGTTGAAGTCATTGAGAATGAGGATAGAGAGGACAATTGGGTGAGCAAGGAGGTGACACTATGAAACAGGTGGGAAAGAGATCAGGAGATAGGTAGGCAAAGATGATAGGAACTAGGAGAATTTAAAAAATGGATGTCAAGACCTTTCTTCAAATGGGGAGAAATTGTTAGATAGTGGGAGCAGAGGTGTAGACTTGTAGTGAAGATGGTAAGCAAGAAATATACTGACCCTTCTTCCACTTTTGGTGAATTGGGATGAATGGGAATACCAGTAAGTTTCATTAAAAATGATTTCCAAAGAAGTGGTATCATTGAGGGAAAACCAGGTTTCTCATAGGGTGAGGAGGGAGGTAGAAGGAATGCTTATGGAAAAAGCCAAAGATTATAGGGAAATTTACTTACAGGTCATAAAAGATTTCATTTCAACCAACATTTATCGTGTTAACTATGTATAAGGAACCATGTGGAAGGGGTTATTAGAGAAATGCACAGCAGGGATATAGTGGTTCTGGGGAGACCTAGACTTGAGCAGAATAGGGATGAGAGTGTTCTAGAACATCGGGGATGAGTACCCAAGGTAGCAATGTGAGCAACAAGGATGAAGAAAACAAGAGAGCAGAAAAGAGATCAGAGGGACACAATAGTGATAGGGGAGATTTTATAGAATTACATAATCTCAGAGTTGGCAGGGGCCCTCCCAGTTCTGGTTCAGTCCTCTCTACAACACATTTGGCAAGCAGGCATTTAGTCTTTACCTAAAGATGACCGATGAGGGGAAACAACTACCTACAAGGGAGGGCCTGGTTCATGAAGTTAAGATGATAGTTACCAGGCAATGACAAGGAAGCCTAGTCCACTTTTGGGTAACTCAAATTAATTAGAAGCTTTTCTTCACATCAAATCTAAATCTGCCTTTCTGCAACTTTTATCCTTTGTCTCTAGGCCTGATCTCTGCGTCAAAGCATAATAAGTTGAATTCTCTCCTCCATGAAATAATCCTTCATGTGTCTGGAGACAGTGAACTTGTCCTCCCTAAAGTTGTCTATGCTTCAGGCCAAATATCCCCTGTTCCTTCACCCAATCCTCCACCACCTTGCTTGTCCTTTGGACACTCTAGCTTCCTAGAGAAGAGTGAAACTCCAAATTTCATGATAACCATCACCTTAACTTCATTTGATTGGGTATTTGAGAGGAGGAGGGGGGAGATATTTGGTCTACGAAGCCTGAAGCACAGTTCTTACTCCTTGGCTCCAAATTGCCTGGTCAAATGTTGAAGAAAGTTGCATGTTTGTATTGATGGACAAGACAAGATTAGGGACAGAGCAAACAGAAATAAAAGTGATTTTTATATTTGCTTTCTTGGAGAAGTGGTTTTTGTTTGTTTAAAAAAAAATTGATTTTTTTTTTTAAATGTAGCTAAAGAAGCTGGAGGGTAGGCCTGGGCCATGAAATCTTTAGTTTTACCCAAAGCTCATGTGCTGGTATACAAATCTCAGACCCTTCCCACCTCCCCTGCCTGTCCCTCTGTGAAAAATAAGCCCTTTACTTTGCTGATTTCAAAGACAGAATTCCTTTCTATGCTGGATTTCTGAATTCCTCATTCTTTACTCAGCCCATATTTTCTCAGTTGTATATGCTGATAGCCTTCTGACCAGCCACTTCCATTTTGTTGCATTTTTCTCTAGAGTTTTCTGTATGTATCCCTGGCTTTTTGGTAATATGAAAGCAAATTTCTCTTTCAGGAACATATTTGTATTCTAGATATTTCTGAAACTTAACTAACATTAATGGAGACATGATCAGCAACCCATCAGGTGCCTTCCAGTCCTCCCCTCTGTAGCAGACACATAGTGAGGACTAGGTGGCAGCAGGGATTGCTGATCGCCTGAAGGACAGTGTTGGTACTATGGGTCTTATTTTCAGATCTTCCTGAAATTCCTCACTGTTCAATGTCTGATTTCTTGTAGGTGTAGCTTGATTTCCCTCAGTCCCTGTACTATGGGCCCAGCATAATTTTTCAAGTTTTATATAAGGGTGTACTTTCCCCATTTTATTTTTTGAGGTTTAAACACTTTTTGTTTCTTTCACTCATAAGAAGACCTGTGTTTTGACAAATGAAGACCCCAGTGAAGAAAGGCATGTGGCTTGTGTTTATGTAGGGGGTCAAGCTAGCTCTTATAATTTAGTCTCATGACTGCAGTACCTCTCCACCCTAATTTATGGAGTAAGGCTAGCAATGCAGTGAGCTACACAGTAAGAAATACTGTGTATACAAATGGACATTTGTGTGTATATGTGTATGGATATACCTTTTGGGCTCTGGAAACAAACAATTGGTAAATACATGAGTGTTATAGAAACAAATTAGAATTCACCTCATGGTGGGCTTACATACTGGGATTTCTCATATCTCCTTCCTTTTTCTCCTCCAGCCCCCCAATACTGCCGTATGTAGAAGTGTTTATCTCCTTGCTGTGAAGAGGAGTGTACTCACACTGTGAAGTGTGTGTAGAAGAGCTTTATTCTAGGAATCCCAGGTCATCTTACTTTTTTTTTTTCATTCTGCCTTGGTTTCCTGCTCCAAGATGTCTAGTTGAGATTGTGTGTGGTGCTGTTTCTCATCTTACTCAGTGACACAATACGTCATCTTCCCAAAGTCCCTGTGCATCTGGTCTTTTCTTTGCTTTCTGAAGGATTCCAAGTCTTAGTGGTTTTGAGATGCCAGGGTCCCTTTCTGGACTGGACAATTAAGCGCTAATAAGCAGAACTGAGCTGGAGCACCAGGATAATAGGTACAGGCGAATAGGATGTTGCTTTTGAAGATACTATACATGGTGTCTATTGCTATGTGGTAGGAAGATTTCTCTACTCCTGTCTTCTGGGATGGAAAGGGGCAGTCAGATTAATGAATGGCATACAGTGCACTCAGCAGCACATTAGCAGCAAGGAAGAGGACTGAGTAGGCTTAAAAGCAGCTTTTCCCAATGTACCCGAGAACAAGAATCACTGATTGCCAACAACATAAAGATTTTCCAGAACATATGGAATCTGATGACATGCAGGAATTGTATTGTGCTTGGTTTCATGCCTGAGGCAATTGTGAAATCTGCTACAAAGTGGCAGGAGGGGATCCTGTATGATTATATCAACAGACACAGAAAAGTCCTTTAGAAAAATCCAATGTTGCTTTTAGAGATAAAACCTAAAAAGGTTCCTTCTATAGCTACTCCCAGTCTCTCTGACAAAGAAGAGGCTTGAAAAATCCCTTCTCTCATTCAAGCTTAGAGAGAATGAAGTACTTTTAGACAAGATGGAAAAGATAATAATAATCCTAGCAGAAAACCAAGAACAAAAGGTTTATGAAGGTATTAGAGGAAATGTATGAAATAGATGACAAAGAGAAAGAGAAATTCTTTTGTATACAGAATCACACCTTCTGCAATGAGTCTTTTCTCATGGGGGGGGGGGTCCAGTCTCTGGAGAGGTTCCACCCCATCCTGTCCTCCATGCAGCCCTCATAGGTGGAAAGACTTCTCCAGGAGGAAGAGCTGTGTTGGCAGTGTTGGAGATTCATCCTCTAATGTGAGGTGCTGTGGTATAAACCTGGTGCATCGGTGCACTGTTTCTGGGATACATATCCAAGATGTGACTGATAATCTCTTTCCCTGAAAACTGTAATCAAATCATCACTACCAGAAGAATCTGGAAAGCGTATTAATGTACTATTCTACTGTTCCGTTCACCATCTTTGTGACGCTAGTTCCCAGACCAGAACTTCTTCTCTGGTCCTTACTCCTCTGTATCTGTTGTAACTCCCATTAGAATGTAAACTCCTCAAGGGATTGTCATGCTTTTTAATTTATCTCCCCTGCTTTAGCACAGTGCTTGGCATGTGATAAGTGTGGTCAATAAATGCATTTAATTCATTGATGCATTCATTCAGATGACAGAGAGGGCACAATGATTTAATTTTTATATTGGTGTCCCTCTTTTGTCTTTAAGGCAAAAGAGTAATGGGGTGCCTGGGCAAGCAACATAACCAGGAAGCTAGAAGGAACCCAGCTGAATATCTGGTGGGGACCAAAGTCACCTCCAGATTCCATTTGCACTGTCACCAACCCCAGCAGATGGTATGCAAGAATAACACTTCAACTGGGCATGAGGACAGTTGAGCTAAATCAAATCAGTAGTTTTCTGAAGCCATATTAGCCCTTGTCTCTGTATGTTCCAACCACTGTGCTCCCCAACCATAATACAGAGGGGACTAAAGGATGCTGGGGAAATAGCAATAGAGGCTGATGAATTTTAAGGGAAAGGAACTAGAACCAGTGTTTCTCAGAATCATGACATTAAGCAAATGGTATAAACTATATGAAACAATAGCCAAATAGCATCTATTACTGTGATCAATGGTCAGATCTTCCATGAGCTCCTTCTTGTAATGACTCAGTATGACCCAGAGTTCCCAAAAGCTATGCTCAAAAGCTATAGCTAGCAGAGCACAGGCTCTGATGTGTCTCTAATCAAGCTGGAATGTCTTGGAGGCTATGGGTTCACAAATGGACTCCATGTGTATAAGCCAAGGACCAGCCTAGACAGCAAATTCATCACCAGGTTGGCCACAGAGTGATGAATATTTCGGCCCCAGCAACTCATGAAGATTGTCTACAAAGTTGTGGAGGGATGGCAATCCTGTCAATAGAGGGAGGATCCACATTGATAAAATCATGGATTTTTGAAATATTGAAGTACTGGCCAGGGATCTTTTAGAATAGCATTCATTCTTTTCTCTGATAGCCCACTGCCACCAGGCAAGACTGTAATAATCCTCTTAATTGGAGCTAGCATTCCCAAGACAATATGTGCTCCCATAGCAGCTGGGTTGGTCTGGAGTGTTTTCACTTTAGGGATAGGGCTGTTACATACCATACAGAGCCTCATATCCTAGGGGTTCAGAGATATTTTAACAAGGCTCAGCTTTCTCATTCTCCCACACTCCTTCACCAGGAGGCACAGAGATGGAATCAGAATTCTGGCTGGGAAACAAGGGACTTTCCAAGGTCCTATAGTTTCCCCAACTCCCATCCCTATCCTCTAAAGTGGCAGAGAATCCTCATTTTGGCCCCACTTCCAAAGAGTCCATCAGGACTTTATTATTTCTTCTTAACCAGAGGGTTTCTAATGCAGCATTGTGAAGAAGAGACTAAGCAATCACTCCCAGGCATAGACTGCTTGGCCTTCCTTTTGGTCTTCTCTTCCCATAAGTTTCTAAGTCTTTATTATTTTGAGACAATGGCACACCATTATCGATCTTGATTTGAAACCAGTGACGACACAGGAATCCTCTAGAGCAGATATTCCTATTGAACCAACAGTGGTACATGTGCAAGGGCCCTGTCCAAAGTCCAGTCAGCTTTGTTTGGGTGTTGGCTCATGCCCCATGGGACCTAAAACTTCCTCTTTCTAGTCACATGTGCCCCTTTATCATTGTTTCTGAAGCCAATCAGTTTTTGAAGGACTCCTTGAGCTAAATTTGGGTTGGGGGAGGCAGGGAGATTCCAGTTTCCATGACCTCTAAAATTACAAGCGTAGCATGGGGGTCAGCCATTCCCAGATTCTTCTGAATTCCTGATTTCCCCAAGTGTTGGTGCACCCTCTTCCCAGATTACTTCACATATATACACATATAGTATTTTCTTGTCTATGTTCATGTTATTTTCCTTCAATAGAATATCAAGGAATAGCCAAGTTCATTTTTGTCTTTCTATTCCCATGGCCTAGTACAGTGCCTGATACGTAGATAGGCTTTCAATTAATGCTTATTGTAGTGAATTGATTTGAACCATACAGCAGGCTGAGTGGACCAGCTGAGTGATGTGCCCAGTAGTGGGATTCAAATGAATTAAGAACCAGTTCTCCACAAACCGAACCGAGGCACCACCCCCACCACTGACACGGTGGGCGCAGGCCTCGTCCCTGCTAACAACCGTTTCCTGAACTCAGCCTAAAATTAGGTATCGGTTTCTAGTGAACCAACGAGAACCGGCTAAATCCCAGCACTGGATGTGCCCATTTCCCCATGGTAGAGAAAAACTGAAGCGTAACCCAAGTCCCAAGGTATACTGGAATGGGGCCCTTGCCACATTGGAAGAGATCAATGGCCCACACCTGCATGAGGGGTGTGGCTTAGGGACCCAGAGGGGAAGGAGAAGAGGTTTACTGTCTTTGTTGGAGAGTCTCCTGAATCTCTTCAAATTCTTCAGGATCTGCAGTTCTTTGGGGTGCTTCTGGTTTCCAGCTTCAAGAGAGAAGATGGAAGATCGCAACCCTGCTTCAGGTTGCTAAAGAAAAAGACTGGGAAGAACGTGAGGGCAGTTGGCTGGTTGCAGCATGTCCCTATCCCCAGCTTGCTACACTGGAGGCTTCAGGGAATTTCCCCTGGGGTGAGATCTAGAACCTCTCTTTGTGGAGCTGAATTACCTTGCTCTCAAAGGCAGAGCTCCTTCACTCTCTGCTGTCTGGAATATACTTGCCTGTGTACACTTTCTCTGATTTCTATCTTGGATAGAAGGCTTTGCTACTTGGATAAAAGGCTTTCTTGGCTAAGTGTTATGTTGTTTACTGTGGAACTGGTATTTGGTGGGTAGGGAGTCAAACTTTGGCTAGAAAGCTTAGGCTCATAATGAAACAGCCAACAGAAGTTAGTTTGCACCTGAAAATCACATACCCTAGACCAGGGGTGGGGAACCTATGGCCTCAAGGCCACATGTATATGTTCTGTAAAATTTGAATTCACTCAATAGACCACATTTAAGGACCTAGAAAGCCACATGTGGCCTTAAGGCCGTAGGTTCCCCATCCCTGAACCTGGACTAACAATATTTAAGGGAGCAGATAGATATAATTGTAGCCAGGTGCCCCCTTTCTCTGAGGAGAGCAGAGTGGCCTCCAGCCTGAACCTCCTGCTGCAACCTCCTGGCAGGAATGGAAGTCTTCCTTGGAGAAGAGTAGGGGGAGAGGAGGCTAGAGATGTCTTTTCTGCCTCCCTTCAAGCCATACAACAATGGTCCCAGGCTACACGTGAGGGATGGCCCTCACTATGCAAGTACATGATAAAGCTTGTAATGTATATATTTGTAACACCACTTGTAATACCATTTGTAATTGCCAGTATCTAGGGTCTGAGCCATAGGCTGGTTATGTGTCCTACTCCTTCCCATAGCTAGCCCGTTCTCCATTTTTCTGGTCATTGTATTCCCGCCTCCTCCCAAATGCCTGGTACTCCTGACTGCATAATAAATTCTCATAGAATGCTCCTTCTCCATCATATAATCTTCTAAGATGAAGCCAAAACACACCAACTGATGTTGATACTCAGACTTCAGAGACACCTAGTGATAGGATCATGGAATTTAGAGCCAGAAAGGACCTTTGGGGATCATTTCTCATTTTATAGATGGGGAAATTTGGGCCCAGGGAGGCCTAAAACAGAAGCGGCTTCCCCAGGTCATACAGTGGGAAATAAAGCCTGGATTAGTGTTGAGGATCTCAGATTCCACTTCTGGTGCCCTTTCCGTGACACCAGGTTTTGGAATCGGCATCTTCTAGTGTCTGGGATTCACAATGAACTTTAGGTCAGGCCAGCCCGGCCCTGAGCCACGTACTCACAGGCATTGTGGGCTGCAGGCATTTTGGTGTTCTCTGGTCTTTCCCTCAGGCTCAACACCCTTTCCACCCCTCCTTTGTTTTACAAATTAGTAAACTGAGGCTTAGAGAAGGAAAATGCCTTTTCCAAGGTCATATGGCTCTTGCCAGGACCTGAATTCCAGCCACTTGCCTCTGAGTTCAGGGTAATAACCAAGCTGTTGCAGAGCAGGGAGTCAAGATCATCGGTTTGAATGCAGTTTGGGAACTTTCTGTAGATTTAATTATCCATGCTAGCCCCGCTCCCCATGGCCACATATAACAGAGTTGCTTTTGACACATCCCCAGCATTTAACTGTTACCGACAGAATGAAAACAAGCATGATACGGGTTCTAAGAAGCTACTATTGGCACAGAGTAAGGTCAGTAAATTGTTGATCCAGTTGGTCCAGGAGGGAAAAGATTTGCAGTCAATCCCAGAGGCACTGTTTTTAGCAGCTGTCTAACTAGAGAGTTATGGCGGCTCGTTAATGGGCACTAGGCTTAGGGGTGCAGTGCAGGGCAGGGTGCAAGTCTGGGCGGCCCTGGGTGCAAGGTCCTAGACTCTCCAGTGATAGGCAATGGAGGCCAGCGGCTGCCATCCTGCCCGTTCTCAGTGTCTGGTGCACGTCACCCCTGCATCCTCCGCATGGCCGCAGTTGGTCTTCCCCCAGCTGGAGAAGCTACACTGGAGGATACTGTCCTCTGTTCCCTTGCAGGCAATGTCATCGATCCAGATCTGCCCCGTGCCTGTGGAGACACGTTAAAAAGGGTTGCTTAGAAGACATATCAGAAAACTCATTTCTAATGCTGGAAGCCTATGGATAGAAGGAGAAAGAAACCGTGGAATTCAGAGAACCATAAGCTCATTGCCTTAAAAATGAAAGAGAACATTGAGTTCAGCTTCCTCATTTTACAGATCAGGAAACTGAGCCACAGAGACTGAGGTGACCCCCCCAGGTCTGAGGTGGGATTGGAATCAAGGTCTTCCTGACTCCACATCTAATACTTTACATGCCACCCCTTTCCCCAGTACCTCTCCAAAGACCTGTATTTACAAATGCCAAACCAATGCTCTACCATGTGAGACATCCCCTTCCCCACCCCAGGGTTGCCTGACCAAAAGGTGTAGCTGTATAGAAAAGCATCACTATTACCCTCCTCCAAAATGGCTCACTTCCTCTGCCTTACCCACCCCAACAGATGCTGAAAGTGCTGAGACAGATCATCCTCATCCAGGAGTCCTAACCTCTTTTTTTGATCATGATCCAATGAAATAACATTTGCAAAGTGCTTAACACAGTGCCTGGCACATAGTAGGTGCTTAATAAATGCTCATTCCATTCCATTCATGGACCTCTTTGACTTTTTGAGCAAGTAGGTGGAGCAATGGATAGAATGCTGGGCCTCAAGTTAGGACAACTTGAGTCTCTGTTTGCCTCAGTGTTCCCATCTGTAAATTGGGGGTAGTAATAGTGCCTATCTTGCAACATATTGTGAGGAGCAAATGAGATAGCATCTGTAAAGCGCATAGCACAGTGTCATGTAGTAGGTACTATATAAGTGCTAGCTATCACTATTATTGGTGAAGCCCATGGACCTTTTCTCCAAATAATATTTTAAATTCATAAAATGAATATATAGGATTATAAAGGAAACCAAATTCACTGAAATACAGTCTTCAAAATATTTTTAAATATCAAGTATATAGACCCAGGCTAAGAACCCCTGCCCTAAATTGAGGACCAGCTCTTTCCTTCCCTTCATCCGACACAACCAAATGGAAAGAGCTCAGCACTGTTGTAAGATCCTTACTCCCCTGCCTTGTCTTGAGTAGGGGGTAGGAGATGACGGGATGGTAAGCCAGCTCCACTGGCCCGTGGGCCAATTCTGTTACTTACCGTGACTTCATGGCAATGATCTCAGAATCTGGGGAGAAGCTTCCCAAAGATAGCTATTCTAACAACCAGAAGCTGCCTTCAGGACTATGTGACATCCCTCATAATAAAATATAGCATATCTTCTAAGAAACGTACTCTGTAGTCTTAGAGACTAAGTCATAATCCAAGGTGTTCTAGGAATGCGGCCATCAGAAGGGGAAAGCCTGATGAGAAGGACCCTTTAACTTAGAGCTGAACTGGATTAAAATTAAATAATCATGGAAAGACAAATGACAGAGACTTTGGAGGTCATCTAGCCTAACTCTTTCATTTTAAAGAGAAGGAAAGTGAGGCACATAGTGGTTAAGAAGCTTGCCCAAGGCCACATAGGTGTGAAATGACAGAACCAGCATTCGAACCCAAGTCCTGTTGCTCCAAACTCAGCATTTTTTTCCACTATCCCACACTGCCTCTGAGTCAACTGGATTGACCTAAGTTCCAAAGGTCTGACAATTTCCAAGACCATCTCAGGGTTTCAGGTCCAGACCTACATTATCTTTTCTTTGAACTGACGGGATCTTTGTGAATGTCAGATGGGGATGGGGTAGGGTACAGCAAATCTGGGGTACATTAGCTTGACCACACGCTAGATGGCATGGTGTGTGATTCCCCCATTGGCCAGAATGACTTACATGGAAACTGTTGGCCAAATCTATGAGAAAATAAATCTCCCAAGAGAACTGGAACTTTCTAAGGAAGGAATTATTTTTCATCTTTTTCCTTGTATCTCCAGCACCTAGCCTAGAGCCTAGCTTATGGAAAGTATTTAATCACAGAGAAGCAATGGGATAGTGTAGATAGAGTGAGGCATTTGCCCTCAGGAATCCCTGGGTTTAAATCCCAATTCTGTTACTTACTGTGTGACCATGGGCAGGTTATCTAACCTCTCAGGATCTCAGTTTCCTCAGTTGTGAAATGGGGATAAGAGATCTAGAGTCAGAAGGGATTTCAGAGGCCATTTAGTCCAACTGTCTTGCTCTCTAGATGAGGAAGTTGATGTCTCAGAAAAGGGGGGAACTCACTCAAGGTCACATATGTAATAAAAGCAAAGGGTAGGATTTGAACCTGAGTTCTCTGACTCCAGAGCCAGGGAGGTTTCCACTGTGCCATGTGACCTACCTAATAATACCTTGTAGTACCTACCTTATGGGGTTGTTGTCAGCCTCAAATGAGATCCAGTATGTAAAGCACTTGGCAAATGCTAAAGTGCCATATAAACACCTATTAGTAGTAGTGGTGGTGGTGGTGGTGGTAGTAGTAGTAATTATTATTATTATTAATAGTAGTAGTGATAATGGTGGGGGTGGTAGTAGTGGTAGTGGTGGTGGCAATGGTGGTGGTAGTAGTAGTAATTATTATTATCATTATTATTAGTAGTAGTATTTGTAGTGATAATGGCGGGGGTGGCAATAGTGGTAGTGGTGGTAGCAGTGGTGGTGGTAGTAGTAGTCATGGTAATTATTATTATAAGCAGCAGTGATGATGGTGATACTAGTGGTCATAGAGGTGGTGGTAGTAGTAGTAATTATTATTGTTTGTAGTGGCAGGGGTGGTAGTAGTAGTAATTATTTTTAATATTAGTAGTAGTGGTGGTGGTAATGGTGATGGTGGTAGTAGTAGTAATTATTATTAGTAGAAGCCATAGTAATAGTAGTGGTGGTGGTGGTGGTGGTAGTGACAGTAGTGGTAGTAATAGTAGTAGTAATTATTATTATTATTAGTGGTGGTGGTGATGATACTAGCAGTGGTGGCAGTAAGAGTAGTTGTGGTGGTAGTAGTAGTAGTAATTATATTATTATTATTATTAGTAGTAGTGGTGGTGGTGGTAGTAGTAATAGTAGTGGTGGTATTAGTAGAAGTAGTACTAGTAGTAATAGTAAGTACTTACTGAAGTGAATGGGATTTATACAGGAGCATAGGAAAATTTGGGTCTATCTATTTATTTGCTAGCAATTCTGGGAGAGAATCATAGAATAATAGAGCTAGATGAGGAAACTGAGAGCCAGAGAGATGAAGTGACTCTTTGTCCAAAGTCTTCCTGTGGGTTAGTGGCAGTGCTGGGCTGGCTGGTAGTATAACTGAATAGAATGCCGGGTTTGGATTTTAGAGGCCCTGGCCTCAGACTCTTATTAACTACGTGACCCTCTCTAAGGGTTTTCTTTGAAACTCAGTTTCCAAATCTGTAAAATGGGGGACAAAAATAGTACTTCCCTTGCAGGATTTTTGTGAGGATTAAATGAGATGGTAGATAGAAAACATTTTGAAAACTGTAAAGTGCTATCTAATTGTCAGTCATTATTAACATTATTTCTGAATTCCTAGTTCAGTGCTCTGCCTACATTTAAATCCCTTTGGAATAGCCTCAATAAAATATTTCTACAATATATTTTAAGGTGTGTGTGTGTGGGGGGGGGTTTGTACAAAATATTTTATTATATGTTGATGTAACCTGGATTTTGAACATGCCCAGTTTGCCTAGCATGGAGCCCCCTGAGTCACCTACCATGAGGAGGGTGTGGCTTCCTTTGATTGTGTGCCTTTGTTTTTAAAAATTGGCAAGACCAAGCCTGTATGTGCTTCTTCTGCCATCTTTGGCTGGGCATGGTTGTACTCTTTTCAGGTGAGCAAGATGGTGAGATGGTAGAAGCAGGCAAAGAATGAGCTGGTTCAATCTTGCCAGTTTTAAAGATGAAGGCAGACAATCGAAGGAGGTCAACCCCCGCCCCCCATAAAGTAGAGCATGCAGTAGGCTCCATATCAGGCAAACTGGGCAAATTACACTGGATATCTCTTGAAATAAACGGCAGATTGCCTAGGGCTTGGAACTTGTTTTGTTACACAGAGATTTTTGTGGTTTCAATACATATTGTGATAGGATTTGACCTGAATTTAAGTTAGGGCCAGAAGAATGAGTAGCTATTTCTTTTTGTCCCCTTTGCTTTTAGCCTCTAGTAGATTCCCCTGCCTCCCTGGCTTCTTTTTTTTGCAAAGATATTAGATAGTTCTTACACAAGCTCTCTTTCAGGCAGAGAAAGAATGCCCAGATTAAATATCTTTTGGAAAGCACATTGATTAACTTATTACCCAGGAAGAAGCTGGATACCCAAGGGCAGTGTAGAATCAATCACACCCAAAATAAATAACAGACGGCCAAGAAGATTTGACCAAGAGAAAACTGAGCTAAAATGTTTATATTTTAGCTCAATTCCAAACTCCATTAATTCGTCCAGAAAGGTCTGGCTGATGTTCAACCATGGAAGAACAGAGGAATTTGTGAGAGTGTACCACTTATTAGCATCATTAAACTAGTGATTCTAGTCACTAGTCAGCAACTAGTAGCCTTTCAAATATGTGAATGAATTAGAGAGCAAACCCTCCAGATTGTTCAGAAAATTTCTGCTCACCAGAACTTTTGGGCTAATGTTGGCATTAATCAGTCCTTACTTTAGCCCTCACACTTTTTAATAGAGGCAGTAGTGGATGGAGTGCTGCACTGGGAATCCAGAAAACCTGGATCAGAATATGGTCTCTGACACTTAGTAGTTGTGTGGCCCTGGGCAAGTTACTAAAACTGCCCCAGGCCATTCCCTAGGTCTTATCTGTTCCCACAAAGAGATCACATATTATATGCATTTGTATGTTTATTTGAAGTAATAATAATCCCAAATATTTATGTAGCATACTATGGCTGCAAATGGGACAGCTAGGTGGAACAGTGTGTACAGTGCCAGGGCTGGAAGTCAAGAAATCTTCAGTTCAGATGTGACCTCAGACACTTACAGGCTGGGTGACCCTCATTTAACCCTATTTGCCTCCATTCCTCATCTTTAAAATGAGCTGGAGAAGGAAATGGTAAACTACTCCAGTATCTCTGCAAAAAAACCTCAAATGGGGTCACAAAGAGTTGGATATGGCTGAAATAACTGAATAAGGGCTACAAAGCCCTATAATATCCATTATTTCAAGAGTTTAAGTGACCTGCTAAAGGTCACATAATCCATACGTAGCAGAGATCATTCCGCAGGTCTTCCAACTCAATGAAGTTATTTCTTTCTCTCTTCCCTTTTCTCTCTTCTCCTTCCCTGCCTTCCTCTCCATCTAACCTCTCCTCCCTTCTTCCTTTCCCTTTTTCTCCTTTCTTCTTCTGTTCTCTCCTTCCTTCCTCCCTCCCCCCAAATAAATGTATGTACCCACTCTTTAAAAAAAAAATCTCAGTGACATTTCTGGAAATAACTCTTTCTACTACCTTTGAAATGGAAATCTCTTATAATAAAGAAAAGTTGGGCAAAAACACTCAATATCATAACCATTTCTGACAACGTATATGACATTTTTGCCCTAATAGTCCCCTGCCTTTATGCCAAGAAGAGGGAAAACATATTTCATTATCATGTTTCATTGTCTTTCCATAGAGAGCATTATTAGTTTTTCACTTCCTCAGAGCAGGCTGATATATAGCCGAAAGAATCTTAGCTCTGTGGTCCAAGGACCTGGGTTTGAATTCCACCTCTGATACTTATTGCCTATGTGACCTCAGGCAAGTCACTCAATCTTCCTGGGCCTCAGTTTCCTCATCTGTAAAATGAAGAGGTTTCATTACAAAAAATGCTATCCATTTCTAGAGTGAGAACTGATGAACTCAATGCAGATTGAAACATACTTTTAAAACTTTCTCTACTTTTCTTTCTTTTTTTGTCTGTATTTTCTTTTGCAACACGGTTAATATGGAAATATGTTTTGCATGATGTCACAGGTATAATCCACATCAATTGCTTGCCTTCTCAAGGAGGTGGGGTGGTCTGGGTGGAAGAGAGAGAATTTGGAACTCAAAATGTTAAAAAAAAAAGATAATTTTCTTACATGTAATTGGGAAATATTTAACAAAATAAATAAAAATATATTAAAAATAAAAGCAAATGAAAGTGTTGGACTGGATTACCTTTTAGAGGTCTGGTCTAGGTCAGTGTTCCCAGATACTGAATCTAGTTTCCTTTTAGCAATCTTTTAATTTACATGATTGTAGTAATTTTGTACATTGTTCTTTTAGTTCTGCTTGTTTACATATCTTTCTATCTATCTGTGTGTGCCTGTGCATGTGCGTGCATGTGTATGTGTGTGTGTGTGTGTGTGTGTGTGTGTGTGTGTATTGGCTTCCTTATCTGTAAAATGAAGAGGTCGGACTAGTGACTAGACGATCAGTAAAATTCATTCCAGCTCTAACATTCAGTGATTCTATCTTTAAAGTAAGGCCCGCGCTAGGGACATCTTTGTTTTTGCTGGGACTTGTGATTCTGCTGGAACAGAGAATTTTCTTTTATGGAAACTCCCTCCACAAAAAGCAGAGAAGTGACTGGTCTGTAATTTATAGACTGAAAAAGTAGCCTAGAGGCATTGAAAGATTGATTGCCCATAGTCACATGGCTAGTATATACCATAGGCAGGGCAAAATGCAGGTATTTTTGATTCCAAGCCTGCCTCTCTATCCATGATTATATATACATACATACATACATACATATATATATGTCACTTAGCACAGTTCCAGGCAGGGAGTAGACACAATAAAAGATTTTTTCCTCCTTTCTTCCTTTCTTCCCTCCCTTCCTTCCCTCTCCCCCCTCCTTCTTTCCATCTCTCCTGCTGCCCCTTCCTCCCTCCTTACCTTCCTTCCTCTCCTTCCTTCCTTCCTTCCTTCCTTCCTTCCTTCCTTCCTTCCTTCCTTCCTTCCTTCCTTCCTTCCTTCCTTCCTTCCTTCCTTCCTTCCTCTCTTCCTTCTTTCCTTTCCTACAATTGCTTCAACTAGGGAAATAATTTAAATCACATGGCAGGAACTTGAACATTCTGTTCCAACAATCCAAATTGCCTTAAGATGCTTGTGTTATCTTTGAGACTTTCTCATAAATTTCTAAAAAACTCAGGGAGTTTTGTGGAGGTGATTATATAAATGCATTAGCTAACATCCAAAGCAGGGGGAAGGGGTGTGGTATAGTAGAAAGATACCCCTGGTTCTGGAGCCAGAGGATCCAGGTTCAAATCTGACTTATGACACTAATGTGTCTGACCTTGGGCAGCTGCTCAATCAGTCTCCCTTGACAAGTTTCCTCTTCTGTAAAGTGAGGGGAATAAAGCAGACCTCTCCTGAAGCCAAGCTCCCTCTGATTGCATAGGTCTGTCTGCTTGTTAGTTGGCAGGTTTGCTTTAGGCTGATGGCGCATGCCACATCTGAACAGCTTGCCTTACTTAGACCTTCTGAACAAGTTCATGATTTTATTTCACAAACGGCTTTGTTGTCATTTGTTAGAAGGCAGGTGGGGGAGCCCAACAGTGTAGTGGGGACTATTTCTGTTTCTCTTGTAAACAATACGACATCTATTTCTTCTAAGGAAATATGCTGGAAACAAGTCCAAATCTTTAAAAGGAAGTGAGAGAACTGTTCTCTCCTCAGGGCTTCATTCCTCAAAACTCAAAAATCCCTCTGAACTCTCCAGGTGGCTGTCAGTTTCTAGATTTTACTGGAAAAAGGGTAGAGGACACATCATGGGAACCCAGCTGGTTTTCTGCCAGATGTTTTCAATGAACTTCACAGGAGTTGCTTGAATAAATGCCACCCACACCTAAGGGAGTTGGCAATGGGCTGAGGGGAGAGAAAAGAGTACAAAAGATTGGAAGAACGGAAGGGCCAGTTTTGGAACATGTTCCACCTGGTCCAGTTTCAGTTTTCCTTTTTGGAAACCAGAAGTTCATAGATTTAGAACTAGAAGAGATGTTAGACGTCATCTTATCTGACATCTTCATTTTATAGCTGAAGAAACAGAAGACAAGGGAGAATGACAGAATCACAGAGTTCAAAGGGATCTCAGTGAACACTTAGTCCAACCCCTGCATGAAAAAGAAACCTCACTGCAACATTCAGGGCAAGGAGTCATCCATCTTTTGCCTGGATACCTCCAGGGAGGGGGAAATGTCCTGAGCACAGGCACGCATACAGTGTCTCCAAAAAAAAAACCAACCCAGTATTCTATATCTTGTTTTTTAAGTCAATTTTAATTTTTATTGAAAATTAAGTTATGTTAGTTTCTTTAGTATGTTTGATAAATAAAAATGTCCTAAATATTGAATATTCAATAATAAATGTTCACCTTAAAAATAAAAATAATTCCCTTGTGTACATGCCCTAATGAAAGAGGCTGTTCCCACCTCTGGGTCCTAAAGCAGCCCTTTCCACTCTGGGGCAGCTTTAACGGTTAGGAAAGTTTTTCCTGACACAGAGTCTAAACTTACCTGTTGTTGAGTTCCACTCTTCTTTCAGAACCTTCCCTTTTCCATCTCTACATCTTACCTTGCCCAAATCTAGCTGTTCTGTACACCTCCTCCACTCCTCGGAAGCCCAGCATCCTGCACACCACATCGCCATCCTTCTTGTCCCATCCATCATCACATACCGTCCCCCAGCGCCGGTCATGGTACACCTCCACACGTCCCTCATGGGGGCCAGAGCCATTCACCAGCCGGATCATAATACCCTTGGGGTTACCTGCTGGGAGAGAATTCACAATTTATAGGATCATAGATTTGTAAGCTGTGAAGGGATATGATAGGTCAGCAGTCTAGTTCCTTCACAGACACTCAGGTCCAGGGAAGCTAAATTTGTCAAAGGTCACACAGTTAGCAAGCAGCAAGTCTGGATTATTACCAATAATAATAGCTATCATTTATATGGATTTTTAAGGTTTGCAAAACACTTTATCTTATTTTATCCTCACAACAATCCTGGGAGGTAGGTACTATTATTACATCTCCTTGTCCAGGGTCACACTTGTAGTAAACGTTGGAGCCGAGATTTGACCTTGAGTCTTCCTGATTCCAGGTCCTGTGCTCTATTTGCTGTGTTCCCTAGCCGCTTTTAGGATTCAGTCCCAGGTCCTACAACTCCAAACCCCAGACTCCAACTTTCACAGAGCTAACCTTGAACTGAAGAGACAGAACACTCCAACTTAGAAATGCTTTTCAGACTTAGTCCCAGAGCTTCTCATTCTCTTCACCAGAGGGCAGAATGTAACTTGGTCCTGGGACTTCTACAAATTCTAATAATTTATCTTAGAATGACTATGGAAACTTTCTTTTGATTTCAGGGAGATCAATGGGTCAGTTTATGCATTTTTATTGTCCTTTACCCCCTTAAAATTCTGTTCATGCCCTTTATTTTTACATCATAATCGTTTCTGGTTCTATAACCCTCCTCACTCCTTGACACCCTTCCTACAGGATCCTGCCTTGTAACCAACCAAAACACGAGTGACCTCCCCTGCCAAAGTAAGCACTTTTCTGCTCTAGAGCCTGGATCCGCTGCCGACAAGAGGAGGCTTTGTTCCATTATCTGTTTTTTAGGACCCATGATTAGTTTCCCATTTACTCAGAGCACTGTGTCCTTTTTTTTTCCTTTTTACTGGCCTTGTTATAATCACTGGGCATAGTGATCTCTTGGTTTTGCTTATTTTGCTCAGCATCAGTTCACACAAATCCTCTCCTGTTTGTTGAGACTCCACCAGACCCACCATTTCTCATTGTATAATAATATTCAGTTACATTCATATGCCTCAGTTTGCCCAGCCATTCCCCAGTCCGTGGGAGTTCACTTCAGTTGCCAATTCTTTGCTACCACACAAAAAAGGGGTTGCTATGAATTTTTTCTTTTCCTTTTTTTGGGGAGGCGGGGGTGGGGATGATGCAGACCAGCACCTGCTGTGTGTGTAATTTATAGTTTTAGAGAGCTTCCTTCGTCACTGATACATTGTGACTTGTCCAGAGGCACCTTGAGATGAGCTCTGCATTCATTCCCACAGCCCACGTGCCTAAGAATGTTTCAGTCTATATCCAAATTTTGGTTCTGCCTTTGACTTCCCTGGAGTATAAGCTGAATGGTGGGATCACTGGGTCAAAGGATAGGAACAGTTTGCTGGCATAATTCTAAACTGTTATCCAGGATAGTTAGATCATTTCAGTTTTACTGTGCATTCTTGTTTGTCTTCCCATGGCCCCTTCAACACTGGCTGTTCCCTTTTTTTGGGGTGGTGCTGTAGCCAAGTTGCAGGCTATTCTGTGAAAACTCAGATTTATTGTAACTTGCATTTCTCTTGTTGGATCTTATTTTTATATGGAAACTTATAGTTTATCATTCTTTTTAAAGCTTCATATATTTTGATCACTCTACCTATCTATTGGTGAATAGCCCATGCTCTTATATAGCAGTGGTTCTTTGAAATGTAGTCTGGGGGGCCCTGAAGGTGCCTGAGACCCTTTCTGGGGGCTGTGAGGTCAAAATTATTCTCATGATAAAATTAAGACATTTAAATGTCTAATAACAAAAGTTGGAGGGTGTCTGTTACATAGGATAGGAGCTAGATATGGAATAAAGCTATGATTTCATTGGTATATGGAAGTTCTGAACGACGAGACTCCTTCTATCAATACAGGTCAGCACCTTCTCTGCAACTTATAGACTTAGAAAGGAAAAAGAGAGAGATGAGGGAGGGAGAGAGAGGGAATAAAAGAGAAGAAAGGAAGGAGAGAGAAGAAAAGAAAGAGAGAAAGGGAGAGAGAGGAAAGGAAGAAGAGATAAGGCAGGAAGAGGGAGAAAAGGAAGGAGGGAGAGAGAAGAAAGGAAAGAGAAAGAAAGACACAGAGAGAGAGAGAGAGAGAGAGAGAGAATACGTAGCAACAGACGTCCCGAATTCCAGAATATAGGCTATGTCCTGGGTAGAATTGCATATCGGGATGCTCTAATAATCATGGGGTAGCATGGATACCAGAGTGGGAGGAATTCATGTAGAGAGAAAAAGTTCCAGCCAGGGTAGGTGGTAGGTGGTGGGTGTGTGGGTGGAGACCAACTTCAATTTTTCAGTTTTGTCTTCAGTTGGCCCTGAAGGTGAGGTTGGTGGTTATTCATGGATTCAATTAACAACTGAAATTGAAAAAATTCTCTTTGTCCCCATAATAGGTCGATTTCTCTGAAACAGAAGACCACATTTAACTAACCAGCTGCCTGCTGTTAATAATATTTGGTAAAGGAAATTGTTCCTCCCCAGTGAGGAATGTAACTGGAGTGGCCCCTTCATTGTCTAAACAGCTATTCATGGAATTAACAAACCATATGAAGAGTTTTCACACTCTTAATAACAACAATTTCCAATTACATGGCACTTTGAGGCTTACAAAACATCTTCATAACAACCTTGTGAGGTCAGGAGGGCAAGTAATCTATTTTATAGATCGGGAACTAAGACTCAGAAAAGTGAAGACTTATCTGAAATCACCCAAGAAGTAAGTGCCAAAGGTAAGATTCAAACTCAAATCTAACGAGCTCAAATCCAGAGCCTTTATCACTAAACCACATTAGCCCCCATAACTCTTATGTTATTTTAACTGCTTTTCATTCATTACCCTTCTGTGCAGTGCTTTCTGTTCAGCAATGCACACTTCAAAGCAGGGAAAGATAAGATTAGAAAGGAATAATGGAAAGCCAGATCAAATCAAGTAGCTAGGAGAAAAAGAAAGATTGAAAGAATTCTTACTTAAAGGTTGCCTTTTGGGATACTGTGTATGGCTAGGCAGATCCTTACAATGCTGGGTTCTAAAATACTTTTGGCATATGGGCATATAGTGTGCCAAGATGTATGCTTGATGACAATCTTGTCACTTTTCCACCCAGCTAGATGGCTCAGTGGAGGGAGTGCAAGCTTGAAGTCAGGAAGTTGTGAGTTCAAATCCAGCCTCAGATACTTATTAGCTGTGTGACCCTGGGCAAGTCACTTAACCTCTATTTGCCTCTAGTTTCCTCTGAGGGAAAAGTGGAGGTAATAATAGCACCTATGTTCCAAGGTTGTTGTGAAGACCAAGTGAGATAATAATTGTAAAGTACTGAGCACAGTGCCTGGCACATAGTAAGTGCCACATAAATGTTAGTTATTATTAAACTCACAAAGCTTTTCATCTAACATCCATTTTACTTATTTTCATGGCCTTTTAGAACACCTAACTAGACTTTTCTATTTGAGAAATTACAGGATGGAACTTAGACAGACATAGTAGTCAGATTGGGGGCCAAGAGCCAAAACCTGAAGAAGGCAGCTCAGAAACTCTCCATATGATGTTTGTGTCATTATACAATTTCATAAGGATGCAATTGTACCAAGCTGCCACCAGGGGACAGTGAGGGGTTTTTTTGGTTTTTTTTTTTTTTTTGGTTCTGGGCTTGTAGTGTGAGCAGCTGGGCACATGGAAAACTGAAATTAAATACTATAACATGTTTTCCCACTCAAATATGCTTTTTCATTAACATAGGCCTTGCCAAAATAGCTAAAAAGAAACATAAACTAGTATCATCATAATAAATTAAAAGGATGCACAATTTGAACAAGACTTAAAGAAATCCAAATACATATGCACAATATAGTGTCCCTCGCATTAATTTTTAACTATTGAAATTCATTGCTTAATTTAATTATGCTTCTTTCTCCAGGCTGAAGTATGCTTTAATTCACCTAGGAACTTTCTTAGGATCATATGCTCCAGGGGCAGCTAGGTGGTACAGTGGATAGAGCACCAAATCTGGAGTCAGGAGAACCTGAGTTCAAATCTGGCCTCAGACATTTACTAGCTGTGTGACCCTGGGCAAGTCACTTATTGCCTCCCTGATTGCCTCCAAATAAAAGGATTATATGCTTCAGTAAATATGATGTTTTCTCATCCTCATATTTTCTGCTTTTCTTTTAGGTTCTTCCAGTTTCCCCTAGACCCTGACCCCCTTCCTTCATGTTACCCCTAGGCCCTGTTCTCTTTCCTCCCACCATGGAACCACAACCTAAGAGTATTTTCTTCCTTTAGGTATTGAGTTAGGAAAAAAATGTAAATGGGATGTAGCTTTAGAGATTCCAATAGGACAAACTTACTCCTGGAAGTAATTTGCTGGCTGATGGTATAGGGAAGGATTTGACTATAGAATCTTAATTTTTCAGAAAGCTGATCGATTCATTGGTGTTCCATATGTTATCCTTCACCCAGAAAAGCAGTATAATCCTACTTATCACTGGCAGTTTGCTTTTTCTTTTTAAATTAAACAAATTATTTTCAGTTCCAAATTCTCTCCCTCCCTTTACCCTCTCCCTAAATGCATTGAGAAGGCAAGAAATACAATACCTATTATATATATGAAGCCATGCAGAACACATTTTCACATTAGCCATGAAGTTTGCTTTTTCAATTTTATTTATTTCATTCAATTCAGATACTGAGTGGGATAGATATGAATTTTATGGAGGCAAAATTAGACAACTGTGAAGACTGGCAACAGTTTGGAGGAAATAGGCTAGTTAAGTGGATGAAACCTGTGCCTCATGATGGGAACTGAATATATTATACACACACATACATATTGCACAGAAGTGAAATCGGACTCCTTGGATGGGTTGTATTGCCAATTCAGAAAGCATTTTGAGGTCTTTTCCAAAGGTTTGTTTGATGAATTTCATTTGTTCATCTGTTTAGGGGTAGTAAGTAACAAATAACCAGGTTTCAGTACTCAAGAATATAAAAAAGGTTTTTTAAAAATATAATGTACTCCAGGGTCTATGATCAAACAGAATATCCTTGAGTCTCAAGTCTCTTTCTATTTCAATCCATCCTCCACAAAGGTGACAAGTGCCTTTACTCAATAAACTCCAGTGGTTTTTTACTGCCTCTAGAATAAAATATGGACTTAATTGTTTGGTTTTTAAAGCCCTTAACAACCTGGCCCCTTCCTATCTTTCCAGCCTCATTACATATTACCCCCCTTCTCATACTAGCCAAACTGGACTTATATCTGTTCTCTATACACCCAACTCCATTTCCTTTCTTTGTGACCTTGCATTGACTATCCCCTGTAACCAAAATGTACTCCCTACTCACTTCTGCTTTATAGAATTCCTCTCTTCCTTCAATTACCACATTTCCCAATCCCTCAATTGCTAGGACTCTCCCTCCCTAACCTCATATATAACTATGTGGTATTTATTTTGTACTTACTCTACAATATGTACACATATCTGTATATACACATCCATTTACATGTATACATTTATGTATATATGTAGTTGTTTTCTCTCCAATAGCATGCAAACTTCTTGAGAGTACTGATTGCTTGATTTTTTATGTATTTGTATTCCTACTAGCTAGCATAGTGTCTGGCACATAGTAAGTACTTAATAACTTCGTGCTGCTTGATTGGACTGGACACCAACATCAGATACAACCAGGAATCCAGATGGGTTCACTTTTAGCCAGTCTAACTATTTATGGGAGCTGTCCTTGGTCCCTGGATTAGGTGGGGCTGGGAATATCTGCACACTACCTATTTTGTCACAGGCAGCAGCTACCAGTATCAATTCCAGGTCATACGTGGCTGCAAGACAGAGCAGGAAAAGAGTCTAGAACCAAGCTATCACAATAGCACAGTGTAGTGGAAATAATGCTGGACAGGAGTCAGAAAACCTGAGTATTTGAATCTTAGCCTAGACACTTATTATCCATGTGCTTTGGGCAAATCATTTAATTTCTCTGGGCCTTAGTTTTCCATCGGTAAAATGAGTGGGTTGAACTAAATGACCTCTAAGGACCTTCCATTTCTAAATTTATGACCTTATGATTCCATTCCATTCAAGAAGCATTTATTGAGTCTTCTATGTGCCGAGTGCTATGTGAGGGACTGGGGATACAAATATTCTTAAAAATGAAATGATACAGGCCCTGTCATCAAAAAACTCACATCCTACCTTGGAAAACAAAGCATATGCAGATCTATGTACATACAATATGTACAGAATTAATACAAACTAATATTTGGGGGGAGCACTAACTCTGAAGGAGATCAAGAGATGCCTACTGTAAGAAATGACATCTGCTCATGCTTTGAAGGAGGGTTGGGATTATATGAGTTATAATTAAAGAAGAAGAACATTCTAAGCAGGGGGGACAGCCTGTGTACAGAGAGAAGAGATCAAATGTGTATGTGAGGAATAGTAAAGAGTCTATGATACAACACAAGGCCAAGAGTCACAATGTGCATATGTATGATGTTAGTATCATAGAAAAAGAGGTCTTGCAAGTTCCATGGATCCAGAGGGAGAAGTTAAAGTCCCACACCAGGGCACTAGGCAAAATGGAGGGGAAAGAATGAATACTGTGACAGAGTAGGTGAGCTGAGGAGGGCCTTGCAGCAGAGCACAGACAGAAGTAGAATCTGGTCCAAACGAATAGATAGAGAGTGGATTCCGCTGAGGGTGGGATATGGATGGTGCAGGCCACATGATGTTGTTGTTGCTACCGTTCAGTCATTTTTAGTCATGTCCGACTCTTTGTGACCCCATTTGAGGTTTTCTTGGCCATTTCCTTCACAAGCTAATTTTACAGATGAGGAAACTGAGGCAAACAGGGTTAAGTGACTTGCCCAGGGTCACACAGCTAAGTGTCTGAGGCCAGATTTGAACTCACAAAGATGAGTTTTCCTGACTCCAAGACACGAGCTCTTTCCACTGAGCCACCTAGCTGCCCCTCAGGCAACATCATAATAATTAATATTTCCATAAGACTGACTGTATGCTGTAGTAGGAAGGCCGAATTTATGATCTCAAATATAATCATGTATATGTTTGAATGATCCGAAATCGCAAGGTATGAGAGATTCTCTAAGGAGAAAACAAGAAGAAATTTATTTAGGCCC
>CM053625.1:158664258-158724948 GCA_028646595.1 Phalanger gymnotis | reverse complement strand
ACCAGAGACCATTGGTTCCCGAGCTGGCCCCTCCTAAGTCACCAATCCACACCCACACAGGTTTCACACCTGACAGGGCCCTGGGCCTGGGGCTTAGCACTTAACAGCTGAAAGTACTTCCACTCAAAAGAAACAAAAGCCATGCTAATGAGACAATTTTGCTTAACAACACACTCCACCCCTTGTTCTAGGATACATATGCCAGGCATTATGCTAAATAATTTATAAATTCATAAAACAGTATAACTGGGCTATGACTACTAATCTTTGAATGAGAGCTATCTATTCTCTTCTAAATTAAGAAAAGCCTTCCACATGGATCATAACACAGAATTATCACCTCTCTGATTTGGAAAGTGATCTGAGAGGTCGTCTAATCCAAACTATATCTGAGCAAGAATCCCCCTAGAAATAAACCCCCAAAGTGGTCTTCCAGCCTCTGCTTGGAGATCTCCCATGGAAGGGAATCCACTGCTTTCTCAGGGAGGCTACTTTACTTTTGGACCGCTCTAGTTGTTAGGGAATTTTTCATTACCTGGGACCAAGTCGTGACTTTCTGTACTTTGTACCCCAGGGATAGGGAACCTGTGGCCTTCTAGGTCTTTAAGTGAGCTTTTTTGAATGAATCCAAATTTTACAGAACAAATCATTTAAGGTGGCCTGATGGCCGCAGGTTCCCCACCCCTGTTCTACCCATTATTTCAAGTTCTGCCCTCTGGAAACAAGCAGAATGAGTCTAATCCCTTCTCCACATCACAGCTGGATACTGTCCCATTTGTCAAGGTCTATTTCTAAAACAGATGCCCAGAACAGAATGAACTAGCTCCCTTATCTGCCCCCTAGTCACCAAGATCTGAGGCTGTCTGCCATAGTGACAATAAAGAAACCGAAAACATTGGGTTGACTGCCCAGCAATTGCCTTTTTGTTTCTGGGGTCAGTTGATGGAACTTAACTAGAATTCTGAAAGAGACTTTCCACTGAAGAAAAATAGTTCCAGTGGAGACAGATCCAACACAGCAGACATCTTGTTGCTCTGCTTCCATCTTTCAGGACATGGTTTCATGCTGTGAGGATGCTTTCTTTTTTTCCCCGCTCCAGACCTCTTCTCTACTGATACTTCCTTTGGGCAAGATGTGGGTTTGCAACACGATCTGGGCTGTGACGCAGATGGCCCCATCTTGGGGATTTAGGATGTGCAGGCAGATGCCCAATACGCAAGATCCACTGAGAAAGTCTGGGAAAGGGATGTGGGGACAGGACAAATGCAAGCTCTCTTCCCAGGCTTCAGTTTACATGACTCCCCTCCTCTGGCTGGGCTACATGCCTGATTGACACTGTTATCCAGCAAGGGGCTTGGAACCTCTCCAGATGGACTCAGACAGTGGCTCCCTCTGTAGCCTAGGGTGGAGCCTGTGACCAGTTAGGAGGCTTGGGTTTCTGTGGCTGGAAGGTTTTGTCTCAACAGTTCTTACCCTGGAGGTGAAGCTTCCTTACCAGGTGACGAGGAGCTTTTGGAAACTGTCTCACTCAGTGCAATGTTTCCAGTTCTAACTAACCAGCCCCAATGCCATAGTGACTGCCCAAGCCTGGCTGGTGGCCCTGGTCTGGCCTGCTGTGACAAAGCCACTGCTTCAGAGTGGTTCTCCTATGTGAGATGTCTCATTAGTAACCCCTTCAAGCTCATCGAAATAATCTCTCCAACTAGTGGGCAGTCAGAAACTTAGAGAATCTTTTACAAAGGATTTTGAAGAAAAGCCTAATGGTGTCATGGATAGAAAGCTGCCCTCAGCGTCAAGAAGGCTTGGGTTCAAGTCCCTCTTCTGACCCACATACAAACTGAGCGATCCAATGCAAGTTACATCTCAGTGCCTCAGGCCACTCTATAAGACCATAGCACTACTGACCAGTACTGCTAGAGGGCGCTTCCATACCAATGATTAACAAATCTGGATCCATATCTAGCTATAGAGAAGTGGGTAAGCAGAGGGAATAACAATGTCCTCTGAATTTAAGCACCTAGGTGGCACCATGGATAAAATGCCAGGCCTGGAGTCAAGGAGGATTTGAGTTCAAATGTGACATCAGACACTTACTAGTTAGTTGTGTGACCCTGGGCAAGTCACATAACCCTGTTTGCCTCAGTTTCCTCATCTGTAAAATTAACTGGAGAAGGAAATGGCAAAACCACTCCAGCATCTTTGCCAAGAAAACCCCAAATCGGGTCAAAAAGAGTCAGACACAACTAAAAAACAGCTGAACAACAATAGGGTAATGGTAGTTTAGATATTGTCCAGCATATCAGCAAAGAGGCAAACTGTGTGACCTTTAGATGTTTCCACCCTTCATCAGTCTGCTCCTTTACATTCCCATGCTACCATCCTCCTTCAGATTCTCATCACCCCCGACCAGGGTATTGGAACAGCCTCCTAGCTGGTCTCTTTACTTTCAACCTCTCCTTTCTTCAGTTTATCTTTAACATGGCTGATAAAACAATCTTCCTAATCGACAGGGTTGCCTGTGTTACTCCCATGCTCAAAAACCTTCAGGGGTTCCCTATCTCCTTGAGGATGAAATACAAGTTCCTCAGCTTGCCATTTTGGGCCCTCCACAAGTCTGCCTTCACCTTCCCTTTTTGAACTTTATTTCATATTACTCCACTTTGGGCACTATATGCTCCAGCCAAACTGGACCTGTTTCTCTATCTTAACCTATGCTCCCTGTCTTCAAGCATTTTTACTGGACACTCCCTCTCCCCACCTCCCCCCCTTCCCTCATGGCCAGAATGTGGTCCCTCCTTCTTAATACCTGTGGAAATCCTTCACAGTCCAGGTCATGTGTCACTCTCCTCCAGGAAACCTTCCCTGATCCCATCATTTAAAAATATGCTTTCTCTTCCAATTTTTCTTAAGCACTTTATTTGGATTTCCCTTTGTTCTCACTGCTTCCTACCTTGCATTATATTTACCTGTGTATGTGTACCACACTACTTTCAGACCATAAGTTCCTTAAGTACTTGGTCCAGGTAGTTTTTTTTTTTTAATCTTTGTATCTCCATTGCTTAACAAAGTGCCTGACACCCAGTAGGTGCTTTATAAATGTGTGCTGAATCAAACTGAGGTGAACTGTTCTTTTCTTCTTTTTTGAAGGTAATAATCTCATATTAGAGAAACAGAATGATGTAGGGGATAGAGAGTTGACTTCAGCCCTGTTCAAGTCCTTCTCCTACATATTGGCTGTATGACCCTGGATGTCATATAATCTTTCGGTGCCCCAGACTACTCTCCAAGGCACTAAATTGCAGGGTAGGTGCCCATCTGCATTGGTAGAGGTACTTTTCACATCAGGAGTTAGTTCCCTATATCAAGGAAATGACAGGTTCAGTCCAAGAAGCAAAAGATCTCCCACTACTCAACTGGCAAGTGCTTCCTCCCATTGGGAAGCCATTGCAACAGACAAAGCTTTCAGGGAGCCCATCCTGAGCTACCCAGTAAGAACTGGAATCAGAAACCTGGGAGATGCCCAGAGTGAAACCCTTGATCTCTGCTGAAAGCTGCCTTCCTTATTTCTCTTTCCCTTTCTCTGTGGGTATCTGATTTATATTTATCTTCAGAAGCCTCATTTATAATAGTATTTTCAGGTTTGCAATGGATACTGAGCACCCTGATCAATCTCCATTACACATATTTTATCTCGAATGAATGAATGAGTGGAGTAGCATTTATTAAATGCTTACTCAGCACTGGGCTAAGTACTGGGCATTCAAACACAAAAGTCAAGGCAATCCCTGCCTCAAGGAACTCACATTCTAATGGGGTTCTCTCTCTCTCTCTCTCTCTCACACACACACACACACACACACACACACACACACACACACACACACACACACACACACACACACAGGAGGTTTTACCTGCAAAGCAGAGGGAAACATCTCATGATCCTTAGGGTATACAGCAGCAAAGCGGCTGCAACTTTTTTAAAAAAAAATCATTTACTAGGAATACTATTGTGCTATAAGAAATGACGAGCAAAATGCTCTCGGGAAAACCTGCAAACACTTACACGAACTAATGCAAAGTGAAGTGAGCAGAACCAGGAGAACATTATACACAGTAACAGCAATATTTGTATGATAATCGACTGAGAACAACTTAGCTATTCTCAGAAATACAATGATCCAAGACACTTCTGAAGGACTTGTGATGAAAGGTTCTCCCTGAACGCAGATCAAAGATACTTTTTCTTTACTTTCTTTATTTTTCTTGGGGTTTTGGTCTGTGTTTCCTTTCACAGCATGACTTACATGGAAATTGTGTTTTCCATGACTACATATGTATAGCCTAGGTCAAATTGCTTGGCTTCTCAATGTGGGGGCGGGGGAGGAGCGATTGTGAGGGGGAGAATTTGGAACTCAAAATTTGAAAAAAATGTTAAAATTGTTTTTACATGTAATTGGGAACAAATAAATTTTTTGAAAGCATTTACTATGTACCAGGACCCATGAGGTAGGTGTTACCATTCCCATTTTACAAATTAGGAGCCTGAAGCTCAGAGGGGTCAAATGACTTGCCTTTGTCACGTAGGTAATATGTATCTTAGGTAAGTTTTGAACCCAGCCCTTCTCAATTCCAAGTCCAACACTTTCTAACTACATCAGTCTGCCTCATTATGTTAAAGATACTATACTAAAATAGGGGCTACCAAGACATTTGTGAAAAGAAGCCATTTTTTTTATTTCCTTAGGGCTTTTGAAATTCTCAGAGATAAGCTCAGGGTTGGGAATGCTATGCTTCCCACCCACGGGTGTGCAGAGCCAACTCGAACCAGTTCAAGAGTGCAGACATTTTCACCTCAGAAATTGTCAAACTCTTATAAACCAGGGCTTGATTTATTATTTTCTTAATTTATAGATTTAAAAAAGTGATGGAGAAAGCATTAGTAATGCTGAATTGAACGAGTGGAAACTAATGACTCTATGAGACATCAAGATATGATAACTTACAACTTATATTGGTTGGGGACTCCTGCTTGTAACACAGTATCTTGATGCAGTGAAGAGGAAGATTACTATAGACAAGAGGACCACAGTTCCAGGTGGTACCTGATCGGCTGTGGTCTACATAACCAGATCAGCATAGCTTGAACAGCTTTGGGAAATTAAGATTATGGGGATCTCACATTCTGAAGGCAATTTTGCAAATGACCAAATGGAACATGTTTCCCACCAGCTGCCATGTCTATTGGAAATAGTTTGGGGTTATTTCTGTCAATGTTCGTAATTTGTCCAATGCTAGTGATATGTTTTCCCACCCCTCTCACCTCCAGGTTATAGCAGAATAGGAATACTATAAGATTGTACAATCAGAATGCTCTCACAAGAACTTATACCCTGAGGATTTCCTCTCCTGGGGTTCTGTTCTCAATCGTCTTTTGTATCTTTTCCTCTAGGTCAGAGCCTCAGGCACTGACATGAAGACACAGTGGCTTACTTTCCTAAGTATGAAATAGGGGAGTACTGGTTGAAAAAAGGAACAGAAAAGTAAGAGAGCTGTTATGGTTATCTGTGGGTGGCAGAAAGAAATTGGGGGATGAACCTAACCTGGATAGGTTGTGAAGGATCTTACTCTTTGATCAGAAGTGGCCTTAGGCAAAACTAATTAGGTTTGTATCTGAGCAGAGCTCTGAAGCTCCCCTTGCCCTCTCAATAACATCGGAAGATCCCTGGGCCAGAGGAAAGTCTAATCTTTGAACTACATCTGCCACCCTCTATCCCACTGCAACCCAAATAAAGAGAAAATAGGGTTTGTGATTCCTTGCTCCATGTCATAGCTGGATGCCACTTGCCACCTGGATTCCCTTATTCCAAACTTTAATCGGATCTCTTTTGAATGTCCTGAGTTTTCAGGAGTATATTGCAATGCCCCATTCCGCCATTTCTTCCCTCCCCACTTCAACAGTGATATGGGGGTCATGCCAATCCTTGAACCTACTGTCGACCCAGGCTGCCATTATTCTGCATCTCTGGCAGGGCAAAGAAACACAGAATCCCTAAGAGGCTTGGGGAGGAGGGCAAGGTTCTCCTGCTGCTCAGCAAACCCTATTTACTGATCATTTTTTTCTACAAAAGCACTGTAAGCATCTTCAAACATACCAATGAAATGAGATTGTTCTGAGAGCAAACACATATGTTAAGTGAAGGATTAATTATCTACTTTCCATCATACCAATGGGAGAGTCATATGGTCTGCATGCCTACCCAGTAAGTCACAGATGTCGCAGAACCCTCTATTCTCCCTGTGATTCTTGAGTTAAGGAAAACACTTTCTTTTGGAGCCTTGATATAAGATAGCATTGGAATTACAATCATAAGTGGAAAAAAAAGCATTTAATTTATACTTAAAACTTCAGAGTCTCATCCCAAAGAAAGGCCAAACAGCTTTGCATCTCTTACGAAAGTGGGAAGAATGAGGCAGTAGGGGGTGCTATTATAAAGCTGTATCACCAAGTCTTTTGTGGATTACAAATGACTATAGTGACATTACAAAGTAAGGGAAGCATAAACCAGATTTAGTTATCCCTTTTGCAAGCAGTGATGATAGCACATGTGGAATGTACACTAATATTTGTAGGGTCAATTGCCAAGATCCACACTGAGTGCAGCAAAGATAATGATTTAGCTTGGTTTGTTCACCATTTTTTACTGATGTATTATACAAAAACACTATAAACATCCCCAAACATGCCAATAAAAAGAAATTGTTTCAAGAACAGATACATATACACAACATGAAAGATGAACAATTTCCTCATCATACATACTGAATGTATTTAAAAGGCAATTTCCAATCTTAGAAAGTTAAGGCTGGAAAAGACCTTAGAGATCACTCAGTCCAACCCTTTTTTATTTGATAGCCGAGAGAGTCCAGAGAGGATAAACAGCATGCCTAAGGTGAATTCAGAGTCATTAATTGTGAGTTAAGGGCAGAGCCAAGAGTAGAACTCATCTTTTCTGACTCCTCCCGAAACATTGACACACTGGGCTTCTATTCTAGGTAATGTTCAGTTAATGAAATGCTTAACTTCTACCCATAGCTTCTATTTAAAAAATAGGCAATTCTGATGGAAGTATCTTAAATCTCTCCTTTAAAACCTTGATATGTTCTGTTAAAAAAAGCCAAAACTGTGTTCTAGTAGGTTTGGATTTGTGATTGGAGAAGGAGCTGGCCCCTTTCAGAAAAGGTAGCCTGAAGAAGTAGATGCCTCTGAACCAAGTTTGTGAATAAGAGCTGAATGGTGTGTGGTTACCAGTCAATATGTATTTAAATTAGTCAGGCAACACATAATACCTGCTCATCTCTATTAGGAGGAGGAATCTTGGTGTCAGCTAGCCAAGAAGCTAAGGTAGCTTCTTCAACCTGGGGAAAAGACTGGAGATGAGAGAATGAATTGTTTGGCTTCCATATCTCCTATTTCTGTCCATAGATGGAAAGACAGGAAAGCTAGAACCAGAGGAGCCAGAGGGAAAGGTAAAACAATTCCTTCATTTGGTTTAGCTTATTAACACAAATAGAAGACTTCTAGCTGTGAAAGAGGAAAGTTGAAGGCAGATGAAAAAAAGTCAAATAATAGGGCTTTTGATGTCAAACTGTCCTGAAGCTCCAAAGTATGTGTACCCATGATATGAGAAAGATTTTGATTCTAAGCTAAGATATTTAGAGGTTGTTAAAAGTTATGTTAAACCTAGGGGGAAATTGAGATTAAATTAAACAGTGTTTGATAACAGTTAAAAAGAATTGACAGTCTGTGAACAACATATGCCAGAAACATACTTAGGTAAAGATATTTCTTTAAGTATCCCTATGTATTCTTAAAAATAATGATGAGTTAAAATGGTTAGTACATATGCTTAGGTATTTAAAGAGCTAAATTTTTTAATATTAAAAAAGATAATTGAGTGTAATGGTGTGTTAATCCTTCTCTCAAAAACCTGGACGTCACTTTTTTTTTCTGGTAGCAAAGAACTTTGAACAAAGTGGGTTCCCAGTGATTAAATTATAGTTAAATGTAATGGAATATGAATTCAAAGAAACATGAGAAGATCTATGTGAACAGATACTGTGAACTTTGAACAAAGTGGGTAAGTGGGTTCCCATTGATTAGGAAATGGCAGGATGTAATGGGATATGAATGTAATGCAATATTACTAGATGGGGAAAAAACAACAAATGAGAAGAATTCAGAGAAACATGAGAAGATCTAAACGAATCAATGCAATGAAGTAAGAAGAAAGGCAAAACAATATACACAACAGCTATAATAATATAAGTGAAAAGAAGACTACGAAGAAGCTAAACTGAACTATAACAACCAACCTTGGTCCCAGAGGAAAGTTTCGGAAATATACCTTTCTCCTTCTAGCAGAGAGGCAAGGGACTATGAGGTCTGATGTTTATACAGTGTCAGACATGGTCACTGTAGCAGTTGATTTAGCTTAACTGTTTGTCTTTGTTACAAGAGTGAAGTTTAATATTCTGCAGGGGAATGGGACTATCAAAAATAATAGTTATGTAAAAATAAAAAGCACCAATAAAAACATTTTAAAAACCAAAACCACAGTAATTCAGATTATGAAGTTGTAACCAAGGCAATATTTCACAGGGTGGCTATGTATTGTGACTAGTTTAAGTGCCTAAGATTTTCTTTTTCAGATGAGACCTGTGATTTCACTGGTATAGGGAACTCCCAGTAAGGTGACTCCATTTACCGATGAAGATTAGCAATTACTCTGCCACTTATAGTCTTTAAAGAGTTGCCTAGGGCACTGAGAGGTTAAGTGATTTACCCAGATAGTCAGATGTCAGAGATGAAATTGAACCCATTTTCCTGACTCCAAGATCGTTATCCACTATACTATGTTACTTGTTGCAAATCTGTGCCAGCACAACATAAACTGCCTTTGTTCACATCTATTTCCTGTGTACAAGAATTGCCATGAAGCCAGGTTGGTCCTTCCACCTTTAATTTACTCTAGGAAGAGTGAGTGTGAATATCTTAGCTTGATATGATAATTAAAGGATATCTGTGTTGTTGTTGTTGTTCAATTGTTTCACTTGTGTCTGACTCTTTGTGACCCCATTTGGGGTTTTCTTGGCAAAGATACTGGAGTAGTTTGCTATTTCCTTCTCCAGTTCATTTTACAGATGAGGAAACTGAGGCAAACAGTAATGGTTAAGTGACCTGCCCAGGGTCACACAGCTAGTAAGTATCTGAGACTGGTTTTGAACTCAGGTCTTCCTGGCTCCAGGCCCAGCACTCTTTCCATTGTGTCACCTTGCTGCTATGTGGGGAGAGGAAGGGGTCAAACAAAACTATCCCTAGAAAACACTGTGAAGTGGGCAGTTTGTTGTTGGTACCCTTGCTGCAGAATTTTCAAGCTAGTTTTAGTCTTTTGATTTTGCTGTGGAAGAAACTGAGGCTAAGTAACTTAGCCCCAGATCCTACAGCTAGTTAGTAACAAAACTAGGACCAGAATTGCCTCCCAAGTCAGTATTCCTGCCCCCAAAAATTTAATAGTGATTAAACCAGACTGATTAGACTGGTTTGGCATCTGGCTAACGTTGTCTGACTCTTGCTGTGCCAAGAAAGTGATGGTGCCTTGTGATGACAGCTGGCTGACCTTCACCAAGTCACATAGGAAAAACCAGAGAGCACAATGGAGAGAAACAAGTTTTCTACTCCCATGGATCAGCACTTGTGGATTTGGTTGTAATAGCCACATCTGGAATGATGGCTCAGCAATACAGCCCAAAGTCACCTCCCATTACCATGACTATACAAGCTTTGCCTACACGAGAGTCTAATCTTAGAGTCTAACACTAATAGATGGAAGCACAAAATAACAGGATACTCAAAAGGAGTTCTTAGCTACCGGGAAGAATCACGAGGACCAGGGGAGTTCAGAGTTTCCTATCTCTCTCATCTGTGACTGAAGGATCAGGAGGTACCTTGGCCTTGCCTGTGTACCTTCAAAACCTTTAAGGTTAGTGCCACCTCCTACTCAAGGCCTATCCTGGTCCCCCACCAGGTGCTGGCTTCCTCCCTGCCCATCCTCCACCAAATAACTTTGCTTTTCTTTGTATGTATGCTGTATTTACTTATTTTGTACATACTACTTTCCTAGAGTAGTTTGTAAGCTCCTTGAGGGCAGGGACTCTTTTGTTATTGTCTTTATAACCCCACTTCCTAGTCTAGTACCTGGCACATAGTACTGGGTACTTGAAAAATGCTTGTTGAACTCTGAATTTGGTGGCACACCCTATAGTCCCTGCCACTAGAGGTGGCTGGGGCTGGTTGATCGCTTGAGTTTGGGAGTTCTGAGCTACAGTAGGACTATAGTTGTTAAGTGCCATAAATCTGGCACCACTATGGTGAGCTCCAGTGAGCACAGGGCCACCAGGTTGCCCAAGGAGGGATTAAAACTGGCCCAGGTTGGGAATGGAGTTGATCAAAGTTTCTATGTTGATTAGAGGGTGACCGGGCAGAACTTCTAGCCTGGGCAAAGGAGGCAGAGCTAGTCTCAAAAAATAAATGTAAAAATAAATGCTTATTGAAAACTGTGAACCATTACAAGCCTGTCCAGCACTGCCCCTCTCCCTGTTTTCTACCTCCCACTCTCTCCCATACTAGAATTTCCCCCATCCCTCCTCTCCAACTCACAGCCAGTAACTAGGTTATGTTTTCTTTCTTTTGGGGGTTGAGCAGAAGAACTTTCCTCTATCTTTTCTCTAATAGTATTAGTTGACTAACTTCCTTGGCTTCCCTCAGAGTTTTGTCAGAACCTCCTCCATATATTGAGAAAGGAAAGGGGGCTGGGGGCTGGGGGCTGGGGGCTGGAGGGCAGAGGGACTGGCTCCTGCAGTCAGCAAGTTTCCAAGAACTAATATGAACTGGATGTTTCTATTTAAACAAGCTGGGCCAGGAATGCAGCCATTCGGCCTCCACAGCCCACTGTCTCTGAGACATTTGCAAAAGACCTTGTAAACCTCTAATAGGGTTGGGATTCCCCTCCCCAGAACTAATGTTTTAATGGCCTCCTCGGTTTTTATTAAATATACTCCAGGGAAACAGTGGGAAGGGGAACAAGGTCCCAGCAAAGGGACTAGGGTTCTGTTGTCGGCTTTCTCTGCTGCTCACCCTCTTGCTTACTCTGTGACCCCAGACAGGGTTCACCCTCTGAGCCTCAAGTTTCATAGCTGTTTGTAACTGAGGGAAAAGATGCTGAATTTTTTCACAATTTCTCTCACACTGTTTATGGAGAAGGCTTTGATCCTTCTACCCATAATGTAGTCCAGAGAGAGATAGCTCAGTGACTTAGGTGCCAGTAACCAGGCAAGATTGGTTAACAAACTGTTAATAAAATAACACTGTCCCCATTACACTGATCTGAACCTGAGCCAGTAACTTCTAGAAAAGTTCATCCAGAAGGACAATAGCAAAGCCACAAAGATGATGATAATAAATGGTATCTGTGTAGTCCTTTTTAAGAGGGGGGCAAGACATGTTGGACAGAGGGCTAGGTTTGGAGCCCAGAGGACCTGGGTTTGAATGCTGCCTGGTACTTCAAGCTTTGTGACGATGAGCATGTCACTTTAATCTCTTTGAGCCTGAGACTTCTCTACTAAGTTATGGATTGTTGACATCTTCCTTGGTATCTGCTTTGAGAAAGTCTTCCTATACCGACAAAACCCCAGAGCCTAGACTATGAAAAAATAGAGCTTTAAGGTTTACAAAGCACTTTTCCCACCACCGTGTGAGATAAATGACAACAAAATGTCTCATTTATATTACTGCTTTACAATTTGCAAAATGCTTTACATACATTAACTTGTTTTGAACATTATAACAGCCCTGTGAAGAGGGATGCTATTATCATTGCCCTCATTGTATAGAACATCTAAGTGCTTGTCCAGGGTCACTGACCTAGTTAATGTGGGATGTGGGATTTGAACCTAGGTCTAACACCAAATCCAGAATTCTATAGTGTGTTATTAGGGCATGTAGGTGATTCAGTGGATGGAACACTGGGCCTAGAGTCAAGAATGCCTGAATTCAAATCCTGCCTCAGATACTTACTGGCTGTGTGCCCTTGGGCAAGTCACTTAGCTCTGTTTGCCTCAATTTCCTCAGCTGTAAAATGAGCTAGAGAAGAAAATGGCAAACTGCTCCATCATCTTTGCCAAGAAAACCCAAAATGGGGTCACAGAGAGTCCAACGCATGTAAAAAATGACTTAACAATAACAACAAAAGTGCATTATTATCTGTCTTTACAGATGAGGAAGCTGAGATGAAGTACCTTGTTCATAGTCACATAGAAGTGGGGCAGAGAGCTAGGACTCTTGACTCCCAAGACCAGAGTCTCAAGAGAACATGCTCCAAGTCCTTACAGCACCAGGTGGAATAAAATGAGGGATTTCAGTTTCATACTCCACAGTAGGTGCTAGCTCTAGCTTTTCATTTATTTTTCTATTATTTCCTAAGCATCTATTGTAGGCACTGTGCTAAATGAAGGGACAAATGATAATTCCTCAATAGGAAAGGTATCTACCACCTTAATTCAATCCAACAGGCATTCACTGAGTACCTCCTATGTGCCAGGGACTGTGCTAGGCACTGGAGACAAAAAGACAAAAATGAAACAGTCGCTGTCTTTGTAGAACTTAAGTTATATTGCAGGGAAACCGCCAAGAACAAAGTAATGAAAGGTAATTGGGGGGAGGGGAAGGAGAGCGCTAACAGTGTGAAAGGCCTCAGGTAGTAGGGGGCCCCAGAACTGAATCTTAACCCTCCAGAGCTAGGCAGGGTATGCTGATAAATGTTTAACAACTGTCTCTGTGTGAGAAAAAAAAAGTTTGCAGGACACACTTGTAACTTTAATCTGCATTATTAACTAAGTCTAGACAATCAACAAAACAATAAATCAAGCCCTGATTTGTTGTGTTTGCTGATTTCTTTACAATGCACTCTCATGAGCATTTACTACTCCAACATACCCCTAGAACTTAGGGCTTTGAAAAAATGCAAAAGGGCTTCTCCAGGGGCTAAGAGGAGAAGTTTGATGGACAGATCTGCATCTTGCCTTGAGATACACCCAGGCCAAGTTCAGGCTTCCTCATTGGCCTAGTGTTGAGTAGAGGACTAGGCATCAGAATTTAGCCTCCAAAAAGGAGTGGTACCTAATATCTTAGAGTCCTGTTGGACTTCTGGTTGTAGGAAGACCCACTCAGTTCCTGTCTTGTATGTAGGAAATTTTTTCTATTGAGAAAAAAGGAAGAGGGAAAATAACAGCCTAACTCCAAGCTTTTTGAATTCTTTAGTGTTTGTTTTTGCTGCCTCCCAAACCCCTTACCAAACCAAAACACGGAGAGGAGAAAGGAGGCTGGAGGGAACAGAAATAAACACAGGGGCTGGGAAAACAGGCTCTGGTTTTCTGCAGCTGCACAAAGCAGAGAGCCTGTGGGATAATTTGGACCATCTGCCCATTAAGGAAGTTGAACTTTTATTCTCTTGTAAAGGAAGAACTCCCAGTGCCCCAGTAAGCCTGCAGTGAAGAGGCCTCTCTCTTGTTGAATGGCTGAGACCTCCTGTGTAGCTGGGGAGGAACTGAGTCCTGTTCCCTTCCTGACATGAAACTTCTCTTTTCCTTGACATCCATGGGAAATAGGAGCCATATGGAAAGGACAGGAGCCTGACAGAGGGCCAGGGGAAGAATTTCTGTGGCTGAGACCTTGGACAGCCTATGTTAGTGGTTGTTCAGATCTGTGACTACTGTCCTGCAAGCCATCTCAGCTTTTGCCTGATGACTCAGCACTGAAAGCAAGGGGACCCAGGCCATTGCCTATTCCCAGAGGTTCTCTTTCATGACCTTGACAGTCATGTGATTTGCTTAGATGACTGTGGCCATCAGAGTGCAGAGATCAAATCAGACTTTCTAAGCTTTGAATCCTGAGTAGATGCCCTCCACTGAAGCAAGTGTGGACCATCTACAACCAGTTTCCCTTATAAGCCATGGCACATTGTTAGGCTGGTTGGCCAGGAGAGTAGGGATATAGCCTTTGGCCATGAGAAGAGTGAATTAACTGGTCTTTACGCAGGCTGAACCCATGATCTTGGCCTCGTCCTCACTGAATGCTAACCTATTGCCCTCAACAGCTACAGACAAACCACTGTTCTGAGGGACATGACTTACTCAACTACGATATGTCAACAAAGGCCTGTAAGAGCAGAGTTTTGTTCTTAGACAGACATCTGATAATGATTACACCCCCTTACAAGTGTGATCTTGACTGCCTGCCAATAAGGATGACCTGGGCTAGGAATTACAAAACCCTACAGGACAAGCTCTATCACACTGGAGTGGGGGTGGGGTGTGGTGTGTACAATCATTGTCAGATGTCTAAGACTCGATTTGGTTCAACTCCCTCTTTCTTCTTGCTTAGATTGAGAACGAGTTCTGCTCTCCCGGAATCTGACCCTGCAAGCCTTTGCTGGTCTGATCCTTCCCCTTCTCTCATATCATTAGAGCATCACCCCCCCTGTAGGAGAAAAGGCCTTAGCTAGTCTTGCCTACTCATTGGGGTTGGAAAGGCCCCCAAAGAGGCTACAGAGTGCCAAGGAGAACCAGCAGAGAAACTTAGAATACCACAGCTGGAAGGGACCTTAGAGATCCTCTAATCCAGGAGTGGGGAACCTGTGACCTCCAGGCCGCATGTGGCCTTCTAGGTCCTTGGGTATGGCCTTTTAACTGAGTCTAAGTTTTACAGAGCAAATCCTTTCATTAAGGGGATTTGTTCTGTGAAGTTTGGATTCAGTCAGAGGGCCACACCCAAGGACCTAGAGGGCCACAGGTGGCCTCTAGGCCACAGGTTCCCCACCCCTGAATCCAACCCTCTCATTTTACAGATATGGAGGCTAAGGCACAAACGTCCTTAAAGTTACACAGTAAATTAATAGCAGAACTAGGATTAGGAAGTTAGGTGTCCTGCCTCCCAGTCAGTGATCTTTCTATAACACCAAACTATCCAGGGTAGCCCTTAACTATCCAGTCAATCTCTCTCTTTTCTTTTTTTCAATAATCTTGTTTTAAATTATTTTTGTTTTGTTGATGCTTTTTGTTTTATGTTTAAGATGATAATTGATTTAGGGGAGTACCAAATTACTCATCTAGAAAGGCTTCACATGAGCTCCCTGAGGCGGATTGCTTTGTTTTCTTGTCTTGGTGCCCCCAGGATCTAACACAGTGCCAGTGAGTGCTTGTTAAATGTTTGTTGATAGACTATTGATTGCAGTAAGGTCCTTGGAGGCAGACTGTACTTATGTGGTCAGAGGACCAACCTGTGGTCAGAGGACCAACCTCTGGTCAGGCCCATTACTAGGAGGGTGCTTGTTAGGTGATTTATTTATTCATTTCTTTATTTTGGCCACAGTGATGGATGAAATAGAGGGGTTTTTGTCCTCATTGGTAGTGGTCAAGTGTTAAAAACAGGATCAGAACATACTAAGAAACAATCACATGGTTTTTCCCCCCAAATAATCTAGAAACATTCATTTAACCATCTCTGTGAAATCTCTGCGATCTTTGACTAATAAGTGGTTACACTCCTAGAGGAACAGAATGACATCTACATGGACATTCTTACTGCAAATGAAGTCAGAAGATCTATGACAGGCACAACATAGAGATAACTTTCTTCAACTGTCTTCTGACTATTGGCATCAATCCAGACATCAGACAAGGAGACAGACCCACTGAGAGTATTTGCCAGTGTCACGAAGAGGGAAATAGATGATCAGCAAGATGCCTTCTAACTTTAAAATCCAATGATTCTTTACCTTGCACAAAGTCCAGATTTAAGAGGGATTGGTCGATGAAGAGGTGCTACAGCAGCTTCTGATGATAGATTATATGGTGGTGAATGGATTGTAACCTAGGACAATATAAGGCCTCCTCAATGAAATTCAGGGTTACTCCAAAGATATCAACCTAGCCATCCACATTGGAAAAATGAAATGGATGATGAGAGACACACATTAGCTGGATAACAAGCAGCTGGACAGACAACCCAATGACTTAGTCCATCGGTGTACATATATATATAGTCGACTTTTCTGGGTTCAAAATTGAATGGGAGGAAATGATCAGGCTGGATCACACTTGGGAAACTCTATAATGCTCTCTTAACAATCTCAAGCATTTTCCCGATGCAAAATTCCATCTTCTTAACACTAGTAGTTTCCTACTGGTATCATTATGGTTATGAATAATGTCAAGCTGTAATTTCAGAAAACTCCAAATTGCAAGCAATTCAAAGGGAAGCAGAAAGGAGCATGAAGACCACAGGCAGGCTGAAGTAACATACTACCAAGGATGACATGCAAATGGCAAAAACAAAACAAAAAAACCCACCAACACCATCAATGATATAAATTGGAAAAAAGTTGGTCATATATTGAGAGTGGGGAGTAATAAATAGGCAACCCAAATATTGCTCTGGTATCTATGATGTGGGCAGCTAGGTGGCGCCATAGAGTACAGAATGCCCCTCCTGGAGTCAAGAAAACCTAAGTTCAAATATGACCTCAAATGCATCCCAGCTGTGTGACCCTGGGCAAGTCACTTAACCCTGTTTGCCTCAGTTTCCTCATCTGTAAAATCGTTGTTGTTGTTGTTGTGTTTGTCCTTCATTCTTGAAGAGGACCACGACATCAGGGAAATGATGACACGACTTGCAGTTGACTTGGATTTGAGTGAGGGAGGGCAACTGGAGGAGCAAATGGCAAACCACTCCAGTATCTTTGCCAAGAAAACCCCAAATGAGGTCATGAAGTATCAGACATGACTGAAATGAATGAATGACAAAAATCACCAGAGGAAGGATCATAAATTTAGATCTGAAGGGTACCTTAGATGACATTGTTTAATCTTTCTATTTTACAGAAGAGGAAACTGAAACTCAGAGCAGTTAGGTGATTTTCTGAAGGTGATACAGGCAGGATTTGAACCCGTGCCTTCCCGGCCCTAAGTCTGACACTATATACTACTTCATGTAGCCTCTCTAGCCACTGAATATCCAGTGGGTAAAAAGACGGATACAGGCTCTACTTCAATTTAAGACAACAAGCATTAATTCTCTATTACGTGCAAGGCACCATGCTAAGGAGACTTTACAAAAAGACAGAGCTCCAAATCACACATGGAAGAGCAAGGGTTTGCAATTTATAGTGGTGTGATGAGCACGGGGACCATTGATATCATAGGTCCACTGAAATAGGTAACATAAGCTGCCCTTGGCCTAAGCTTTCCTAACACTGTTCACTCAGGCTTCACCAGTTCATCTCTTCCTGGCAAAGGGCCACCTCCTTTCTCAAAGAAGTCAGATCTTAATTTCTTCAGAACAGTTTCAAATTATCAATCAAAACCAAAACTTGGGCTAAACAAGCTTTTTTCATGCCCAGTCACTAAGGCTTTGTTGAGATGGGCCCTGAGAGACCTTTCGGGAGAATCTGTATGACTCAGACTTGTCTGAATATTAGTTTGGTGAAGGCCTGAGGAACGACTCTTGAAAGCCTGTCCTAGAAAATCATGCCTCTTCTCCCCTGTGTCATTATTGGGACGAATCTATAGATCAAGCCCCAGTCTCCTTCTTGCATTCAAGACCTCACCTCAGACTGCCTTTCAGACATTTTAAGATGGATGCATCATAGGCATCTCAAGGTAGACATCTCAAAAACAGAACTCATTATCTTTCTTCCCAAATCTACCTCTCTTCCACATTTTCCTGTATCTGTCACCAATATCCTTCCAGTCCTTCAGATTCATAACCTCAGTGTCATCCTCACTCCACAGATGTAATGAGTTGTCAACTACTGCCATCTCTGCCTACTCAACATCTGTCAAATCACACCCATCCTGTCTGCTGCCATAGCCACCACCCTAGTGCAGACCCTTGTCACTGCTTGCCTGGACTATTTTAATAGCCTCCTAATTGGTCTTCCTGCCTCCACATTCTCCCCACTCCAATCCAACCTCAGTATAGCTGTGCAAAGAGAGTTTTCTAAAGTGCTAGTGACCATGTCAAGGTCTTACTCAATGAACCCCAGTGGCTCACTATTTCTTCTAGAATCAAATATAAATTAATCTGTTTACCATTTAAGGCTCTTTTCAACCTGGGCCCTTCCTATTTTTCCAACCTTATTATATATTACCCTTCTTCACATACTCTATCGTTCAGTCAAACTTGTTTTCTCACCGTTCCTCATATAATATAATCCATTTCCCATCATCTTTGCTATCCCTCAGGTCTAGTTTCTTTTAGCTCAAGCGCCATCTTCTGCACAAATCCTCTTCTGATCACTCCTATTGCTAGTGCCTTCCCCTTTCAAAATCACCTGGTATCTATTTTGTATCTACCTGTTTAGAGCATTGGGCTTAGAATCAGAAAGACAGACACATCTTTGTGAATTCAAATCCAGCCTCAGATACTTACTAGCTGTGTGACCTTGGGCAAGTCACTTATCTCAGTTTCCCCATCTGTAAAATGAACACAAGAAGGAAATGGCAAACTACTCCAGTATCTTTGCCAAGGAAACCCCAGACAGGCTCATGACGATCAGAGAGGACTGAAATGACTCCACAACAACAAAATTTATGTGCGTCTTATCCCTAAAGTATAAGTCCCTTGAGGACAGGGCCAGCTTTACTTTTGTCTTGGTACATCACTAGTGTCTATACCTAGGAAGTAGCAAATGTTTTTAAATTGGTTGATTGGCAAGATCATAGTCTTTGGAATCAAGGAATTTACCTCTTAATGTCCTTTGTTCCTTTCTCATGAATGTCCATCTATTATCAGCCAGAAGGGGTCACTAGAGAATTGCATGTGGCTCTTACTTATTAACTTCCTTTGGAAAGGAATGCTTTGGCTTGGACATCATTCATTTTTAATATAACTTTTCATTAAGATCACAGGATTACAGATTCAGAGCTTAGAAGGATCTCAGAGGCCAACCCCCTCATTTTTCAAATGAAGAAACCAACGCTGAAAGGTCAAGTGACCGCTGAAGATCACACAGGATGAGGTGTGACTACCAGGGCTGATGTGACCTTGCAGAACCTGGGGGACATGGTGGAGAGTTCAAAGGAGTGTGATTGGCTTTCTTTGTAATTCTATTTTATGCATTTTAAAACATTATACTGAGAATAGGTCTATGGGGTACACCAGACTGTCAAAGTTGGTTGGGGGTGGGGGGGGCAGATATTGACACAAAAGAAATTAAGAAACTGTCTTAGACCAATTTTGTTTCATTTTTAGAACATTATTAAATTGATAGATCATGTAAAAATATTGAATATAGTTTACTCAGATTTTAACCAAGCATTTAATACAGTCATGATTTTCTTGAGGAAAAGATGAAAACATGTGGGGTAGACTAGAATTCAATTAGGTGGATTTGGAGCTGTTTGAAGTAACCATTATAGTTCGAGGTCTAACTTGGTGGGAAGTCTCCAGGGGAGTGCCCCAAGGGATATGTGCTTGGCACTCTGCTTTTTATTATTGTTGAGTGATTAGATATAAGCCTATGTCATGGGAATGGCACCCATTTTTCAGAAATGGTATAATTAGTGGCAACTTCAGGGAGCCTATGGCTTCTAAAGCCCAGGGGTCATTTAATTTGGTCACCCTTTGATGTCTACCAAAGACACCATTGAATGTGGTCCTTGTTGGATAGAGACCTACAAGAACATAGAGGGCCATACGGACTAAGGGGGAGAGGCTGCTGGACAACCTGCTTTAGATCTTCTAGGGCCCCACTGGAAAGAGGTGACTCAATAGATGGCGACTGACCATCAATTGGGGAATGATTAAGTTGTGGCATATGATTGTAATGGAATACTGTTGTACTATAAGAAATAACAGGGTGGATGATTTCAGAGAAATCTGGGAAGACCTATATGAACTGATGCAGAGTAAAGTGAGTAGAACCAGGAAATCATTGTACGTAGTGACAGTAATATTGTAATGATGATCAGCTGTGAAAGACTTAGCTATTCCGATCAATAACAAGGATGCAAGACAATTATGAAGGACTCATGATGAAAAATGTTGTCCACCTCCAAAGAGAGAACTGATAACTCTGAGTGCAAATCGAAATATGATTTTTGTTCTTCTTGCTTTTTTTTGGCAACATGGCTAATACAGAAATGTGTTTGCGTGATTTCACATGTATAATTGATAGCATATTATTCGCTTTCTCAATGGGTGGGGGGAAGGACTAGAGGGAGGGGGAGAATTTGGAACTCAAAAAATTTTTTAAAATGAAAACTAATAACAATAATTTTTTTAAAAAGCTAAATGCAGCCTAACAAGATTACAGAGGAAGCCTATTTCACTGCTTTAGACTACTTCATCATGCCACCCGGAGCTTTAGCATCCTGCAAGGTTAATAATATCAGCTCTGGCACTCAAACCTCATCAGTAACCCCTGCCCCAGGATCCCCATGAATAGAGAATGGAAGAAAGAACTCCTAAAATCTCCATTTAGGGAGGGCTTCCAGGCCAGCTATGTCTTTATTTCACACTTGACTATCCTTTGGACTTCTTTATTATGTCCCTGCACTGGGTACCTTCCCTATACCCTGCGGGTCCCTCTTTCAGCTTCCCCATTAGACTGCAAACTCCTCAAGGGCAAGAGCTAGCTTCACATTTTTTCTCATATTTGTTTCCCCAGTGTTTAGTACATAATTAAGGCCATGTGTCTGGCACATAGGAGATGCTTAATAAATGTTTATTGGCTGACTGACATAGGATTACAAAGGAAGCCAATTACAATAAAATATGGTTATCAAAATATTTAGAAAATGAGATCATAGATTCCAGGTTGAAAACCCCTAGTCTAGCATGATGTACATCTGATGAAGCCATTCTGGGCTCTGATTACCATTTACTTTTCTAGAATTTCACTAAGCAGCTCTTTAATAACACATTCTAAAATTTCGATAGGAGTCCAAGTCAAGCTCATGTTAATTGGTTTCATGCTGTTTCCTCCATTAAAATATGAGTTCCTTGAGGGCAGGGACTATCTTTTATTTTTCTTTGTTTCCCCAGTGCTTAGCACAGTGCCTGGCACAGAGTATCGGTTTAACAAAGGACTCGCTGGCCTATAGTTTGCAGATTATAGTCTTGTTCCTTCTTTGAAACTGAGACATTTGTCCTCTAATGCTCTGGTTTTCCTCGATCTTCCACAGATCGTTGAGGGGGGCTCAACAAACACAGCTGCCATCAGAGCCATCAGAGGATGTAGCTCTTTTGGGCCAGGTAACTTGAACCTGTCAAAGGCAGATAAGTACTCTCTCACTATCATTCTCTACTTACTTAAACATGAATATCAACCCCCTATTAGGCATTTTTGTTCAATGCGTTGCAGTCCAAAGATCATTCTCCTTGACGGAGAAAATAGAAGCAAAATCAGAACTGACCACTTCTGCCTTCCCTCTGTCCTCCCTTGTCGTAGACCCATCCACCCTGAACAATCATCTCTGCCCTTCTTTGATTCTCTTCTTCGTCTCCCCAGATTAAAAACAAGACGACATATTTTGTTACTGTCGTTCTCAGCTTTCCTCACCAGCTTCAGCTCATTCCGAGTTTTAGCACTCTGAACGCTATTCCAGTGGGATTTTGCAAGCCACCCTTTTAAGCCTTGCTACTGCCTTTACTTCTATCTTCAGTCACATCTTTAAAATCTAAGCTGATTGGTGAGCGCGTCCACATGACTGTCTTTAGACAACTCTCCGGCCTCAGACACTTGACATGCTTACTAGCTGTGTGACCTTGGGTAAGTCACTTAACCTCAATTGCCCGGCTTTCCCCCCTAAAAAAAAAAACAATCAGACAACTTTCCTTTTTCACAGAGTCATAGTTAGAAGTGGAGGGGACCACAGAGGTCATTAAATCCAGCCTCCTCATTTTACGGAGGAGGAATCTGAAGTCCAAGGAATGTAGGTATATTTCCTAGAGTCATACAGAAGATAAGTGTCTGACTTACCTTCAAACTCAGATCTTCCCAATTCCAAGTCTTGCACTCTCTCCACTACACCACACTGTCTCTTGCATCAGAATTGTTCCCATTGTGTCTTTCAAATGTCATCCTTGAAATATTCCCATCCTCCCTGGGATGACTTCCCCTGTAGAATTTTGGTCCATGGATTCCTACCTATGTTTCCTCTGAACCCTTTGAAAACTGCTACAAAACAAGGAAAGGGATTGGAGATTCATGGCAGATAATTTCACTCTGTGGAAATACATAGATCTCTGTCCCAAGCTTGCTAAGTGGCAAACTGAAAGCCTGAGGAGGTTAAAACAGTGCCCCTGGGGCAGCTGGGTGACATAGTGGACAGAGGGCCCTGGAGTCAGGAGAACCTGAGTTCAAATCCAGCCTCAGACACTTACCAGCTGTGTGACTCTGGGCAAGTCACTTAATCCCAATTGCTTCAAAAACAAATAAACAACAAAAAACAATGCCCCAAGAGCGGACTATGTACTGGGAGAATCTGGCATGAAATGCATGACTTAATATCACACAGAGACTGGAAAATCTCTATTTAACTCAGGGCTTTAGAGTAACATGGAGGAAAACATTCAGCCTTGCCCTCAAGAAACAAAATGATGAAAGCCTTTGTGCCGGACTGAACTGGGAGTCAGAGGACCTGGGCTCTGCCACTAACTCTTACATGTGACCTCTCAGTTTCCCCCTCTGTAAACTGAGGTTGGACTAAATGTTCGCTAATGCCCTCTCTCATTTTAATATGTTGTCATTCTCTGAGCTTGTTTCCTATCTCAGGCCAGGCCTCGTGTTGTTCCAGTGCTCGTGGCTAGTTTCACTAGCGGTCTACAAAATCCTCATTTTGAGATTTAGGGACAAGGCAAAAGGTAGCTAATTTTATGTAACTGGTGCAGTTCAAGGCATGGGCTGCCTACAGCTCAGTCCAGATCCAAGCCCACAGAGGATGTAGGTTGCTTAAGGGAGGGAAAGAACAAGCGATCTCTCAAGAATGGCACGTCAGGCCTTGATGTAAGCAGCTTCGCCTGCCAGCAAACAGATTCCACAGCCAAGCAAATGTGGACTCACCCTTTTCCCCCATTTTGTAGCCCCACCCCATCCCCATGGGGGCCATGTCCAAATTATAGCCCTGGGTTTGCATCTCTTTTGAGATTTACCACACACTGTGCTCTGTGACCTGGGGCTTTCTGGAGAGCCAATAGCACACACTTTGGCCTGGTTCCTATAAGTGAAACCTTTTCTCCAGGTGCCTAGTGAAATGGGAAAAGTGAGGGTGGGTGGAGAGTTTTTCTATAGAGGGATCTTCATTCTGTGGTCTATTCAAAAATATCTCTTCCTAACACCTCCCTTCCTCAGCCCTGCCCCACTATGTCTGTCTGTCTGTCTGGTAAAAGCACTGGATGGAGACTGAAAAGAACCTGGGTTTGAATCCTGCCCCAGATGGATACTAACCGGGCCTCCCTGATCAAGTCACTTAGCTTCTCTGAGCTTGTTTCCTCATCTACAAATTGAGATAATAATAATAACCTCTCCCACAGGGGTGTTATGAGGATCAAATGAGATACTGTAGAAAAAGTGTTTGGTAAACCTTGAATCCTGCAGAAATGTGTTGCCATCGTTCAGTCGTTTCAGTGGCGTCTGACTCTTTGTGACCCTATTTGGGGTTTTCATTAGAGTGGTTTGACATTTTCTTCTCCAGCTCATTTTATAGATGAAGAAACTGAGGCAAACAGGGTGAAGTGACTTGCTCAGGGTCACACATAGTAAGAGTCTGAGGCCAGATGTGAACTCAGGTCTTCCTGACTCCAGGCCCAGTACTCTATCCATTGCATCACCTAGCTGCCCCCATAGAAATGTCAGATTATAATATAATATATACAATATAACTATTGTATTATTAAAATAATATCTGAGGAGAGAGGGAGGGAGGGAGAGAGGAAAGGAAGGAGGAAGGAAGGAGGGAAGGGAGGGAGGGAGGAAGGAAGGAAGGGAAGGAGGGAAGGAAGGAAGGAAGAGAGGGAAGGAGTGAGGGAGGGAGGAAAGGAGGGAAGGAAAGAGGGAAGGGAAGGAGGAAGAGAGGGAAGAAAGAAGGAAGGAAGGATGGATTAATAGTCCTACCTCTGACACTTACAAGCTGTTTAACCTTGGGTAAGTCATTTAACCTCAATGAGCCTCAGTTTCCTCATCTGTGAAATGGGGATAATAACATCTGCAATACCTACACATCATAGGGTTGTTACGAGAAAAGTACTTGGCAAATGTTCAAAGTACTATAAAAAGGCAAACTGTTGCCGTTATCATCATAGAAAATTCTGCTCTTCATAGCACATTGGGATATATATAGACATATACCATATTTGTATGTATGCATTTATATGTATGTATGTATGTGTATTTGTAGTCAGTCAAATCACATATGTTACAGTGAAACCCAAAGTCACAGGGTATGGTGTACATGTATGTGTATGTATGTGATTTTTCTCGCTTTGCACATGGCACATAAACAATTTATCCTGGCTCTATCTTGTACAAATAACTTCTATGTCATCTTTTTAAAGGTCTCTGTGCTTTCTTCCTCCATTGTTTCTCACCCCGGCAGGATTTATTTATTTCACAAAACTAAATGCCACCACCCTCTAAGGTTACCTTGGCCATATCTCATTAAAAGATGTACCAATAGACAGAGTATGAGCAAACAGAGTCACAAAAAAAACCAAACAAACCAGAATGTAGTTTTCAAGCAGCATGGGTGTGACTTGGATTCATCAGAGAGATCACAAGTAATCCCCAGGCTCTGTTTGTTTCTTCTCAAAAAAAATGTTTTTGTCTCTAAGGTAAGAGGCCAAACTACCAGTTTGTCTGGGTCACTCCCAATGAAGTCCCAGGCAGCCAGGAAAAGTGTAAACTACTCGGCTTGGCTTTGTAAATTACAATAGTTAAGATAAACTTTTGATTAGTTAGTACACTCAGTCATGTTTGATGTTTGCATAGCTTGCCTCTAACCTGCAGTCTTGAGCACCTTTCCTGAGAAAAGGTACCCTCCAGATGCCTGGATCCTCAAACTAGGGTAAAGGTTGCAATAAAGGGAAAGATATATTATTGCAACACTGCCCCTCAGTCTTGCTCATTTTGAAGACTATGGAGAAATGAGAAGGGAGAAAACTGAGTTCTTTCATTTTCTCTGGCCTATAATACCACCCATCTATGGGATCCCCTCCTTTTCCTCTCCTATTTTTTCAGTGGATGACTGGAAATAACATTTTAAGACAAAGGTTCTTAACCTGGGGGCCATGAACTTGTTTAAAAACAACAATGACACATCTTGATAACCGTTTTTAAATGTAATTGGGTTCCTTTGTAATCTTGTGTATTTTTATTTCATGTATCTAAAAGCAGTAGCCCAGCCAGACATGGTGGTACAGGCCAATAGTCTCTGCGCCCAAGGAGGCTGAAGCTGGTGTATTGCTTGAGTTCAGGAGTTCTGAGTTGCAAAAGGGCTAAGTCTGATGCCAATATGGTGAGCCTCTGGGAACAGAAGGCCACCGGGCTGCCTAAAATGGAGCAAAACAACCCAGGCTAGACAAATGGAGTGCGTGACGGCTTCTGTGCCAATGAATGTTGAGATCGGGTCTGTGAGTGGTCACTGTACTTCTAGTCTGCGTGATATAGGGAGAGCCAGACACAAAACAAAACAATAGCCACAAAATAATATGCTGAGAAGGGGTCCATGGGCTCCATTAGACTGTCAAGGAGTCTTTGACACCAAAAAAGGTAAGAACCCCTGCTATGGGGCAGTCACAGCAACTGTAAGGCTTAAAGAAGATTGGAATATGTAAGTGATTGGTTGTTGTTGCTGTTCAGTCGTGTCTGATTCTTCATGACCCCATGGACCATGCTGTCCTTGGGGTTTTCTTGGCAAAGATACTGGAGTGGGTTGCCATTGCCTTCTCCAGTTCATTTTACAAATGAGGAAGCTGAGGCAAACAGGGTTAAGTGACTTTCCCAGGGTCACACATCTAGTAAGCATCTGAAGTTGTATTTGAACACATGTTTTCCTGATTCCAGGCCACTGAGCCACCTAGCTGCCTCTAAAGTGTTTTGCAAATCTTAAAGTACATACTCATCATCTCACAGAGAACAAAACCTAACGACTTAATGACCTGACTGGAACCAGCGTATCCTCATTGGTTGTCTGTGCCTGAGCCCCACCAGAAGAACCTAGAATGCTTTCCTAAATGGGGTCTGTACCCAAGTTCTCTGCGTAGATGGGGTGGCCACATTCTGAATGCTGAGAGTCAGGTTAGCGGCCTCCCTGACCCAGAGGAACAGAAACAGCTTGTATCTTGGAGATGAGGGCAGCATGATGGAAACCAGCAAATGTCCTCTGATCATTATAATAAGGATGAAGCTTGGCTTAGATGTTTTATATCTATTTGCCCCTGGGGCAAGTTACTAATCTCCATAGGCCTCCGTGTCCTCATCATTAAAATGAGACGGCTGAATTAGATGGCTTCTGATGTCTCTTCCGACTCCAGAGGTATGATCCAAAAACTATTTTTTTTTCCATCACCTTTTAACAGCCTCTAAAAAGAGCATTGGATTTGTAGCCCAGGGTGCCGGGTCCAAGTCCCAGTTCTAAAATTTACTACATGTGTGACCTTGAGCAAATCATTTTACATCTCTTAAGAGTTCTCAGTTTCTTCATCCGTAAAAAGAGGGGGTAGGATTTGATGCCTTCTGAGGTCCTTTTGAACTCTGATGATTTCAGACAGCCCATAGCTGGTGCTTGAAAAACTCCAAGATATTGAATCATAGTTAGACAATTTGGGCTTCTTGTGTATTTTTTCTCCCAAATGATCCCCATGACCTTAGTTGATGATAAAACAAGAAGCCCAGCAACCTCTCTAACATTCAAGGATCATTGATATTAAGGCCTACATAGAGAGATGGTGGTAGAAGAGGGAGAGTAGACAGGGAGGGGGACCTATTAAAAATCCTAAAAAGAGGACACTAAAGCTTACATCAGGTTAATTTGAAAGTCACTTCCAGCACTAACATTCTGTGGTGCTATGTTCCTGAGTCACTGAGAACATTCCGTCCCTTATCTGAACACTTGTGGAATAAGGTTACCCCAACTTCTGGCAGCAGAGGAGAGAGAGAATTTCTTAGGGCCTTTTCAGTCTTCACATACATAATCGTTGTAGGAGTTTCCATGTGACCAAAATGTCAATTCATCCCCAAATGATACAATTAATATACTCCTTACCTGTGTCACCAGCCCGATCTCCTTTTTCTCCTTTCTCTCCTCTTGGACCCCTTTCACCTAAAATAAAAAGAGAAACAAATTGACAGGCTGAATAGAATGCAGTCCAAGAATGAAGTGTTACCGACAAAGGACAGATTTCCTCTGTCCAATGGGAAAACTGCTCAGGCTGAAGTTAACAGGTAAGCAGAGGGTGTGGACATTTAGGAAGGGATTTAAGCACAGCTCTACCTAAAATTATAGTAGAAGTCAACATTCCTAAAAAACCAAAACCAAAACAAACCACACGTGTTAGAAGTACTAGGGTATTGTTACCTTTGATTCTCTCCTGCTTGAGTCATTTTAGGAAAAACAAAGTGTGTTTGCCTCAAGTTATTCACTGGGATGGGTGGGACTGGCAAATGGGATAGACTAAGGTGGGGTGGGAAGAAGAGTAGTAAAGAGGTGGAAGAGAAGGAGTCAGGGAGTTTTCTCATCTTACTGGGGGGAAGGGGATAGAAAGATGAGACTTGCTCCTACTTTGGCTGAGAGTTCGATGGATCAGCTGTTAAGTGCTACAGAGCCAGGAGCTCTGTGAGCACCAACCAAGATAGGAGTTATAAAGAAAGAGGATCTCTGTCAGAGAAGCCCCCAGACCTGGGACTGCCATATGCACAACTAGGACTAATTGTTGTGGTTCAAGGATCTCTATTTTTTCCCTGCTTTCGATATATGTGTATGTACACACACGTGTATGCATATATATGTGTGCATGTGTGTATATGTACATGTGTGTATATGAATACAATGCATAAATTTACATAGGTTTCCTGGTTGGGAGTTCTGAGCCAAAAAAAAAGAAAATCCATTGAAACGTACCCAGGCCATTTGTGTTGTGAGAATCTCTCACCCAAGGTTTAAAGAGGGGCTTTAAAAATATATAAATGGGGGCTAAAAGACAAGACAGACTGTTACATGTGAAGAAAGGGGAGAAATATGCAGAAGTATTGATGGGCAAGTTTATCTGTGAAGTACAATTCCAGTAGAACATAAGCTCTTTGAGGGCAGGAATTGTTTCTCACTTATACTTTCTACTTGCAGTACCTTGCTTAATTTAATCAACTCTTGTTGGAATGGATTAGATATGAAGAGGAAATAAAAAAGCCAATGTTGTTGAATTTTAAGAATATAAACTACTGGAGACAGACTGAGATGTGGTTTCTCCAGACTGAGAACAAGCTGTTGGTATTGCAACTTCGCGCGTGTGTTGGTGCTGGAGGGGTTGGGTGGGGGGGTTGCACTTTCTGACTCTTTCCAGTCCTTTTCTTTCAGGTCATGATCCTCTTGCAGGGGATCACTGTTGAGGGACAACTAGTGACTTAGGCACAAGCAGAGACCCTGGGGAACCACAAACTTTATGAGAATTATTAGTACCTTTGAATCCACGCATTCCCATAGGACCTGGGGCTCCCAATGCCCCGTCATCTCCTTTCAGGCCAGGCAGCCCCGGAGAACCTCTCTCACCTGTAAGACCTAGAGGAAGGAGAAAAGACATTTAAGTGGTAGTGGGAGTATTGCCACCACTTCTTCATTGTTCCAGATCAGTTCCTTTGGAGATTTTGCAAAATAAGGTGTCAGCTCACTCTGTTTGTCCTCATGAACATTGGGTAATGGCCCATTCCTCCTCCAAACCACTTTTGTCTATCCCTTTGTCAGAACCCTCACTAGGGACATTGCATGAAATGGAGTCACAGATCCGGGAGGTGAAAGGGAGCTCAGAGGCAGTCTAGTCCCACCCATACCTGAACGAGAATCCTTTCTACATCACACCTGATCAGGAGTTACTTTTTCTTGTCCTAAGGGTATCTAATGAGGAGGCTGCCCATTTCATTTTTGGATAGTACTAACTGTTAGGAGGCTTTTTTGCTTTACATTAAACCTAAACTTGCTTCTTTACAACTTCTGGCTGATGCTCCTGGTTCCTTCCTTTTGACCGGAGCAGACCTGGTCTCTCCTCTGTCCTGTGCGCCATTCCTTCAGACACCTAAAGCCTCCTCATCTCTTCATTCCCCACCCGCCTGCCCTGTTTGGCCTTCTCCATCATACCCCACCCCTCTTGCTGGGCACCTCCTAACCCTGCCCCCCTTCAGCTGCCTTTTGTGTGTTGTCTTCCCCCGTTAGATTGTAAGTACCTCCAGGGCAGGGACTTTCTTTTTTATATTTATATCCCCAGAGCTTACTTAGCACGGTGACTGGCACTTAATAAATGTTAATTGAATGATTGACTAAAATGAGAGATAATACCTCATGAGATTATTATGAGGATTAAATGAAATAACATATGAAGCATTTTGCAAACCTTAAAGTGCCATGTAAATGATAGCCGTTATTGTTATTCGCCCCTCAAAAAAAACCTGAACCTTCAATTAAGGCATGCTGCTGTCTGGTGAAGGTGCCTGCCCAAGACAAAGGCTTAACCTTCCGTGATGGGCAGGCATGGAAAACCTGGGATAGAGATCAACATTCAGTAAAAATATATGTAATTCTCTATTTTAAAAAGTGAGCTTTATCATGACCATTCGTCAATCTTAATAAGGTTACATTAAGCCAGCTTTTAAAGAAAAAGTCTAAGGTACAGCTGTGACCTTTCTCGCCCATCTTTAACATAAATCACTAAGGGAGCATAGATGACAGACGGTTGGCCTTGGAGTCCAGAAGTTAATGTTCAATCATTTTTTCAATTGTGTCTGCCTCTTCATGACTCCATTTGGCATTTTCTTGGAGTGGAGTAGTTTGCCATTTCCTTCTCCAGCTCATTTTACAGATGAGAAAACTGAGGCAAGCAGAGGTTAGGCGACTTGCCTAGGGTCACACAGCTAGTAAGGGTCTGGGGCTAGTTTTGAACTCAGAGAGATGAGTCTTCCTGACCCCAGGTTCAGCACTCTATCCACTGTTCCACTTAGCTGCCTCTAGACTCAAGAAGACCCAAGTTCAAATCATGCCTCAGACACTTAACTAGGGATGTGACCCTGGGCAAATCACAACTTCTCTGAGCCTTAGCTTCCCTATCTATAAAATGTGAATAGCAACAGCACCTACTTCATAGGGTTGTTATGAAAATCAAAGAAGATAATATAAGTAAAAATGCTTCCTAAACCTTAAAGTCTTATGGAAAGGTTGGTTATTATTAATCATTCATTCCAATCTGGTTTCGGATCTCCTCTTAATTTTGAATTTTTATCTTTCAGTCCTCCCTTTCCCAGGGTTGGCAAGTTATCATAATTTCATAATTTTAAGGGTTGCCTTTTGTTTTTACAGCTAAGTGGTGAAATGGACAGAGCACCGGACCCGGACTTAGGAAGACCTGAGTTCAAACCTGTCCTTAGATACTTGTTAGCTGTGTGTTCCTGGCAAGTCACAGCCTTTGTCTTCCTCAGCTTCCTTATCTTTAAAATGGGGATGATAATAGCACCTCTCTCCCAAGGCTGTGATTGGGGAAAAAAGGGATATTATTTGTAAAGCACTTTACAAACCTGAAAGCTGGCTATCTCTTCTACAGGAAAAAAAAACCCATTTATTGAATACTTACTATGGGCCATAAACTGTCATAAGTACTGGGAATACAAACACCTATATACGTACATGCTGTCTTTCCCATTAGAATGTAAACTCCTTGAAGACAGGTACTGTTTTGCTTTTGTCTTTGTATCTCCAGTGCCTGGTTCATAGTAGATGTTTAATAAATGCTGGTCGATCCATTGAAAGGGATCCCTTAAGCTGTAAAATGCCTGGCATCATCTACCAGTCAGATTCTGAATATTTTTCAGGAAAAAGCATTCAATTAAATCTATTTTTTGGAAGATATCTTATTGTCCTCTTAAGGGGGCAGGCAATTCCTGGTTTTGCTGGCAGAGCGTGGTGTCTTGGGAAGCCCATCAATCATGCCATTTAAGATAAAACTAGAAAAATTCAAAATTGAGTAATCAAAGAGCCTCCCTGAGGAGCCATGTGACTTCAGGGGACTCAGGAAGGCTTCAGCTCCCCTGCAGGAGCAGCATCTGCTTACTTACCTCTTGGTCCAGGCAAACCAGGAGCACCAGGTGTTCCTCCTCTTCCTTCATTCCCTGGATCACCTTTGGGTCCTGGGGGCCCTAAAATGGAAAAATGGAAGCAGCGTTAGAGACTGCATTCTAGAATCCGGTCTCCAATGGACAGATGAGAATTTGGCTCCCAAATGGCTCTTGAAAAGAAAAAGCTTAAGGATATGAAGAGAGTCAATAAGAAAAATGTGAAAAAAGGTGGTCTAGCTCAGCACTTCTTAAACTATGTAACTCAATGTGGGGGGGTCGAAAAAAAGTTGGCAACAGTAAAAGGTTTCTGAATGTGCAACAACCAAAACTTAATTCAAAATCCAACTCGTAATGAATCTGAGGTGTTTCACCCTTGCCCATGTTTCATGGTGCGACTTTACTGAAGCCTTGGCTCTGAACACAGCATTGACGATTATAAAATCAAAATATCGGTCAACTCTGAAAAAAGTTGGAGATGCTCTACATCCTGCAGTATCAAATATTCTGCCAAGATTTAATTCTTTATGTAAAAATAAATGTTTTCCATAATTGTATATGTATAACTCATATCTGATTGTTTACCATCTCAGGGAGGGGGGAAGAGAGGTGGGTGGACAGGTATAGAATTTAGAACTCAAAACTTCAAATAGAAATGTTTAAAAAATTAGAAAAAATAAAGGCAACTCTACAGGCAAGGAAAAAAAGAAAGAAAAGAAAAGAAGGGGCACCACTGTACTTTGGCCTGCTTTCAATCCCTTCAGGACAACACCACCTGATTCAATTGACTGGGAAAGAACACTTCTTTTTGACCAAAAGAAATTCAAACGGAAGGTCTGAGGCCTTTTTAAACAGAAACAGACTGAATTACATTAATCCTGGGAAGGGTATGAGCTACGTAGCAAGCAAACTGTGACAGAGAAAGGGCAGCTCTGCTCACACTATATTTATCTGAATGGGGGTGTTGTCCCTTCCCAGAAAAGAGGGAGTGAGCATAGCAGAAGTGATGTGAGAACTGGACAGCTTCCCAGTTCTTCCTAGATTGGGTCATCACAATACACCTTTGTTAACTTGTTTAAAATATTGTAAATTCCAAGTGTGTTAGACATACCCCTGTTCCAAACTAATTATCAAAGCTATATTTTGTCCTGTTTTTTTTTTTTGTTTGTTTTTAACCTATAACTTTGGGTTTACCACACCTCTACTCCCTTTTATTAGATAGGTTGATTTAGTGATTTAGAGAGAGGGACTTGACATCATGAAGATGTGGATTTAAATCCTACCTCCCATACTTACTGGCTACGTGACCCTAGGCAGGTAATTCAACCTCTATGAGTGTCTCTTTCATCCTATGGAAAATGGTGTTAATAATAGCACCTACTTCACGGGGTTGTTGTAGGGAATCAAATGATTTTAAGTATTTTTCAAATCTTACAGTCCTATGTATGTCAGCTCTAAACAGAGAGGCAACATGGGAGACCTAGATTCAAATCTTTCCTTAGATACCTATTAGTCATGTAACCTGGTCAGGTCACTTAACCTCTGCTTGCCTCAGTTTCCTTAATTATAAAATGGGGATAATAATAGCACCTCCCTCCCCATGTTGAGGATCCAATGAGATAATATTTGTAAAGTGCTTAGCACAGTGCCAGGCACATAGAAGGTACTTAATAAATGCTTGTTTCTTTCCTTAATTGCTTTGTGTTTTGTATATTCCTCAGTATATGCATGTTGTCTCTTCTGTTAAAAACTGAGTTCCTTGTGGGTAGGACCTATTTCATTTCTGTCATTGTATCTGCCACTTAGCAAATGTTCAGTCATTTTTCAGTCTTGTCTGACTCTTCTCCAGCTCATTTTACAGATGAGGAAATTGAGGTAAACAGAGCTAAGTGACTTACTGAGGGTTACACAGCTAGTAAGTGTCCAAGGCTAGATTTGAGCTGAAGAAGATAAGTCTTTCTGGGTCCAAGCCCAGTGCTCTACCCACTGCACCACCAAGCTGTCCCATGGCTAGCACATAGTAAATGCTTAAGAAATGATTGATTGATTGAAAAATTAAAAGATTTTAAGATATAATTTGTGTTAAGGAAAGGACAGTAAAAATAAAGATGATATAAAAAGCAGGAGACAGCAATAAAAAAGAAAAGGAAAGAAAAAAGTAAGAAATTCAGAGTAACTGAGTACCAAACATAAAAAACAAATAACTGGCATTAAAAAAATTACAGGAAAACCCTGGTTCCGGCCTCTTTCTTGCCTGGGGGTCATCTCTTTATCGTGCCTTTGGCCTCATGGGACCTGGAGGAGAGAACATGGGCAACATCCATTGATGCAATCCATCCCCATGTCTGGAAAATAGCTCCAAGTGCTTATTCTGCTAGGGTCAGAGGCTGGAAGAGGAACAGAACAGAACATAGGGTGGGAAAGATCAAAGGGGAGAGAATCCTAGCTTCATTTTTCTTTTAGCTAAACCAGAGCTAGGGAGCTATTGCCTTCTCCTGGCCTTAGCTACTGAAGAAATACTAAGTCTGCCACCAGAGAGAGAGAGAAAGAGAGACAGAGAGAGAGAGATGACAGAAAATAAACATAGAATGAGGCCAGCATGCCAGACAGGGGCTACGTGTGGATTTATTCTTGGTCCTATTTCTTTGTTACAAGCAGAGTTCTTTTTCTTTTGAGGTGGGAGGGAGAAGAATTGGGAATCGATCAATTAGCAATATCAAGTATCTCCCACGTGTGCTGAAGATACAAATAGAAAAGTGAATCAGTGGGAAGTAACTCTGTATGTGTATGTGTTTTTAAAGATTGTAAGTAAGAGGGGTGCCCCAGTGAGACCAGCAAAAATTGAAAGGTATACAAGGGCTAAAAGACAGGGACATTGAAATGTAAAGGTGGGGGCGGGGGAAGATAATATTTTTTCATAAGAAAGATAAAGAAATAATGCGTGCCTGCCTAGTTGTACATATCTTCAATAAACTCCTCTTTGATCATGGAGGATTTCCCCTCCCTCAGACCCACCTCCTTCTTAGGTTTCCTTTAGCTGTTTGAATTCACTGACCCCTGAAGGGAGGGTGTGAGAGAGAGAATGTGTATGGGGTGTGTGTGTGTGTGTGTGTGTGTGTGTGTGTGTGTGTGTGTGTGTGTGTGTGTATGTGTGTGTGAGTGTGTGTGTGCTAGGTTCATCCTATATCAATAGAAGCCCCAAGCAACTTGAAGATTTGACAGGCTTCTCACCTTCCTCTCCAAGTGTTTTCCAGTTGGCTGGTGAAACAGCACAGTGTAAGAGGAAAAGCCCATGCTGGAGGTTCAAAGTTCTGGGTGTGAGTCCTTTCCCTGTTCACTAGCTGGATAAGTCACTTCACCCATCTGGCAAATGGGAATTAACACCACTTGCCCTTCCTACTTTACAAATTTGCCCAGAAACCAAAATGACATGGAGACCATGGAAGGACCAGGCAATGACAGGAGGGATTATCTGTGGGCACAGGGCAGTTTCCATGGAGCTGGACATGTACTCTGGCCGCACTTGCCTAAATAAGCCTGAGACTGAACCTCGAGTCCCTGGATGCCTGCTCCTGTAAGTTACTACTCCCAGACCCATCCAGAGTTCCTTGGGCCATCCCAGCAAGGTACACATCAGTTCAACAAGAAGGCAGAGCACCCGTCCAGCTCCATCTCAGCTGCCCCAATCCTGCCACTCAGGGGTTCCCTTGATCACCCCAGCTGTACAAATAGAGAGACTTCCTATTCTGACTGTCCCCACATACAACTCACTGAACCCCACATTGTGTTAGCAGAGCGCACTGGCATGGGGTGCTCTATGCAGCTGCATGGGACCCTAGACACCAAGCTGGGCAGGAAGAGATGCCTCATCTACACCAGGTTCTGTAATCCTGACCTATCTGCCCACATTAGGTATGTCATATAGAAGATCATGCGAACAGAGAGTCAGAGATGGAAGGAACCTTAGAAGCCAAATAGTCCATCCTCCAGATGAGGAAACTGAGCCCAAGAATGGTGGAAGGACTTGCCCAGGGTCATCCAAACAGTGAAAGGAAGAGCCAGGATTTGAACCCAAGTCTGCTGACCCTAGATCCAGATCTCTTTCTGCAGGACCCTGCTACCCTTGGTAAGGTGTTCAATAACTTTTTTTTTGGATGAATGACATCTCCTTTCCCTTTGTCACTTGGGGTAGCCTCAGAGCCAGCCTTCCAGGACTGTCCCTCCTGTTCAGGGTCTTGTAAGTAAGGAAATGAAAATGGACACTACAATGGTGCCTCCATCTGTGGTGGCAGTTGAAAGGCAGCGCTGGTAGAATGAGGAGCCGAGGGCTGGTTCGCAAGGCCCCTTCTGGCTCTAACTTGCTATCATTCTCCTTCTGCTTCTGATCCTGACTCCCTAGTTTGAAGAAAGATGATGCAGAGGCGTACCACCTAGAGCTGGAAAGGAACCCGGAGTCTATCTCTGGTCCCACCCTTTTATTTTTCATTTGAGGAAACCAAAGCCCAGGAGGTATGATGTGCTGCCCAGGGTGATGCAGACAGTAAGAAGCCTGCAGGATGGGGGCGTGATTTAACCCAGATCCTCTGACTCTAGAGTACTGCTAAGAGCCGACAACTGGAAAGAGAGGCGAGGCTATGTTTCGGAGATGGGAGGCTCAGGTCAGAGAATCTGAGGAAGGGGATGTGCACCAAGAGAAAGATGCATGGAAGGACTCCATCTCTGCAGAACCCAAGAGAAATCGGAGAGCTCAGACGGTCCAGTGCTTGAGAGGAGTGATTTAACATAAGGGGAACAGGATAGGGACAGGAAAGGATCCTGCTTCTGCAGGGACCTATGAAGATGAGAGAAAGGGAATCTCCCCCGCCCCTCCCCGACTCCCCGCCTCCCTGGGGCCAAGGGTTCTTAACCTGGGGGTTAGGGACTTATTTTCTTTAATATTTTGGTAATATAATTCAATATAATTTCAGCATAATTGCTTTCCTTTTTAATCCTGTGTGTTTTATGCTTCTAAATACGTTCTTCTGAGAAGGGGTCCTAGGCTTCATCAGACTGCCCAAGTCTGATGGGGCCCAAGCCCCTTACTAGGCTGTAGGGACCAGAGGACCACAGATTAAGAGAGGGAAAGGACCTTATAGGTCATGTGGGACAATCTCTTCATTTCACAGACGAAGAGACTGAGGCCTAAAGGGTGTAAAATGACGTGTGTAAGGTCACACTGGTAGCAATGGCCAGAAGTGGGACTTTAGCCCAAATCCTCATGTCAGGAATCACTGGGGAGATAAGGTTAGGTGGTAGAAAGAAGGCTTCAAATGCCAAGCTAGTGAGCCTGAAGTTTACCACCTAGGCCAGTGGTCTCTAAAATGAGGGCTGGGCCCTAGGGGATGGGGAATGAGAATTGAGGTATAGACCAAGGGCTTTATGATCAACCAATCAGAGGGCAGTTCATATCCCACCTTCTCCATGATAATCAATCTTAGGACATGTCTCCACCAGTATCTCACCTATCCTTATTTCTCTAAACCTCTACCCTCATCATCTCATGCCTGTGTCACAATGGCCTGTTGGTGGGTCTGCCTGCCTCAAGCGTATTTTTGTTTTATTAATAAGTGCTAAATAAATAAATAAAAATTTTATTAATAAATTTTGTCTTATTAATAAATGTTTATTGACTGACTTCCCTCACGAGCAAGCTCCTAATAGCCTTCATCTTCTAAATCTGGGGTCAGGTACCATTAGGAAAATTCCAATACAAATGCACCCACCTCCTGCTCCCAAATCACCTCGAGGCTTGGCAGGCACCCCCCAGAAAGGCAGGCTTTGCTCTTCAGGGCAGTAACTGGTGAGGAAGAGCCCTGTCTCCCCCTTTTCATTTGGGGTGGGATAGAGGATAAACAGGCATCGATGGGTTGTGATAATTTATAGCTCTCATTACATTGTATTTACTCCCAAACTTAGCCTTCTTAAAATTCCCTGATTTCTGTCCAGGGCACCAGGCCATCCCGCTTCACCATCTCAGCACCATGTTCCCCTCCTCACTCTCTCTCACCTCTATATTCAATCAGTTGCCAAAACATGTTTCTATTTCACCACCTTTCCTATCTGTCTCCTCTCCACTCATACACCCCCAGCCTCATTCAGGCCCTCATCACCTTTCATCTACACGACTGCAGCAGCTTTTTAGTCCGTCTTCTTGCCTCAAGTCTCTCCCCACTCCAATCTAACCTCCACTCGGCCTCCAGAATGAACTTCCTAAAGCACGTATCACTTCATTTAGCAAACTCTGGTGGCTCACTCTTGACTCAGGGACCAAATATTATTACACCTTTAACTCATCCTATTTCATTTCTATCATTGTATACATTTTATGATGTACATAATTCATTAATACAATGGTATGTGTATCTCATTTTAAAATAAGTAAATATACACATGTTAGGGGCACATGTTAAAAAATGTTTTACTCTGAATGAACATAAAAGTTTGGAGACCACTGGCCTGGGCAATGGGGCCTTATTGAAGGTCTCTGTGTGGGGGATGCCATAATGAAAGTGTACAAGATAGACTGGAGAAGGGAGAGGCTAGTGGCAAGGAAGGGGCAGTTAGCTGATGCAGTGGATAGAGCCCTGGACTTGGAGTCAGGAAGATCTGAATTCAAATTTCATGTCAGACACCTAGTAGCTGTGTGGCCCGGGGAAAGTCACTTAACTCCTATTTAAATAGAATGGTCAGCTAACAACGGGGCCATTGAGCTCTGTGGAGCAATGAGCGGTAAGTCAATTTCAACCTCCGCAACTCACTCAGCTGTATTAGGGAGGCCTCAGTTTCCTGGTCTGTAAAACGAGAATAATTCTCACACTGTCTACCCCATAGGGTTGTTCTGAGGATTAAATTGAGAAAAGTAAAATGCTATTTGGAAGAGACGTGGGCTTTCACTAGCGCCGGGAACCACCACTGGGGCAGCTAGTTCACTAGCGAAGTTGCGCACTTGCTCAGCAATTTAGGCTTAGCGCATTGCACGGGCACCGAGAGGTGAAGTGATCTGCCCGCGATCGCACAGCGCCTGAGTGGCAGAGGACTCGAACCCCGGTCTTTCTGACCCAGAGGCCGAGGCTGGCGCTGTATCCAATGACTGCTCGCAAAGTGCCCGATAGCTAAGGCGCGTATTTGGGAGGAGCAATGGCAGGCGTGCCACGGGCGGGGCAGGCGCGTACCTTTCATGAGGGTGATGTTCCTCAGGGCCACAGAGTGCTCCCAGTCCTTGAGCCGCAGCTCCTCCGTCACGTTATTGAGGATGGCCAGCTCCTGCCTGAGCTGCAGCTCCATGCCGATATGGACCCTGCGCATGCGCCGGGCATCCTCACTGGCGTTGCTCACCAGCACCTGCAGGTCCCGGAGCTGAGTGTGGTGGATGCCCACATCATAGGAGAGGCTCTGGTTGATGCCGCCCAGGGCCCCGGTCATTTCAGCCAGCTCCTCACCCAGACCGTTCACCCGGGTGGCCAGCTCGGACAGGAGCCTGGCATGATGCTGGAGCAGCAGCTGGCTGCTATTATGCTCCACCTGTAGGTGGTAGAGCTGCATCTGGGCCGCCTCGTGCTGCTGGCTGCTACTGTCCCGCAGGAGGGAGATGGTCTGCTCTGTCTGGCTGGCCTGGGTCTCCAGGCTCCACACATTACCCTCCAGCCTCTGCAGGGAGCTCATCAGCAGGCGCAGGGAATCGGAGTGGTTCTGGAGCAGGTCCTGAAGCTTCCAGATGTGCTCCATCATGTCCCCCCGGAGTGGCAGCTGCAGATATCTTAACTGTAAGTCCCGGAAACTCTCATTCAGCCGGTTCACATTCCAGGTAAGGGCTTTCAGGTCATCCGGAGAATTCTGTGTCCGAGAGACTGCAAAGAGAAGGGACAATGGTTGTTAACCTACTTGTAAGCTCAGGAAAGGAGAAAGAATGGAAAAACAAACCCTGAATAAGGGAGAAACATTGCTTTTCAGGGGTGTCACTAGGGCAGAGACATTGAGGTTTTATCTCAGGTTGCCAACATCAGAGGGGAGCATTTACTCCTTCCTGGAGATCCTGAGACCATGGATTCTATGTGACCTATAGTGTAGCCCCACCCTCAGAATCCTACAGCCATCCTCCCTCTCCCCTCTCTTCCCCAATTTTCAGTGTTCTTGTGATTATATTTGTGGTTCCAAGTTCAGTATTTTCTCTATTATATCTGTGGTTCCCAATCTTTTCATGAGACAGCTAGGTGGCCTCTGGGCACGGAATCAGGAAGACCTATGTTGGGCAGCTAGGTGGTGCAGTGGATAGAGCACCGGAGTCCAGAGGACCTGAGTTCAAGTGTGTGCTAAGACACTTACTAGCTGTGTGACACTGAGTGAGTCACTTAACCCTGATTTCCTTCAAAACAAAACAAAAAACAAAAAGACCAAAGTCAAAACCCTACTTCCGTAGTTCACTAATCCTGGGAAAAGCCATGCAACCTTTTTCACTCTCAGTTTCTTTAACTATAACCAGCTATTGTGGCAAGTTGGTCAAGTCTCTCTAAGGAAAAGACACCTCCTATCCTCCTCTCTTGATAGGACTGCACCTATAATCAGACATTCCTATGCCACCACTACTCCCTGTCTCCACCTCAGGTGAAACTTCCTAGTTACAGCTTTCCTACTTTGTAAACCTCAAGGCTAAGGAAGCCAAGAACCCCAAAGTGCACAGTTTAAAAACATAGATTTATAGCTGTCAGGAACCTTAGAGGCATCTGGTCTAAAGCTCTTATTTTAAGAGGACGAAACTGAGGATCTGAAGAATTACATGATTCGTCCAAGGTCACACAAGTAGTATACTATAAGTGGTAGATTCAACCCAGGATACTTGTCTTCCAAATTCAGCATTCTTTCCACCATGCTCTTAATTTCCATAATTTTTGTGAGGCGTCCAGATGTTGTAGTAGATAGACTATGTGTATTTAGGAAGACCTGAATTTAAATCCTGCCTTAGTCACTTAATAGCTGTGTGACCCTGGTCAAGTCATTTAATCACAGCCTCAGTTTCCAAATCTGTAAAATGGAGGTAACAGCAGCACCAATTTCACAGGCTCATTTGTGAGGATCAAATGAAATGATGTACATAAATCACAAACCCTAAAGTGTTGTATTAATACTAGTTATTATTTTTAGGAAGGGAACACCTTCAAAAATACACAGACTCCTATAATAGTTATGCTATTAGCTGCTGGCAATTGGAAAAATATTCAATGACCAAATGTTCCCAAGAATTCAGAATGAAATCTCATTAAGAGGCTTTTGGGTCTTGTCCTTGTATCCCCATTCCCTAGAACAGTGCTTTGTATATCATGGACATTTAATAAATGCCTGTTGAACTGAGTTGATCACACATTCACAGGATCCCCAGCTTCCTTCTAAGCATAGCTCAGGTGCTACCTAGTCCTTCTTAATACCTCACCCCAACCCTTAAACTGTCAACCTTCTTGAAATTATCTTGTGTATACTTTTTATCTATTTGTCTGTAAATGTTGTACCCCTCCCCCCAGGAGAAAGGGAGCTTCCTGAGGGCAAAGACCTTCTTTCCAGACTAGTATAGTGTCTTACACATAGTAGGTGCTAAATTGATGTTGGTTGAATTGAATTGAATTCTCTTGGACTGAATTGAATTGAATTCTCTTGGAAAGGATACGGCATATAAGCAGAAGACACTCAAATGATGTTTATTGAATTAGGCACCCTCTTCTTTCTTTTAGGCATCCTTTCTACCTGTTTCTGTCTCCTTTCCCTGGTTCTTCCTGCTTCCCAGCTCACTCCTCCCTCCCGTAAGCACATCTGAGTCTCCTCCCCTTCCTTTCCAGGCATCCCTAACCTTTCTCCATCTCCTCCCTGATCTTTGAGGCCCCTTCCAACTCTGAAGTTATCATCGTACCTGGCTCCTTTGCTTTCACCTAGGAATCTGAGGAGTGAAACCTTATTGAATTCTTTAATAGCTGTTAGTGTGTGTTAGCTTCCCAATATCTTTGTTGGGACTCAAATTTTAACAATTGCATTCCATAGATGATGCCTTCCCCCCAAAGCATCTTCAGCCGTGAGGATAGATCATCAGGAAAATTATTTTTGGACAGGCATCTCCTTGGCTCTCAAACATATAAAAGAGGTCCTAGCTTCCCCCATCTAGAGTTAGTTAATTTCCTGAAAATTTATTCTCCCCAAATATTAATCTAGTTATCTCTTTGTAATAGTCACAGTATGTTCTATCTCAGCTCCTTCTACTCTCCTCCCCCCAAAAGAAACCCCCCCCTTAAAAGAAACTCTTTCCAGATGTCTGGTGTTCTTAGCTGGGAACAACTTCTGAGTGTGACTTTCTCAATTTGTATTTAGGCAACCATCCCACTCTCTTCTATTGTCCTGCAAAATTACTTGCAAAGCATTCTTAATAATTTCTGGCATTTTACCCTTCCATTTCACAATCAGAAAACTGAATCACAGAATCAAAGAGCTGTGGAGCTTCAAGGGAACTTAGGTAACAACAAAACAATGATGTCTTTGGGTGACTCAAAAGGCAATAGGAAAGTACATAGTGGGGATCAGTAGATTGAAGTATATGACCAGTGATGACTCATGCATAAGAGGAAGAGTGAAAGATACCATCCAGGAAAAACATGATCAGAGAAGGAGGTAAGTCAGGCATGTTGTTTGTACCTATGAAATATGTTCGTACCTAGAATAAAGTCACTGGCACCTTGGGTAATGGACCATTTATGTGAAGGCATGGACCAGTCGTGCTGGAGAAGAAGGCATAGATTGTTTACAACATGCTTCTGTGGAGGAAACGGTCAGTCAATAAGTCAACAAACATTTATTAAGCATTTACTATGTGCCAGGCACTGTGTTCAACACTAAAACAGGCCCTGCACTTCTAGAACATGCATTCCAATAGGGGAAGACAACGTGCAATTAAGTAGGGAATACAAGATACCTATAGAGTGACTGGAAGGGAATCTGAAAAGGGAAGTCATTAGTAAACGTGGAGCTGGATAAAGGCCCCTGAAGAAGATGGGCTTTGAGCTGAGTCTTGAAGGAAATCCAGGAAACTAAAAGGTGAAGGTGAGGGGGCAAAGTATTCCAGGCATGGGGGACAGATTCCAAAGGGACTAAGACCAGAGATGGAATGTTGGCCATTCAAGAAGGCCAGGGTCACTAGACCACTGGAGAAAAGTACAAGAAGACAGGCAGGAAAGGGCCAGGTTATCGAGAACTTTAAATGACAAACAGAAAACTTTATGGTCCATCCTGGTGGTATCAGGGAGATATTGGGATACACTAAGGGTAGGGTAAAGGATGAGGGGAGGCAGAGCATAACATGGTCAGATCTGCGCTTTAGAAAAAACCCTCCATGGGTGAGATCGTGGCTCCACTGAAGTGTAATAAATCATATTCATATGAACTTTAAGATTTACAAAGCACTCATGATATCCTCTAAAGCACCTGCCCCTCCTCTCTTTCCAGCAAGGAAATAAGTTGAAGCTAAAAGACAAGATGACTTGCCCAAAGTCATACAGTTCATTTCAGAACAGCGAGCGTTTATTAAACTCTTACTGTAGCTACTATGTTGTTTCACTTGCCCCTCCCCCCAACACTTCCCTTCTTAAAACTAAACATTCTTTGTTCAACAGATTTTCATAAGGCATGATCTCAATCAGGACCCTTTAGTATGCCTTCCTATGGCCAGTCTCCAGATTATCAATGTCCTTCATAAAATAATATGCCTAAGACTGAACATAATGCTCTAGATGTGGTCTAACCAGGGCAGAGTACTTAGGGATTACACAAAGTAGACTTAAAACTTCAGTGAACAGAGAATTTGATAGTTTTAGAGTATAGGTCTGACCACATCATTCCCCTCTTCAATAAACTCTAGTGGCTCCCCATAAGATCAAATATTCACCAGTGAAATCTCTTCACAATCTGACCTCAATTTACCTTTTCAGCTTTATTAAATATCACCTCCTTCATACATTCTATGGTCCTGTCCAACTGGCCTGCTTACTGCTTCTCATACAAAATGCTGATACCCTAATTTCCATGCTTTTGCATAGGCTGCCTATCTTCCCCCCACCCCCAATCCCACGTGACACTGCCTCTCTACGTCCTGGATGGACACAGTTACTTATCACCAGAGACTATCTCACAGCTATTTGTACTAGTCTAATAACACTGACTCCTAGTATTGAGTCTCAAACCAGGTATTCAGAAATCCCTATAAGAATTCGTTAGCAAGTAAGCTGTTGTTGCTTGTCCTTTGTTCTCTAAGAGGACCATGATGTCAGGGAGGTGATGCTGTGATACGCAAGTGAATTGGATTTAAGTGAGGGAGGGCTATGCAAAGTCACCAAGCAAGCAGGGCCTTCTTGAAAGATGACCAAAGGGACCACCTAAGCAAACAGGAGCCACCTCATGTCCTATCATCAATTTCCCAAATCTAAAAATATTCTCAAATACACAAAGGCAAACGACATGGAAAAATAAAACTTAGCTTCAAAAATAAACTTTGAATTTTGAAAACAAACCATGTGTTTTGATAGCAAAGAGGTTGAATAAAGAGAGTGTTATATTATTCCAGTTTCCCGATGTCCTTATTAAAACGTAACAGGCCTGGAATTGATTATTTTAAATGTGACAAGATTAGCTTTTTTCACATTTTCTTTTTTTATTATAAGATTGACAAGCATCAATATTTCCTTATATAAAGAACAACAAAAAGACTGTATAAGAAACCATGAATCTCTTTCACCCATAGTTTAAAATATGTGTTAAATTTAACATGGTAAAATCGATGTTTCTCTGCTTTTCTGTGGCCCCTTCTGAACTTTCTCTATTTTCTTCTGTATATTTTTAAATGTTACATTCTTATTCTTTCTTTTTCTATTATCCCTCCTCCATTCTCCACCAAAATTCTTACCACCTCCCCTTCCCCCTAAAATCTCTCTCTTATAACAAATAAATACAGTCAAACCAAACTGATACACACATATTGGCTGTGGGTGAAAATGTATATCTGGACAAAATTAGTTTTTAGGGTCTCTTAGCCCTTGGGCCCAGATGGCAGCATGGTGGTACAAAAAGCTTATAGGCTCCTGCATGTTGTTGATTGACAGCTTATTCAATAAGCTTCACTTCACTTACCTCATCTGTAAAATGGGAATAATTATACTTGCTTTACCCATCTCACAGGGTAGTTTCAAAAAAAGTATGTTATAAAACTATATAAATTTTAGCTATCATTATTATTAGAGATAGATCAGATCATGTGCTGGGTCGTTTCTGCCCTTAAACTATGTCCTTAGCTATGTCCGCAGTCCTTAGCCCAAACACACACATTTATGTAAAAATATTTGTCTTCTCCTTCACCTTGGAATGTTATGATAAAATAATGTGTGATGGAGGAACAAGTCTCTAAGAAATACTGAAAAGAGGAAATTTGAAGAGTTTCTTAAGATCATAGATTTAGAGTTGGAAGGGCCCTTAGAAGCCATGGGTCCCAACAAAAGAGGAAACAGAGGCCCAGGAAGGTGAAGGAATGTGACTTATCCAAGCTAAAGTAGGCAGTAAGCATTACAAGTAGGATTTCATTTATTTATCTTTTTTTTTTTTGCGAGAGGGTGTTTGTTTTAAATTTATTTATTTCTCTTTTAATTAATAATATTTACTTTTTTGTGCTTATTTTAGGTTTGCTTATAGGTTGCCTTTCTAATTTTTAAAAATTCATATTTAATTTACTAATCCTTTCTTTAGATATTTTATTAATTATGTCTGTAGGGATGCGATTTTTTTCCCCTGAGGACTGTATTAGCTGTATCCCAGAAATATTGGTATGCTGTATTATCATTCTAATTTTCTTTCACATAATTATTGTTGCTACGATTTGTTCTTAGGATTTCATTGTTGTCTTTACTTGGGTGTCTGTCTTCTGGTTGTGATCCCTGAACCAATTAGTATTTTTATTGTGTTATATATTTACTATTTCTAACTTTTAGTATTTATTTTTAGTATCTCTGTGGCCTAATACAATTTTTAATTGTATGTAGGATATTTTTTGTAAAAATTCCATGTGATGTTGAAAAATATGTATATATTTTTTCAGTCCCCTTTAGAAGCCACCATAAGTGTGTTAGCTCATTACTAACACTTGTCAATATATGTACTAGTATACCAATTCTTTTTTGAAAAAATTATTTAAGGAGGCAGAGCCAAGATGGCAAAGTAAAGGCAGGGTCTCACCTGAGCTCTCCCCTAAACCCCTCCAAATACCTTTAAATAATGCCTCTAAACAAATTCTAGAGCAGCATAACCCACAAAAAGACGGAGAGAAACAATTTTCCAGTCCAAGACAACTTAGAATGTCAACAGGAAAGGTCTATTGGACCTGGGTGAGAGAGAAGTGCAGGCCGCACCAGCACAGCACAGCCCCAGCAAACCAGGAACAAGCCTTGAGAGTGACTGAATCAGCAAGAGCAGCTACTTCCAAAGCTCTCAGCCCACAGACGGTCAGGGGGTCAAACAACTGGTCAGAAGGAGATTACAGGGGTCTTTTTGCTAGCAGGAGGCAGGACTCTATTGCTTTGCCCATACTTGGATATGGGTCACAGTCCTAGGTGACTGTCTCAGGGCCAGAAGGAGCACCAGCACACCAGAGTTTGCGACCACAGTGGAGCAGGGACCCTTCACACACTTCCAGGGCAGGAAAGAGTGCTTGTGGTCACTCACAGAGCAGAGCACAGGCCAGAAGAGTGGTTAACTGCTCTCCTTAGATCATATCACCTTGTAAGAACTGAAAACTTACAGGTTCCTAGAAGTATCTCTGAAAACAGCTGCACAAAGCACCTGAAACCTAGGACAGCACTCTCCACCCTGGAAGCAAAGCCTTACTTTAACAAAGAGTTAAAAATCAAGTAAGAGGCTAGGAAAATGAACAAATTACAGGAAAAAATTATGACCATAGAAAGTTACTATGGTGACAAGGAAGATCAAAACACACACTCAGAAGAAGATAACAAAGTCAAAGCTCCTACATGCAAAATCTCCAAGAAAAATATGAATTGGTCTCAGGCCATGGAACAGCTCAAAATGAATTTTGAAAATCAAGTAAGAGAGATAGAGGAAAAATTGGGAAGAGAAATGAGAATGATACAAGAAAATCATGAAAAAATTCAACAGCTTGGTAAGGGAGACACAAAAAAATACTGAGGAAAATGGCACCTTAAAAAGCAGACTACTCCGAATGGTAAAAGAGGTACAAAAAGCCAATGAAGAAAAGAATGCCTTAAAAGGCAGAATTGGCCAAATAGAAAAAAAGAGGCACAAAAATTCACTGAATAAAAAAAAACTCCTTAGAAAGTATAATTGGCCAAATGGAAAAGGAGGTACAAAAGCTCACTGAAGAAAATAATTCCTTAAAACTTAGAATTGAGCAAATTGAAGCTAATGACTTTATGAGAAATCAAGAAAAAATAAAACAAAACCAAAAGAATGAAAAAATAGAAGACAGTGTGAAATATCTTATTGGAAAAACAAATGACCTGGAAAATAGATTCAGGAGAGATAATCTAAAAATTATTGGAATACCTGAAAGCCATGATGAAAACAAAGAGCCTAGACATCATCTTTCAAGAAATTATTAAGGAAAACTTCTCTGATATTCTAGAACCTGAGGGTAAATAGAAATTAAGAAAATCCAATGAACACCTCCTGAAAGAGATCCCAGCTTCTGCATCAAAGGATCAGAGGTCTTGGAATATGATATTCCAGAGGGCAAAAGAGCTTAGATTACAACTAAGAATTACCTACCCAGTAAAACTTAGTATAATCCTTCAGGGTAAAAAAAAATGGATATTTGATGAAATAGAGGGCATTTCTGATGAAAAGACCAGAGCCGAATAGAAAAATTGACTTTCAAACACAAGACTGAAGAGAAGCATAAAAAGGTAAACAGGAAAGGGAAATCATAAGGGACTTAGTAAAGTTAAACTGTTTACATTCTTACATGGGAAGATAATACTTGTTACTCAAAAACTTTCTCATTATTAGGGCAGTTAGAAGGAGTACATATAGACAGAAGGCACAGGTGTGAGTTGAATATGAAAAGATGATAGCTAAAAAAATAAAATTAAAGGCTGAGTGGAATGTATTGGGAGAAAGAGAAAAGGAGAAGTAGAACAGGGTAAATTATCTCATATAAAGAGGCAAGGAAAAGCTTTTACAGTAGAAGGGATGAGGGGGGAGGTGATGGGGAGTTAGTGAACCTTACTCTCATCAGAATTGGCTCAAAGAGGGAACAACATACACACTCAATTGGTTATAGAAATCTATCTTACCCTACAGGAATGTAGGAGGGGAAAGGGATAAGAGAAGGGGGGTGGTGATAGAAGGGAGGACAGATTGGGGGAGGGGTAGTCAGAAGCAGGGACTGCTTTGAAGAAGGATAGGGTGAAAGGGGGACAGAAAAGGATGGAGGGAAATACAGTTAGCAATAGTGACTGAAAAAAATTTTGAAGCAAGTTTCTCTGATCAAGGCCTCATTTCTCAAACATATAGAGAACTGAGTCAAATTTATAAAAATAAGAGCCATTCCCCAATTGACAAATGATCAAAAGATATGAACAGTTTTTAGGTGAAGTAATCAAAGCTATTTATAGCCATATAAAAACATTCTAATTCACTATTGATTAGAGAAATGCAAATTAAAACAATTCTGAGGTACTACCTCATACATATTAGATTGGCTAATAGGAAAGAAAAGGAAAATGACAAATGGTCGAGGGGATGTGGGAAAAATGAGACATTAATGCATTTGTTGGTGAAGTTGTGAACTGATTCAACCATTCTGTAGAGCAATTTGGAACTATGCCCAAAGGGCTATAAAACCATGCATACCCTTTGACGCAGCAGTGCCACTACTAGGTCCTACCAAAAGAGATTAAAAAAACAAAAAGGAAAAGGACCTATACGTACAAAAATATTTATAGCAGCTCTTTTCTGGTGGCAAAGAATTGGAAATTTAGGGGATGCCCTTCAACTGGGGAATGGTTGAAGAAACTGTGGGATGTGATCATAATGGAATACTACTGTGCTATAAGAAATGATAAGCAGGATGCTCTCAGAAAAACTTAGAAAGATTTATATTAACGGATGCAAAGTGAAATGCACCATATACAAAGTAACAGCAATATTGTGTGATGACCAGCTGTGAATGACTTAGGCATTCTCAGCAATACAATGATCCAAGACATCTCTGAAGGACTTATGAGGAAAAATGCTATCCATCCCCAGGCAAAGAACTGATGGTGTCTGAATATGGATTGAAGAATATTTTTTTAACTTTATTTTTCTTGAGGGTTTTTTTGGTTTGTTTTCTTTCACAACATGACTATCATGGAAATGTTTTGCATGACTACACATGTATAACCTATGTTAACCTATGCTTGCCTTCTCAATGGGGGGTGGGGATGGGGAGGGAGGAAGGGAGAGAATTTGGAACTCAAAGTTTTGAAAATGAATGTTTAAAGTTGTTTTTCCATGTAACTGGGAAAAATAATTATTTATATATTTTAACATTCTTTTTTTTTTTAAGTTTGAATTCCAAATTTTCTTTCTCTCTCCTACCCCTCACCCACCCATAGAGAAAGCAAGGAGAATGATATCAATGAATTATAAATGTGTAATCATTGAAAACTTTTTCACATTAGCAATATCGCAAAAAAGCAAAAAAAAAAAGTAGAAAAGTATACTTCAATTTGCACACAGAATTCATCAGTTCTCTTTCTGGAGATAGTATTTTTTTCACCATGAGTCCTTTGGAATGGTTTCAGATCACTGTATTGATCAGAGTAGTCTAGTCTCTTGGCTGATCGTCATTACAGCATTGCTGTTACTGTGCACAAAGATCTCCTGGTTCTTCTCATTTTACTTTGCATTGGTTCATTTAGGTCTTGCCATATTTTTTCTGAATCTACCACTCTCGTCATTTCTTATAGCACAATAGTACTCCATCACAATCATAAGCCACAGTTTGTTCAGCCATTCCCCGACTGAAGAGCATCCCCTCAATTTTTAATTCTTTGCCACCACAAGGAGATCTACTATAATTATTTTGAGGCATCCGGGTCCTTTTCCTTTTTCTTTGATCAGTTTGGGATATAGACCTAGTAGTGGTACTGCTGCTTCAAAGGATTTGCACGGTTTGATAGCCCTTTGGGCATAGTTCCAAATCTTGGTTGGACCACTTCACAACATGGGTAGACTACCTCAACAAGCCATCTTTCCAGCTGCTCTAGGTATAAAGCTACTGATTTTTCTTATGCTAAGCAGGTCTTTCTCATGTGGTTGTGAATCTTACTGTGGAGGTCCTGGAATGCTCCTCAACTTGGTGATATAAACAGCACCATATTACCCATAAATAGGAACATCTGGAGGGCCTCACCGTCCATGGGGAATCTCTCTCCCATTTGGACCATGCATAGAACATCGTCTATGACACCAGTGAACAAACTTGGTGAGTGTGTCTCTCTTTTTCATGCCTTACTTGGCATTAATACTAAGAGGATGATTGAACACAATCATCACTGTGGTTTCATCTGTCAAGGGATCTTGTATAATCTTAATGAACACATGGAAGACAGCTTAGTGAAGAATCTTTAAGGCTGCATTTATTATCACTACAGAATCAAATAGCTTTTTTTTAATAATCAGCAAACATAGAAGGCTTTTGCATTCTTTACACATCATTCAATTGAGTAAATGTGAGTAAATGTGAAGATGTGATCTGCAGAAAGTTGTCTACAAAAGCTTACCATGTTTGTTTGTTGATTTTTTTTAAAGTTTACCACCCCCCTTCACATTTTCATTATGGGCATCCCTGCACAGATTAAAGATTATAGACAGACCTGAAAAAATAGGCATTCAGCTTTGGAGTGGCCGATGTCTTTTCAGCCACCATTTTTTTTTTAAAGTAAGCCACTATTTGTGATCCTTTCTATTCTTTCAGAATCTTCTCGTCTTTAAGATATCTTAAAAATTGATCCCTGGGTGTCTTTACCATTTTTTGTTGGACATTTGTATATTTTGGGGTGATTACGAGGTGACCCCTTGGGACCCCTTATGCTTACCGATCTCCCTAACAGAAATCCATAGTGGATATTACTTTACTAGCATCCAATAATTCCACTTATAGATCCATTTTAGGCTCTAGGCATCAGCTTTGGTAATCTCACTGATTTTTAAAAATGTAATCCTCGTAAAAGGTTATTATCTCACCCAGCTCAGGAGCCAAAGGTCCTAGTGAAAACCAATGGCTGACTGTGGAAGCAATCATGTCCGTTCTCTTTCAGCCCTACTCCCCTACAACCACTTTCTATCTCATTGCCTGCAGGTGTCTCCTGGAGTACTCCTGTCTCTGCTGTGCCATTTGGAGGCTGCAGATTTCCACACAGGTCTTCATCAAGTAGTTAACCAAATGGAATTCCACTGCTAGTTATGACAGTGCCAGGACCAAAGCCCTTCCACAAAGATGATACCTAGCCTTAAGATCCCCAACCATATCAGATACTGTGTGACCTTGGGTAAGTCACAATCTCTGTTTGCCTCAGTTTCCTCATCTATAAAATGGGGGTAATAATAGCACCTACTTCCCAGGGTTGTTGTGAGGATCAAGTGAGGTAATAATTGTAAGGTGCTTAGCACAGTGCCTGGCACATAGTGGTTGCTGTTCAGTCATTTCAGTCATGCCTGACTCTTCATGACCCCATTTGGGGTTTTCTTGGCAAAGATACTGGAGTGGTTTGCTATTTCCTTCTCCAGCTCATTTTACAGATGAAGAAACTGAGGCAAACAGGATTAAGTGACTTGCCCAGGGTTACACAACTAGTAAAAGTTTAAGGCTGGATTTGAACTCGAGTCTTCCTGACTTATAGGTCCATTGTTCTTTCCACTGGCCCAACCTAGCAACCCTCTGGTATACAGTAAGGACTGTGTAAATGTTAGCTATAATTATCATTCATAAATGAGATAACATATGTAAAGCATTACACAAACCTTAAAGCACTATATAAGAGCTAGCTATTATTATTATTATTCTTTATTATGTCCCCAAAATACTTATTCTTGGGTTCGAGGCATGGCCTGGCTCAATTACTTCCTTAACTTGACCACCAGATAAATATTTCTTTTTACAAATTAACCCTCTTCTCTTAGCTTCTCTGGCTTCCTTCACATCTCAGCTAAAGCTCCATGACCTGCAAAAATCTTCTCCCAGTCTTCCTTAATCTTATTGTCTTCTGAGATTACACTATACATACATACATACGTGTGTGTGTGTGTGTGTGTGTGTGTGTGTATTTCCTCCTCCATTGGACTGTGGGCTCCTTGAGAGCAGGGACTGTCTTTTTTGCCTTTCTTTGTATCCTCAGCACTTGGTGCAGTGCCTAACTCTTAAAAGGCTCTTAATAAATGCTGGTTAACTAACTCCCAAGTCCTTAGCCCCTCTCCCTCTCCCTATTACCTCTAAAAGAAATCAGGTTTTCTAAGAATTTCCCACTTCTAGCAACTCTATGAAAAATCAATAGGGAATAAAACACCTGAAAAAAATCCAAAAATATAGTTTAAAGCCTTATGAAATAAAATCTCTGAATCTTGAGTGTAATGCATATAGCTCACATTCAAGCCCTAGTCTGACTTTTTCTCAGCTTCTCTCTTGTCCTGCCTTCTTCCTGAACAGTTCCTCAATTCTCTGGGTTCCTCCCCTCCTTAGCAGGAATTATTCTCTCTCATACAGCCCTAGGATTGAAAGTCCTCAGCCCTCTGCTTTTGCACATTTTCTAGTACCTTTTCTGTAGGCACAAGACAGCAGGTCCATGGGCATAGTAAGTATTAAGTCAGATTCAAACTTATCTTGAGGGTCATTTATGTTATACGAGCCAACCCAGACAACTGTACATCCTTGTTAATCACTCTGCTTCTCCAAAGAGGTGTCCGGGCTCATTACAGTACCAGCATAGGTGCATCTGGATGAGGGGTGGGAGGTTCTAACAACAATGCTGCTAGCAGCTGCTGTGGGGGTGTAAGGCCAATAACACCAGCACGCAGGAGGGCTGCTAGCACAGGTCCTTTGATCTGCTTTTCTAAGGAAAGCAACTTTAAGGAGTTAACAATCTCACTTTAAATGAAACATGCATATACCATTCACTTAGTTCAGGGGGAAAAGCCAGCACCCTGAACTTCAGAGCAAATACAAACAGAAATTATAAACATACATTATATAAACAGAATAAACACAAAACAGGCTTCTATCTGTCCATGGCAATACATACAGTTACTAGAGAGAAAAGCACTAACATATGGGTTTTCAAAGCCAGGGAGCTCCTTAACAACAGCTACCCAGAGACTCATTTGGTCAAATCACACAACATTCTTCCAGCGAGTGAGAGTCCCAAACAAAATGCTAACCTCTGAGTTTATATACTCTGTTCAGGGTCAAAGGGCTTCACAACCATGTGAACTAGGCTTTGCCTTGACATAAACAGGTCATCAAAGACTCCTGATTTAATCTAATTGTAATTAATTAATTACAATTACAATGCCAGGCACTATGCTAAGCACCTTACAATTAGATTAAATTAATTAGATTTTTTGTAATTTTTTGTAATTGTAATTAAAGAAACAAAGGCCAGACTCATCAAAAGCACTTGATTACCTAATTGCTCCAAAAGAGAAAACAGTAAAAAAGTCCCACTCTAATCACCATAACAGAGGTCTACCTTGAAACGACACTATTTCCCTCCCAACTCTCACCCCTGGACTTTACATGTGACAGGCTATTATTTGCCAATACTTTATGCTGTTTTATCCATAGCATTCCCTGGTCTACTCAGAGCCATCCTTCCCCCATATCTGAGCTGCTGCTCCAATAGCTTTTCAATCCCACCTAGTTTTCTAGATTTGTTTGTCTAAGTGTATCTCTCAGAGTATACCTTGATGTCTGTATGGTATTATGGTTGCCCTTTACAAACATACCACTATCCATCTTCCTTCAGTTTTCTTTCCCTCCAGCCCTGTTCATTGTTGCTTTAATTCAGTTTGGGCCTCCCTTTGGAATGTTACTTCCCTAATGCCGCCCATAGCAGCAACCAATGGCCTACATACACCATGCTGCTACTCATACTACAAAAATATTGTGTAAATATAAGCTAAAGTAGATAAGCAGTATGGCAAAGTGAAATGAGTTTAACTCAGCCCACATGGAATGCCATATCTCCTACTCATTAGCTTGTCAACTGTGTTAGCTTATTAACTTAACATTTATTAACTGTGTGGCTTTGATGAAGATTGTCATCTCCATTTTACAGATAAGAAAAGTGAGGATCAGAGAAGCAGTGACTTGCCTAAGCTAACACAACTAGTAAATGGCAGTCAAGATTCAAACCCAAGTCTTCGGCCCCAAATCTAGTGCTTTTTCTCCTACAGTGCAGTGCCTCTAACCAGTTCCCAGAGAAAATCCAAGAAAATGAGGTTCGGTTAGGCAGAAAAATGGTGCCAGACTGAATTTCAGAAAAACCTGGAAAGACTTACATGAATTGATGCTGAGTCAAGTGAGCAGAACCAGGGGAACCCTGTACATTGTAACAGCCACATTGTGCGATGATTGACTTTGACAGACTTGGCTCTTCTTAGCAATGCAAGGATCTAAGACAATTCCAAAAGACTCATGATGGAAAATGCCGTCCACATCCAGAGAAAGAACTATGGAGGAGTCTGAATGCAGATCAAAACATACTATTTTCTCTTTTTTTGTCATTTTTTCTTTCTCATGGTTTTTCCCTTTTGTTCTGATTCTTCTTTCACAACATGGCTAATGTGTAAATATGTTTAATAGGATCATACATGCATAGCCTATATCAGATTGCATGCTGTCTTGATGGTGGGGGGGGGGGGAGTTGGGGAGAGAGAAGGAAGAAAAAGCTAGAACTCAAAATCTTATAAAAGCAAATGTTGAAAACTGAAAACAAATAATTTTTTTAAAAGAAAAATGGTGCTAGACATGGAAAGCAGAAAGTATAAAAGCAGGGCTCAACCCCAAAGGAGTTCTTCCCACAACAAAGAATTATTTATTGGGGAGGGAGAGGGAAATAGTTATTTTTCAGAGACTCCCCATCCACAGCCATACTTTCAGTTCTACTGGATAAATATTTACATTGTGGAGACTGAATACTCTTGTGTGTTGCTAGCCCCATCCTCATATAAATAGGAGGTGAGGAAGAGGGCCTAGTTCCAGCTAAGGGGGGAAGGGTCTAACAGCAGGAGGCCCATTTTGAAAAAGAAAAAAAAAGGCTAGAAGGAACCTTGCCTTCTCCACAGAGGCTGCCATGCTTTTATATGCTAGAGATTCTAGAGAGCACTGTCTCCCCATAAGGGAAGCCTCAGTTGCATAATGACGGTTACCTTCTCTGGCAAGGGGAGAGGAATGAAGAATGAAATTCATTGATGAGGACCCAAGAGATCAGATCTGGGTTCTAAATAGGGCTCTGCCCCTTTGCTCCTTGGCCCTCAGTTTCTGTATCTGTAAAATGAGGAAGTTGGATTATATGAATTTCAAGTTTTACAACACCCACTGGTACGTATTTACTGCCACTGGAATGCTCTCCGAGGTCTGCTTCTTTGTGGACCACCCTGGATGCTTTCTCCACACAGAGTCTACTAGAGATATAAAGTTCTGCCTCCCAGATACAGAATCTCTTAAGGCTCTCCTATTACGGCACCTGGAATGCTAAAATTGCTCTATAGGGAGGGCACTGGGACCCAAGCCACTCTCAATCTTGCTAGCTAAATACAACAAGGGGGCAGGGAGGAGAAAGGAAGGGAGCTACTTTCTTTTTACCATCCTAATTCCCAGTCTCCCCATTCTCCCTAAATCAAAGTTCATTCAGTGTATGAAATAACACTCCCAAGGGCTCTGTACCCAGACTTACCTATGAGCTACCAGAGAGCCACACCTGAACTCCCAAAAGAACATCCTTTCCTGACTCCTAGCTTCCACCCAGTCAGGCTACTCTCTTATCACGTGCTCATTCCATCAGCAGAGATTCACACTACTCTTCATTCTCACCCTAGAATCATACTCCTGGTTTCCACAAGTACTCAGTAATTTTCCTTCCTTCCTTCCTTGAAGCTTCCTTCCTCTCACACCCAAGAGTCACTGTTTCCTAGCAAGACCTATTCTTTTGATCACCAGCAGTCAAAAGAACATCTTGATCTTTTATAGCCCAGGCAATAATGCCCAATTACAGGCAGCTGTGAATCCCATTTGCTTCTACAGGCAGCTGTGTGCCTTTCAAGTTGGGCATCTCTGAAGTCCTACACTAAATTCCCTTCAACTATAAATTCTAGAATGCTCAAGCTGAAAGGGTGTTACAGCAACCAAACTCCTCTCTGGTGGATGTCTCCTCTGATGGAAAGGAGATAGGGACTTATGTACTAAACAGGATGCCCTGGGAAAACCTCCAAGCAGAAGTACACCACTGAAATAGCTGAACATTTTAGACTTCTTGAAAGTCTTCCTGTCTGTAGTCTAAGCAGAATGGGCCACAGAATCACAAAAATCTCAAAGGTGGACAGAACCTTGGATGGAATCCTAGCCATACCTGAAAAAGAATTCCTTCTTGAATATACAAGTCTGTATCCAACCTTTACTTGACTTCAAAAAGTGTTGGTAATCTTATTATGCCCGGAGATACACTTTTGGACAACTTTAGGTATTAAGACGCTTTTCCCGTGGAGTCCTGGATGCGGATGAATTCAAATCTGCCCTGAGACAGCTGGGCAAAGCATTTACCTGCTACCTGCCTCAGTTTCTTTAACCGCAAAATAGGGATAATAATAGCAGCTACCTCCCAGGATTGTTCAGAGGATGAAATGAAATAATATTTATAAAAGCACTTGGCACAGTCCCTAGCATTAAGTACTTTATCCATGCTTGTTCCCTTCCATTGTTCCCCCTTATGTCAAGATGAAATCTGCCTATCTTTGAGAACAAAATAAAACGACTTATTTCTCTTCTTCATGACAGTATTCACATACTTGGAGACTGCTGTCAGGTCCTCCTTACTATCTCTTCTCTTCTGTAGGTTAAACATGCATGGTTGCTTTAACCAACTCTCACATAATATGATGGTCTCCATCAACTTAATCACTTATAAATGTGAATGTGGGGTCCGATATATCAACATACAAACAGCTTCACAAAGGGTCTCTTCTTAGGAGCTTGGCTGTTTGCAAAGAAAATGGTATCTGAAATCATTATGTGAAAATAATGAACAGTAACTTCAGGATATCCAGGATTTGTAGGGAGCTAATCCTAGTTTTTTGTGGTACCTAAGTGATATGAGGGAACCACTGAAGGCTCATTTCAGAGTACCCTATACCTATATTCTGTATTTTCTTGGGAACTAGTTCTGAGTAGCAGTTTCTCCCTAGTACAGAAGACAGTTAATAATGGGAGGTTTAAATTTTTTTTTAAAAAAAAGGAAATATAGGGAGATTAACACTTTCTAATAAGGAAGCAGACTTTAAGAATTTTTATGCCAACACAGCTATGAATGACTTCTTTTTAACACCCAAGTTAAATAAGGCAAACTTGAAGCTTTCTTCTTAAAGGAAAAAAAAAAGAAGTGAGATGTAATAATCATCAGTAATAGTAACTGAAGTTTAGTGATAGAAGGTATCTAATTTATGCCTTAGGGTCTCTTAATCTTGCTCCAGGGAAATAGTGCCTGGCTAATTGGCTCCTCTGGGGGGGATCCATTCTGTTGCCCTTTTGTGACCTTATGGTCAAACTGGCTGACACAAAACTGACTAGGCTCTATCCCTCAGAAAGGATGGCACCAGATGGTCTCCCCTCTGGGGTTCTCTTCTTGCCCTGAAGGAAACTGGGACAGAGAGAACCAGGTACTTCCTGATCCTAAAGTCACTTTTTCTACATCAGAGGACAAAAAGAATGGATACCAAATCACCCTGACAGAGCAGAAAGTCACAAAGGCTATTGGGCAGGAGTGCCAGAGGGGAAGGACTAGAAGCAATGGGTGCAAACAAGATTTAAAGAACTTTCGAAGTGGGTTTCTCCCTCACTAGAAGTCTCCAAGCGGAAGCAAGAAGATCACTCATCAGGCATGCTTTAGGGGGAATTCTTTTCCTGGGATCAGATGGCTGTGGCCTCTGAGTTGTCTTCTAACTCCAGTTCTGCCTATTATTCTGTGGCTCAGGGACATTCAAGAGGGAGCAAGAATATAAAAGTCTGAATGAAAAGGGAAGAGCCTGTCTTTTCACACCTAATTATGGTAGTGATACCCTAGCAGGGATGGGAAACCTGCAGATACTCTAAGGCCTGAGGCCTGCTGAGTCAAACTTTGCTCATTGGAAATAGCAAGTAGTGGCAACACTGTTCAAAGGAAAATGGAAATAGAAAGTGAAGCTTTTATACCATAAACCACTTCCTACTCCTAGAAAGGGGATATTCAGATGCTTTTTAGCCTTTATGTAACACACACACACACACACATGCATGGAATATACATACACATACATATATGTATGTTTATATACACATATAATATATACATATATGTACATACATACATACACACATACATTCTGTTTCAGGACAAACTACAACTGCAGGGTGTTGAGTAGGACTCATGAAGAGTCCTCAGGCCAGGTTTATGGTTTGGAATGCACCTCAGGAAGCTGAACAATCGTGGGTAAGCCAAGGGGACCTATGACCAGGGTGGTCCTTATAACTTCCCTCTCTCTTCTTTGAGGGAAGATAGAGGAGTCGGGATAGGGATGAGCAGGGATCAGGCGTGCTAGGAAAATATGGCTACAGGGAATATGGGGCAAACACTGCGGAAACGTTATAGGGAGACCATGGCAAGTAGGATCATCTAAGTAACCCCCTCGGTTTAGAGATAAGAAAACTGATAGCCAAAGAGACTTAACATAGTGGATAGCATATTGGATTTGAAAATCAGGAAGGCCTCAGACACTTACTAGCTGCGTGACCCAGGACAAGTCACTTGATATCTCTCGGCCTTAATTCCTTATCTGCATGATGAAGGCATTGAAATTGATGGTCTCTATGGTCCCTTACAGCTCTAAGTCTACGGTGTTATAGGCCCATAAATTGATTTGCTTAAACTACAGAGTGGAAAATTGAAACTTAGGTCCTCTGACACTTCCAATACTGTCAAGTAGTTTAACAATCTCTTGTTTTATCCACTCCCATGTTCAAATATAGTCTCAGTCACTTACTAGCTGTGTGACCCTGGACAAGTTACTTAACTTTGTTTGCCTCAGTTTCGTTATCGTAAAATGAGCTGGAAAAGGAAATTGTAAACCACTCCAGTATCTTGGCCAAGAAAACTCCAAAATGGAGTCATGACGAGTTGGATATGACTGAAACAACTGAACAACAACATGTGCACAAGGCCATCTGTTCTGTATCATCAAAGAGATAACTACTGTATTGAAGACCAATTATGAAGTTACTGATTAAGTTACTGAAGTTACAGACCCTTGCATTTATGTCACTGCCCACAATATATTAGTGATGCTCATTTGTATGCTATCTTTCGAGGAGGGAAAACCCCAAATCCAACATTTCTAGGAAAAATGGGAGGTTAGCATTAGGGCAGACATATAAATAGACAAGTGTTCAGCTGAGCCCAAACCATCAGGGTCAGACAGCCAAAACAGTGAATAACACGTAATATCTTAGAGATATTAAGGCAGGTGCTAAAGAGGAAAAGGGGAGTCAACGAGGCATCCTACTTGGCTACATAGCCCCTAATGTTGAGAGGGAATGAGTATACTGATCTCTTTCTTTGTGCTCTTTTCTTTTTGCTTTATGTCCACCACCCTTAAATTGCCTGACCAAGAGCTCACTAGACCCTTATGTACAATCTATATGGTAACCATGTTCTTTGGATCCTAAATTAGACAGTGGTAGTCTGGCAAAGATTTCTTTTGCCAAGCCTTGTCAAAAACATTTTCTCTATTGAAACTGGGACTTGAAAATCTTGGCATAAGGTTACTGGGTTCCAGATTATAAGGTTATCTAGTACTAAAGAGCCAGGCTCCCTGGGAACACAATGTATGTTCTGGCCCTGAGGAATGAGGGTCAGATAGCACCAAGTACTTTCTAAGTCTAAAGTTATTGCTTTTAGGTCAAAGGACAAGAAATCTGGATGTTGAACTACCCTGAGCAAAGCCAGAAGTTACCAAAGAAAACTCTCACGGGGTCAGGGGAGGAAGGCTTTGGTGAAAATGAGAAGAAAAGATATTATATAACAGTCTGGACTGAACCAGAAAAGGAAGGATCAAAATCACTTGAACTCAACAACCCTGTGTTCAAATAAAGATAGATTACTTGAGGAAGGAAAACCTCCCTGCTAGACAAAAACTGCTGGGAAAATTGAAAAGTAGTTTAGTAGAAATTAAGTTAAGACCAACATCTTACACCACATACAATATGTTCCAAATGAAAACACAACATTAATATTAAAGATCACACTATAATGTTAGAAAAGAATCGGATCACATACATTTTATGCTATGATCAGAAAGTTCTTTTTTTTAATTATTTAATATATTTAGTTTTCAGCATTGATTTTCACAAGAGTTTGAATTACAAATTTTCTTCCCATTTCTACCCTCCTCCCCACTCCAAGATGGCATATATTCTGTTTGCCCTGTTCCCCAGTCTGGCCTCCCTTCTGTCACTCCATTCTCCTCCCATCCCCTTTTCCCTTCCTTTCTTGTAGGACAAGATAAATTTCTATGCCCCATTGCCTGTGTATCTTATTTTCTAGTTGCATGCAAAAACCTTTTTTTTTTGTTTTTGAACATCTGTTTTTAACACTTTGAGTTCCAGATTCTCTCCCCTCTTCCCTTCCCACCTACCCTCCCTCCTTAAGAAGTCAAGCAATTCAACATGGGCCACATGCCTATCATTATGTATAAACCTTCCACAATACTCATGTTGTGAAAGACTAACTATATTTTGCTTCTTCCTAACCAATCTGCCTTTATTGAATTTTCTCCCTTGACCCTGTCCCTTTTCGAAAGTGTTTGTTTTTGATTACCTCCACCCCCATCTGCCCTCCCTTCTATCATCCCCCCCTTTTTTATCTTCTTCCTCCTCCTTTCCTGTGGGTTAAGA
>CM053625.1:158602732-158663758 GCA_028646595.1 Phalanger gymnotis | reverse complement strand
GGGAGGGCAGACTGGGGAACAGGGCAACCAGAGTGTACGCCATCTTGGAGTGTGGGGGGTGGAAATGGGGAGAAAATCTGTAATTCAAACGCATGTGTAAATCAATGCTGAAAACTAAACATATTAAAAATAAATTTAAAAAAAAAATAAAGTATTGTGAGTGGATCCAGGACTGTTTCTAGAAAAAAAATTGATAAAAAGCCCATTAACTTCTCAATTCTCCCCTGCTTTGCCTCCACGGATCTGAAGCCTGCATGTTCTCTAGGCATTTATATACTATTCCATGAAACCTTGTTCTCTCAGTTGATAAAATTACCCCCTACACACATCCTCTTTGCCGAAGATATTAGGTGCCAGTGGTTTAAATTTTCCCCTCTACCAAAGATTAAGCTGTAACTGGAGGAGGCAACCTGAGCTTCTATCCAGTGCACCATACTGTAGAGGGCACAACATTTAACACATGCACTCTTTAAGTGACATAGAATCTACTATAATGATTGATTCCTTTTCTTGACCAACTTAACTTTTCTTAATGATTTCTTATATTTTTTTTCATGTCATGAATCACAAAGTTAGATTGAGGATTCATTTCAGGCTATTGATCTCAGGCACTTCAATGGCCATTTGCATTTTCATAAAAACTAAGGAAGGTATGTAAAACAGATTTGCAATTTCATGTACGATCATCTTTTACTTATTCTCTTACGTTATGAAAATGCTTGTTTTATTTCACAAGTTAAAAAAAAAATAAAAAAAATTTTTAAAAGACTAAGGGTTCTGGATTTTGAGTCAGAGGGACCTGAGTTCAAAATACAGCTCTATTTTGGGGGTAACTAAGGGGTAGTAATAGCAATATCAAAAAAAGAAGGAAAGAAAGAAAAGAGCATCAATCTGATATTTTAAAAACATGTAGGAAAAAGCAGAAGGAAGTTCAGCAGAGAATACAGACAGGCAAGGCACTGTTGGTGCTATCGTGTCAAATTTATCATATAGTTTTAAAAAGTACAAGCTATACATGATAGATTCGTGTTTTCATATACACTCCTACTTCTTTTTTCCTATTCTTTGTACATGGAAGCATTCATGTTGATTGATGCTTTTCTAGTTCATAATAAAAAATAGAAAAGAAAAGAAAAAAGAAAATAACTTTGCTACTCACTACCCACATGATCTTGAATAAGTAATTTCATTTCTCTAGGACTCAATTTCCTCCTCCGCAACAGAGGATGGGCTAGGAGATTTCTAAGGTCCTTTTATCTCTAAGTCAATGACCTCTGACCTATGAGGCTCAGGCTAGCCCCGTGTTCATGCTTTCATTTCTCTCCCAGCTCTGGACCTTACTTTCTTGACTTCTCCAGGTCCCCAGAAGCCTTCTCACCTGGAAGATGCCCCTGCCTCTGTAGCTCCGCTCTGATTAGTGAGTTCTTCCCAGACCAGCCCCAAGCTTATCCTTCAATTCTCCCCTGGCTTTGTTCCTGACCCTATAGACTTCTCCTCCATGCCCCTGCCTGGATACTTCCCCCTGCTCCTTTCCGGGTCCTTCTTATATGTTCTTTTCTCTCAAGGTAGGGATTGTCTTTCTTTACTCTTATATTTTGTATTGCCCATACTGGGCGCTAGGTGGTGCAGTGGATAGGGCTCATGGCCTGGAATCAGAAAGACCTGAGTTCAAATGTGACCTCAGACACTTACTAGCTGTGTGACCCTGAGCAAGTCACTTAACCTCAGTTTCCTCTAAAATGAGCCAAATGGCAAACCGCTCCATTATCTCTGCCAAAGAAACTTCTAAAGGATCACAAAGAGTAGGACACTGAAAGAGTCGGACATGACTGAAAATACGAATTTACCCTTATATAAAACTTGGAATAGAACTTGTCAGTGGTAGTGGGGACTCTTGGCATCATGGCATGACATGACGTAGTGTTGTTGTTATTCCAGACCCAAACGTCCAAGAATTTCAGGCTCTCTAACAAAACAGTGGGGGAAGAACTTTAGTAAGGCAGGGTGGCGAGAGAAGGTTTCCTAGCTAATCATATCACCATGGTGGTTTATTATTCCACCAACTTGTAAGACTGGCCCCGATGCCCTCTCACCTCCTAGAAATGTGTCTGAGAGAAATGATGTAATAGAGTGTAAACAGCATTGGACCAGGAATGTTAAAAAGCTGGGTTTGTGTTCCAATTCTGCCTCTAGCTAGCTATGGACAAACCACAGACAAATCGCTCAGCAGGGTGGTGCAGTGAGACACTGAGCTTGGAGCTTGGAGGCCTGGGTATGAATTCTGCCTCTGCCACTTATTACCTGAGCGATCTTCAGCATCACGTACCCTCTTTGGGGTCGGTTTCCTCATCTATAAAATGAAAGGATTGGACTAGACGATCTCGAGGTCCCTTCTAATTTCAAATCCATGATCCTATGACAAGATTCGGTTTCCTCATCTATAAGATGGGAGCAAGAATACTCATATAATCTACTACATGGGGTGATTAAGAGGAAAGATGCTTTGTAAATTAAGAGGAAAATGCTATGTACAGAGAGGAAGGATGGCCCTGAATTCACATCCCATCTCTGACACAAACCGACTGTGTGACTCTGGCTAAGTGACCTAACCTCTCAGTACTCTAGACAGCTCTGTAAAGCTAAGTTATAGACTAGGTGCTGACCAACGGGGAGTCTCCTGCCCCAAGAGTCCCCTCTACCACTGACAAGTCCTATTCCAAGTTCTACATAAGGGTGAATTCCTATTTTCTCTGGAGCATGGGAAAATACCACCCCCAATCAGGATCCTGGCCCACTCTTTTTCTACATTGAGGAAAATCTCAGAATGAGTCACCTGGTATGTTTAAACCTACAGCACTCTCCTCAACTAACAATCCATTCCATTCCTCCATGCCTGCACTTTCCATCTGGCTCTTCTTCCTGGAAGAGAAAAATGCTGATGCCAGCACTGATGGACCTTTCACAAGATCCCACTAATGCCCTCTTTTCTCCTTCCTTTTCCTGAGGGGAGAAGCAGAGATAGACAGGAAAAGAGAGGGAGAAAGCTAGTGAAAAGGCACCAGAAAATGCCTTCTCCTCTCATGCCAAATAAATAGCCTCAGGCAGGGACCACTGCACCAGTGCATGCTTTGGGTGTGTACATTCCTTACAATAAGTGGTGTTGACAATCATTGGGGTCAGTGGCCAGTTGGATATACTCTGTAAATCAATTTTAATTTAATATTTGGCCTTGTTGAATTTATCAGTAACTCATTCTTGGATCATCTTTGACTGTTCTTTCTCCCTCCCCACTTTCCCTGCTACATGCAGCCTGTTGCCTCTTGTGGAATCACTGTTCTGAAGCATCTCTCACATTTCTCCCCTCCTCTCCCTTCATCTGGCCACAATACTTTTCAAGCCCCATCATCTCTTGCCTAGACTTTTGCAATAACCTCCTAACTGGCCTCCCTGACTCCAGTTCTATCTTTTTAAATCCATCCTTCACTCAGATATTTCTGACAGGCCTCCCTCATTTAAATCCAAATCACTCATAAGTCATGGCTTCACTTTCCTAATGCTATGGTCCTCTTTGAGAACAAAGGACAGACTATACTCTCTGACAGGCACAAGCCTTAGGTTGTTGCCATTGGCCATCATTTCCACCTCAGGGCTTTCCCGAGGCTCCTCTGAGGCCTTGGCTAATTTACATGTCTCTAGACATAGGGAAGTGGGGGCTGATGGGATTCAGGAAAGGTAAATAGAAAAATAGAGTAAGTAATTTTCCCCAGTCTCAAAAAGACTCAGCAGAGGTGCTGACCATTTGAGGAGCACATTGCTTGTACCCTGGACAAGGAAGATGTGAATAGTATTCAATCACCCTGACTTATGTTGGGACTAAGGGCTGGGAACTGTTGATTGGGACAGGAGAGGGAGAAGATCTGCAGTAGCTGTCTCAGGGGCCTTTGTCCTGCTGGCCAGAAGTAGCTGTTGCTAGAGGCCAGATGAACAAAAGACTTAGGAAAGTGTTAACCAGCCCAGAAGCAAATTGTCACTGACTGCCTCACTACAATAGACAAAATACTTTCTTTGGAAAGCAGAAGTGGATGGCTAAGATGAGAAAATAAGAATGATGGGGGTATGAAGACAGCCTATGGCACACAGAATACCAACAGTAATGCAACTCAGAGTTCCTGTGCTAAGCCAGATGCTACAGGCGCCAGAACCAAGGGGTATAAAGCACAGAACCACCATGCCTCAGCCATCTTCCCTTCTGCCCCTGCAGCTCCTTTAACCCATGGGAAGAGTGCTTTCCAGAAACACCCTTTTGAGGAAGGGCCCAGACCAGCCACTCTTCATTCTTTAGACTTTGCTGCCATGCCCCTATGTGGGTACCTTCTCTGTAGCACTCTTTTATGTGTTGTCTTTTCCTATTAGAATGTAGATTTCTTGAGGGCATCTTTCTTTTTGCTTATATTTGTATCCCTAGTCATTAGCATGGAACTTGGTACACAGTAAGTACTTACTAAATGCTTCTTGACTTGAGAGCCATAATATGGAGGGGGGAACCTAGACCTTTGTTTTCACTGGTTCCCACAATTGTGTGGGCTGTGCAGGTCCAGGGCCAGGAGCAGAGAGTGGTTTGATTCTCTTATAAGCCCAAGTTCTTTCTCTGCTTAGAGGAGTCTCAACCCCAGGATGGTACTATGTAGATATCTGGCCTATTGGAACTTATCAAAGAAATAGATTGTTAGATTTCCCAGCAGCCCTTGGTTCTTCTCCCATTTTGGTTAGGGGTGATCTCAACCTCAGAATGGTGCTCTGAGTCTGGAATGACTGAATAGCTGAAAGTTTTCTTGACTGCCTTTGCGTTCAGACCTTTCAGTATTTTTTGTTGTGTAGCATAAACTTTTTCTGTGTTCCAAACCTTGTGTAGCTGGTACTGGCAAAGGGAAATGAATACCCTGAGGGGAAAGCCAAAATGATTCAAATCCATGTGTTTCTAGGGTGGAGGCATAAGCCTGTATAATAAATATTGAGACATCTCCAACACATGAACTTAAGTCACATGAGTTCAGAGCTGTGGTTCTGAGCCACAGGTTATATTGCAATATTTCTGTGGTCCTGAGATCTTACCAGAGTGAACTCCTTCTGCTTTATGCCTCCCCATCCCGTGTAATTTCTACCTATAATAACCAGCATTTATATAGAGATTTGAGGTTTGCAAAGCACTTTGTATATGTTAACTCATTCAATTCTCACAATAACCCTGTGAGATCTAAGGCAAGATTCAAACTCAGATCTTTCTGACCCTAAGTCCACTCTCTACCCATTGAGCCATCTAGATCCCTGATTTAGCCAATACGCTAGAGCACTTTTTCTAGATTTTAAAATATTTCAAGGGCATAATGAAATATTTGGACAACTGGTGATCTTTCTTGTCCAGATTACCCCTTATTTATTTATTCATTTATTTATTTATTTATTTATTTATTTATCTATCTATTTATTCATTCATTCATTCATTTATTTATTTATACTCCAATCCCATCCCCCTCCTCTCTACAGGAGCTTGGCTCATCAAATCATTACACCTCTCTCATCTTCTAACCCTTCCTATCTATCTCTCCCATCTTTACAGATATCCTCAGGTCTCCTCCATTTAAGGAATTCAGACACCCAACTTAGATTCTCGTTTAACCTGAAAACACATCCTAAGGACTGCAGGGCTTTGCCATCGGCCCTAAAGTTGAGGCCTCCTCTACATGTTATCTTTCTCATTAGAATGTGAGCTATTGGAGAGCAGTTATTGTTTGCTTAGCACACTGGAAGGACTTAATACATGCTTTTTTCATTCATTCATTCATTTGGCTCTAGAATCCTCTCTCAAACTTTTGTCCTGCGTGTATCCTTTCTTTCAACACCAAACTCCTAGAAAGAGCCCTCTCCATTCACTATCTCACCACCTGCTCCTTAAACCCTTGTAATCTGGCTTCTGACCCAACCATTGGACTAAACTGCTCTCTTCAAAATTACCATTGACTTCTTAAATTCTAAATCGAATGACCTTTTCTCAATCATCTTGACTTTTCTGTCCCTCCTAACACCACTGATAATCATCTTCCTCCTTCTGCTACTCTCTCTTTCCTTTGATTTCTGTAACACTGCTCATTCTTGATTCTTTTCCAATCTGTCTAATCACTCTTTTATCAGACTGTCATCTATTTCCCACCCCTGGGTAGGGCTACCCACCAAGTAGCTTACCTGGTACCACCTGGTAGCTACAAGGGCTCAATCCTAAACCATATTCTCTTTTCTCTATATTCTTTAAATTCAATGCAATGCAATAAACATGTATTAGGCACCTACTATATACCAAGTACTAAGCAAAGTGCTAGGGATACAAGAGCAAAACTTAAGCAGTCCTTGTCTTTGATGACTTTATATACAGTGTCCCAAAAGTCTCAGTGCAATTTTAAGCTGTCAAAGCTTTGGGACACCCTGTGTTGTACTGGAGAGGCAGAACAATATGTACACAGAGATAATTAAATACAAAAGTTAAACAAAATAAATACAAATTTTCCAGGAAGCACTAGCAACTAGGGTAATCAAGAAAGGCCTCACTTGGCCTGTATTTTGAAGGGAGCAAGGGATTCCAAGACCTAGAGGTAAGGAAATGAGGGAGAGCCTGTCCAAAGTCACAGAGACAAGAGATGGCGGGCTGCAGAGAGATTACGGCAAGCAGGCCACTTTGACTGGTATGTACTTTTCCTCTTGATGATCTCACCAATTCCCACTGGAGAGATGATTATTTCTACATGGATGATTTCCTAATGTTTCTCCCAAGCTCCAATGCTGCATCACTAACTACTTGTTAGAGTCTGTCACCTAAAAGTCTTATAGGCAATTCAAACTGAACTTTCTCAAAACAGAATTCATCCTAAACACTAACCCAGGAGTTAGGAAGTTCAAATTCCTGCTCCAGTTCAACTCAAATAAACATTTATTAAGTGCCTACTATGTACAAAAGGCTACTTTGACATTTACTAGCTGTATGACTATTGTCAGTCACCTAAGTTTCCTGTCTTACTTTCCTTATCTGTAAAATGGGGATAAGACTTGTCTTACCTACCTCACAGAGATGAGAATCAAATAAGATAAAATCTGTAGAGTGCTGTGTAAATCTTTAAGCACTATGTAAATGTCAGTGATGATGATAATAACATTACAAACTTTCCTGTTTCTGTTGAGGGCACGGATAGCCATCAATGCTTATAGTAACAAAATCATCCTTGATTCTTTCATTTCCTTTGTCTCCAGATCAGTTCAGTTTTAAATACTTTATTTCCACCCCCAAACATCTAGAGAATCTCCTTTTCTGTCCACCACTGACATAGCCTCACCAAGTCTTCATTACATTCTGACTATTGTAATAAACAAGGCCTTCCCTACCACCTGCCTTGGGTCTCTCTAATCAACTCATCATACAGATGAAAAAATAATCTTACAAAGATACATGTCACTTCCTACTCTCTTAAACAAACAAACAACTGTCAGTGGCTCCCTATTGCATCTGCCATAGAGTGGAAACTCTATATACTACTAAGCCGCCTCCTTTCTAAATCCTTTCTAAAATGATTTTCCACTCTCCCCTTTCACAAACTTTCTTTTCCAACCAGCCTTGATGTGTTCAACAGTTCACCTTTTGCTTCCATGCATTTGCACAAGCTGACTACCAATACCTATACACATATGTTATATAGATATGTGTATCTATATGTGTATATACATATGTATACACACATACATATACATATATGTAGATATGTGCCTATAATACACATACACACACAAAATGTACCCTTTGTAATGTCATCTTTAACACTCTTCCACCAAAACCTTGGCCTCTGCCTCTTAGTCCCCTGGCTCTGATTGGTAAGTTTTTACCTCATCTTACCGGGACCCAGACCTTTGTGCCATTTCTCTGTCATCTCCTCACCATGCTGGCAGGTGAGTCCACTCCCTTTCTAACACTCCTTTATGTGTTATCTTTTAAGCTCCTTTACTAAGACCTTAGTCTTCATCCCCTTCAATCATTCCCACCATTATCCAACCCTGGAGCAGCCCCCTCACTCTACTCTCTCACATCTTGTCCCAGGCCACAGAATGCTTCTAGAACAAGCTCAGAATTATGTTGATTTAACCCACTACCAATTCATTTTCATCTAACCTCAGACAGGGCCTTTCATGCAACGTGGCCTTTCTTTTATCTGTTTATTTGTTGATTCTCTAGCAAATTCCCCACAATGATTGCTTCAGACCTTCTCTGCTCTTCTCAGCTCCCCATCCCACCCCTTTCCCCAGCTTCTTAGCAGATGATGTCACCTCCCTTCATTGGGAAAATCAAGGCCATCTGGCATGCGCCCCCTCTACACCCCAAAATATTGGCCTGTACTTCTTTCCCATCACATCTCCCCGCTGCCTGTGTCAGAGGGAGGGGTGGCCCTCATCCCCGCCAAACTAATCCCTCCACCTGCCTCTTGAGTCCATCCCTTCCTGTTTCCTCACAGACCTCCCTCCCTTAATTTATATTTATTCAACATCTTTTATTTTCATGCTTCTTTTCCTGCTGCTTCAAACATACACAGGCTTCCCCTATCCTCAAAACAGAAACCACCTGCAAAAAAATCCCCCAAAACAAACAAAAATCCTTGCCCTTCTTCATTTGCCATTGTGATCATGTCATATTCATTCCATTTCTCTTATTCATTTCTCCATACCCACTGCTTTTGTTTTCTTACCTCATGGTCTTTCCTTTCCCCCCTGCAATCTGGCCTGAACTGTACTGACAAACATCACCAGTGGAGGCAACATGGTGAGGTGCAAAGAACACTGGATATATGGTCAGAGGACCTAGGTTCAAATCCTGACTCTGGTGTTGATTATCTGTGAGACCTTGGGCAAATCACTTATCCTCCTTGGGCCCTAGTTTCCTCATCTGTAAAACTCAAATAGTCTCTGAGGTTCCTTCCAACCTTAGGCCTGCAATCTTAAAGTAATGTTGTTGTGCCATGAAAAATGTCTATGAATGACTCAGAAATATCAGTGTGTGAATTGATGCAGAGCAAAGTAAACCAAACCAAGAAAACAAGTTACCCAAACTGCAGTAATGTAAAGGAAAATAATACTGAAAGAGATCAGAACTGTGATCTACATATTGACCAGTCTTGAGGCTTTCAGAAAATTGATTCTGAGTGTAACTCCCGCCTCTCAATAGGGAGGTGGTGGACCACAGGTGTGGAATGAGGCATACATTATAAGATATGATCAATGTGTTTGTTTTGCTTAACTGCACTCTTTTGTTCCAATGGAAAATTCTACTGGAGGGAGGGAGTCACTGGGATATTGTGTTCCATGATTTGTAACCAAATAGCATCACTAGGAGACTCAATATATCTAAAGCAAAATCCGTAACCTTTCCCCTAAGACCATCTTCCTCCCTATTATGACTTCCCTTTTTCCATCAATAGCTCCATAATTCTCCTAGGCTTGCAACCTGTCATTTTCAATTCAATATGCAAGGAAGAGAGGAGTCTATTACCAAGGTCTATCAATGTTTTAGTATCATCTCTGTCCCCATCTTCTCTTTTCCACTAACAATTCAATTACCCAAATTTAGACCCTTATCACCTCACCTCTGAATTACTAAAAAGTCTTCCAAATAATCTTTTCCCTCTAGCCTTAACATTTTCCACCACTAGATTAATCTTTTTGAAACATAGTTTTCATTGTCCCACCACCACTCATGAACAGTTCATGCTCTCTAACTGCCTATGTAAGAGATCAAGAGCTCCTGAGTACCTTAGCTCAAACTGACCAGCAACAGGCTGAGGTTTCTACAACTACAACTTTTTTTTTTGAGAAGACAACCACCAAAAAGATGATGGGCCTAAGTACTGCCCCGGTTGGCCAGAAGACATAGACTTTAAGAGACTTATTTGGACAGTGCAGAGCCAAGGTGAAAGTGAAATGCCCATTCAACAATACCACTATATTCTCTATGCTTTAAATGTTTTAAGTATCAACCCCCTGGGAGATTATAATAAGTGTTTTGAGCTACTGTATAAGTCTCTGTCAAAGCACACTTATGAGTCTTTTGTATCTTAACCATTTCTTTTGTGTGTGGGAAATAAATAACAGTCCTATACCTGGGGATATGTGGAGACAGCTAATTGCCAATTGTTAAAGTTTAATGTGAACCTTTACACCTTGAAAATTGGCAAACTACAAACCAGGGCTTGATTTAGTGTTTTGATTTTCTAGACCTAAGAAAGTGATATAGAAAATCTTAATAATGCACATTAAACTTAAAAGTGTGTGTGTCTTGTGCACATTTTTTTTTTGAGAGCCTGGGTTAAACATTTACCAGCATAGCCCTATGTATACCTGACCAGTAATGTACTTTGAATACCTTTCTACTCTCTTTTTAGGAGGCCATAGATGTGAGCAATACTCAAGCTTTAAGTGATTTGCCCCTGGACTCTAAAGTAAAGGCATAAAGAACTACATTCAACAAAAAGGACCCTGACCCCTCCTTCTAGAATACAGTATTTCCACCCTCCTCCAGTACTGAACCTAGTCTATATGTGTGAGCCCAGAAGTAGGGGACCCTTAGTGAGAGATGGCAAGCGTATCAACCTCATTTTACTATGTAGGAATAATAACAGTAATAATACCTGCCTCAGAGGGCAGCATGTCATTGGACTTAAAGTCAAGAAGGCCTGGGTTTGAATCCTGCCTCGGACACTTACTAACTGTGTGACCCTGGACAAGTCACTTAACTTCTCTCAGCCCCTGTTTCCTCATCTGTAAAATGGGGGTAATAATAGCATCTACCTCCTGAAATTGTTGTGAGGTTCCAATGAAACAATATATTCAAGCACTTTGCAAGCCTTAAAGCACTTTATAAATGTTGGCTATTATTATTATTATTGCTATATAAAATAAGAGAGGCAGCTAGGTAGCTCAGTGGATAGAGCATTGGGCCTAGAGTCAGGAAGACCAGAGTTCAAATCCGGCCTCAGACACTTACCGGCTGTGTGATCCTCCGGCAGTCACTTAACCTCTGTTTGCCTTAATCCACTAGAGAAGGAAATGGCAAAGCACCCCAGTATCTTTTCCAAGAAAACTCCACCGCCAGTATGGTCCACAGGCTCACAAAGAGTCAGACACAACTGAATGACTGAGCAGCAACAAATAAAATAAGAGGATTGGACTAGATCACCTCCAAGGTACCTTCTGGTTCTAACGTTCTATGATTCTATGGCGGGCATGCAAGAGGGGCTCGTGCAGTTTTAAGGGGCAATTGACTCTTGGCCTCTCTCATATTCTGGGAAAGATCATTTTTGTAGTTGTGGTTCAGTCATGTCTGACTCTTTGTGACTCCATTTGGGTTGGTTGGTTTGTTTGTTTTGCAGAGATACTGGAGTGGTTTGACATTTTCTTCTCTAGTTCATTTTACAGATGAGGAAATCAAGGTAAACAGGGTGACATAAATGACTCGCCCTGGGTCACACAGCTAGAAAGTGTCAGCGCTCTATCCACTGTACCACCTAGATGCCTTAAAAAGACCGTAGGACACACAAACAGAAAAACAGCACAATGAGCTTTGGTTTTTGGACAGATGTTATGAGAATGGGTTTCCAGGTTATGTTGGCGGGTGGAAAAGGTGGTCACAGCAGCCACTTGGCAAGGGTGAGTGAGCCAAGCTGTGCAGAGCAGCCATCAGGTGACAATGGAGGCAGCTAAAGGCAGTGGATGCCGCAGCACTCAAAAAGGAGGGCAGCTGATATTAGGTGGGTGTCAGGATCTCCAAGAGCAGCACAAAAAAGCTAGGACCCGCCTTCATGGGGCCATGACTTTTGTCAGGATGGTGTGATGGAACCCCTGGGGGTAGGAAGGAATAGCATTCACCAGAAAGTGATCTCCCGATGTTCCCTTGCTACCTGGATGAAGCTAAATCATGGTACTGTTCTTCACATGCCTTATACTATAATAATGATATATTATGCTAATGTCTGGATAGCCTTGGTTACTTGTGGGGATCCTGGGGCCTGGAGATAGAAAAGCCAGACACCAATGTTACTTGGGAGACTTCAGTGGGGGTGGGGATGGGGATATATTGAACTACATCTGTGATAGCTAATGGGCAACAGCAATTATTATTTTATTAATTGATTATTATTAATAAAATGGCTATTATAAAATTATAATTAAATGTTGAGACAAGATCTCTACTGGCTAGAAGGAGGGCAAGGAAGAATTGATTCATGAGAATCACAGTTCCCTCCCACCGCCTCTCAATCATTCAGGCTCAAAAGGTTTATTAAATCTAGAAGGAATCTTAGAGATCACTTCATTCAGAGGTTCTTAACCTGGAGTCTGTGAACTTGTTTTTTAAAAGAGTATTTTGATAACTATATTTCAACATAATTGGCTTTCTTTGTAATCCAATGTATTTTATTTTATGCATTTAAAACATTATTTGGAGAAGGTCCATAGGTTTCTTCACCAGACTGCCAAAGGAGGGGTGGAGTAGGAATGGAGATTCATGAGGCAAAAAAGGGTTAAGAATATTTGAACTAATCCAACCCCTTCATTGTGTGGATGACAGCGCTGTGGCCCAGAGAGGTTACTTATATTCCCCCAAGCCCCATAGTTATAAGGAGCTGAGCCAAGATTCAAACAAACCCAAGTCCACCATACCACGTATCTTTCCAGTATAAGAAGGTACAGACTGTGCTGAAATTCTGGTACAATGATTTTTGTAAAGACACTATTCGATTTATTTCTGATCATTTCACTCTAAAAACTCTTCTAGCTACCGCTGGTCAGGAAGGGAAGGAGAGTAAGCAGGTGGTCAGAATGTCCAGTTTTCCACTCTAGAGCAGGCCTCGGCCTAAAAGGGGAAAGAATTATTAGAGGGAGGGTGGCTAAGAAGGGACCTTGAGGGAGGAGACATGAGGGCCGGACTACTTGGTCAACCCCTTAGGGTGAGGGTGGAGACCTGAAGAAAGAAGTCAAATCCAATTAAAACAAGCTATCCAAACGTATAGTGACCCCACCTAGGAGGGGCTCCACTCTTATATTAGCAAACTGGGATTTAAATCGTCAATCAACTCCTTAATCTGTTTACCCTGCTGTGGCTTTAGGTTTGCCCTGGAACTCTTGTGTTAAGAACTTTACTCTCCGCCTGCCCAAATGTCAATAATCATCATAATAATATGATAATGATAATAATTATTATTACAAACAACTCTTTCCTTGAAGACAATCTTAGCCAGCTGCTCTAGTTTCTTGGTGTGTGTGTGTGTGTGTGTGTGTGTGTGTGTGTGTGTGTGGTGATCCATGACTCTCCAAACCAATCACCCCCAAAAGCTGGCGAGTGACAGCTCCAGTCCCTCCCCAAGAAAAGAAAACAAAAAGCTAACAGACAGCAACCCTGACTGAGGAATGCCTTCCAAGGCTGTCAGCAAAGAAATAAAAATCGTAGTTTCAACCCCATAAACATAGTCAAATTCCAAGTAACAGACAGCAGGAAGGGGATAGGGGCTCTTGCCCAACCCCCATTTTGGATCAAAGAAATTGGAAATGTGCCGGTGCATTCTTGGTTTATCATCTCAGATGTGTTATGTTAGCTGCTTTGTCCCTTTTGTTAGGTATGGCATGTGCTGTAAACAGACACAAAAATCAAAACAAGCCAGGGTGTGAGATGCAAGAAGCCAGGTGGGCCAAAGGACTGGCCTGGTTATTGAGTCCTGTCTGCTATTCTAACCACACCACTCTTAGAAAAGTCACACCCACTGCCCCAGTGCATCCCTGACATCCCTCCCTGGACCCTGGTGCTAGAGATTCCTCACTTCCCTTGGCTTTGTTACACAATGCCCGGCAGAGTTGATTGGAATCAAGTAAATGTTGCCCCAATTTTCAAAAAGGAGAAAAGAATAAAAGCTTTAAACTAAAGCACAGTTAACTTGACATCAATTCCTAGCGAAGTCCTAGAATACATTATAGAAAAGAGAATTTGGGGGGGACTTAGAAAGGGAGGGAAGCAGGAATCACCAAGAGCCAGCATGGATTTATCAAGGCCCACCTCATTTCCTGGTTTTGTTTTTTTTTTTAACCGTTACTAGCCTACTAAGTCAGAGGAATGTCAAAGATATAGTATGTCTGGATTTCAGCTAAGCGTTTGAAAAAAATCTGTCATGCTCTCCTGTTGGACAAGATATAGGAGCTGTGTGGTGAGGGGGATTCAGAAATGAAGAGTGGATTAATTTCATCTTGGAGGGAGCTCTCTAGAAGAGAGCACCAGGGATCTCTCCTCCGCCCTGCCCTGTTTATCAGAGATCTGGGTGAAAGCATAGAGAGCACCCTTACCAGAATTGCAGATAACCCAGAGCTGGGAGGGATACATCATGCAGCGGATGCCTATCAGGATCCCCAAAGATTTCTACAAGTTAGAATGAAGAGACAAATCTAATGAAACACAACTGAATATGATGAAATGTAAAATGGCACACGGGTTCCAGATAAGCACACAGAAAACAAATACCAGGATTGAGGATGGGCACAAGGCAACAATTCATAATAATAGCTACTTTTCTATAGCACGTTATTACACACATTAACTCATTTGACCCTCACGACAACCCTGGGAGGGTTACATTTTACAGATGAGGAAACCGAGGCAAACAGAGGTAAGTGTCTGTGGCGGGATTTGAACTCAGGTGGCCCTGACTCCAGGTCCTGTGCTCAATTCACTATGCCACCTAGCAGCTTCTAGTTCATGTCAAAAAGATCCAGGGGTTTTAGTGGACTTCAAACTCTGTATGAGTCAAAAGAGTATCACAGCTGCCAAGAAAATATTGTAATTTTGTTGTTGTTCAGTTATTTCAGTCGAATCTGACTCTCCATGACCCCATTTGGGCTTTTCTTGGCAAAGATACTGGAGTGGCTTGCCATTTTCTTCTCTGGCTCATTTTGTAGTTAAAGAAACTAAGGCAAACAAGGTTAAATGACTTGCCTAGGGTCACACAGAGAGTACCTATTGGAGGCCAAATTTGAACTCAAGATGAATTTTCCTAACTCCAGGCCTGGTCCTCTATCCACTGCGCCACCTAGCTGCAGCTATTGTAGTTTCAGGTCGCATTAAAAAAAATTATAGGCACGGTATTCAGCACGAAGAGAAAATAGCACCCCATGTATCCTGCCCTGACTAGGTCACAGCTAGAGCAATATGATTCCCTCTGGAAGGACACTAATATGCTGGGAGCACATCAGAGGGGGACAATCAGGATAGTGAAAGGATTGCAAAGTATGTTATAAGAGGATTGGACAAGGAACTTGGAGATGTTTACCCAGGAGGAGAGAAGACAGGGGAGATAAAAGAGCTTTCTTCAGATATTGGAAGGCTTGTCACACAGAAGACTTGCTCTGAATGGCCCAGGAGGGCAGATGTAAAAGCAATGACTGGGAATTCCTGAGAGGAAGATTTCAGCTCAAGAGGAAGTGAAACTTCCCAGTTAGAGCTGCTCAAAAAGGTATTTAGGTGGTGCAGTGGATAGAGGGTTGCGCCTGGAGTCAGAAAGACCTGAGTGCAAATCCAGCCTTGGATATTTCCTAGCTATGTGACCCTGGACAAGTCACTTAATCCTGCCTGCCTCAGTTTCCTTATCTGTAAAATGAGTTGAAGAAGGAAATGGCAAACCACTCTAGTATCTTCACCAAGGAAAACCCAAATGAGGTCACAAAGAATCAAACATGACTGAAAACAACTGAAAAACCACAAAAATTGGAGTGGAATATCTAAGGGGGAAAAGGGGGGACAGACTCACTCAGTGTGTTGCCAAGCACTTATTAAGCATTTACTGTGTGCCGGTGAAAGATTGCGTAATTTGACTTTGAAGGAGGCTGGATCGTCCCTTGTCAGAAGGAGGAGGACTCTTCTTAAGATCTCGTTTGGACTAGATGACCTCTCAAGTCCTCTCCAACTCAGAGATTCTTTGATTTTATGAAACATAGTAGAAGGAATCCTGGGTTCAGAATCTAAATTCCTGGGCTTGAATCTGAGCTCTGCAATTGACTTTCTGAGTAATGCTAAGCAAGTCATTTGAATTCTCTGGGTCTCAGTTTCCTCAGCTGTAAAATGAGCCAAGCCCCTGGAAAAGCAGTGAAAACATCTGACAGAGTATCCCCATGACATCCTCCTAGATAACAAAAGGGCTGGATGACAATATTGCTGGGTATATTCACCAGTGGCTGAGCAGCCCAAAGAGTGATAAATGGCTCTGGGGCCACTCTGAAGGAAGGTCTCCAGTGGCAAACCACAGGGCTCTGCCCTTGCTTCTGTCAGATTTGACTTTTTTTTTTTCAAATCAGTGACTTGAATGGAGACATAGAAAAGCATGCTTTAAACATTTCCGGAATGCAAGAAAGGAGAAATAGTAGGGATTCAAAAGTATGTCAACGAGCTGGAACATGGAGCAGAAAACCACCAAGATAAAATTTAACAGGGAACTTTCATTAAGGTCCAATATATCAATTATAGAAATAAAGAAGTAGAGAGACCTGGCTTTGAAAGATGTTTAAATGTGTCAACAGTGTGATGGAACTCCTTTAAAGAACCGCATCAAAAGAAGGATAATATTTTGATCATAGAAAGTAACAATCCCAGGGAGTCTTGTATTGGTCAGACCAAATTTGGAAAGCTGTGTTTGGTTCAGAATATTCCATTTTAAGAGATACATTGGCAAACTGGAGACTATACAGAAGAGGGTGGCCAGGATAGCAATGAGCCAAGAAGCTCATGACTTTAGGAGAGAAGCCATCAATAAACTAGAATGTTTAGTCTGATAAAGAAAAGACAAGATTGGTCTTCATATATTTCTTCAGGTCATGGATAGACCTCAGAGTCTATCTAGTCAACCCTCCTCTCTTTTTATAGATGAGGAAACTGAAAATGGAGTGATTTACCTGATGGTAAAGCAAAGGTCACATGTCTAATAAGTGACAGGGGTGGGGATGGAACTCAGGTCCTCTGATTCTGTAGCTACTGATCCTTCCATTGAACAAGGCTACTTCCCTTTATGGATAAGAGATGTCCCAAAAGTCTTAGTGCCTTTTTCAGCTTTTAAGGCTTAAAAAGGTACTCAGACTTTGGGGTTATCCTGTATCTAAAGGTTAGGAGGGAGAGAAGCTATTTTTCATTGATATAGGAAAAGGCAGAACAAGGAATGATGAGTAAAATTTATAGGGGAGCAGATTCTTTTACTCAGCTTAAGAAATAGTGATTAGAGTTGTCTGAAAATGGAATGGACTGCCTTGTAAAATTGAGAGCTTCTCCCACCTGTCAGAGATGCTATCACTCACCTACTCTAATGGCTCCCTATTACCTTTAGGATCAAATATAGACTCCTCGGTTTGACTTTTAAGGCTTCTCACTACCCAGCATTGAATCTTGTTACTTATTACTTCTCTTTCCTTCTTGATGTCCCCAACATACCATACTTTTCCTGCCTCTGTGTTTTTGTCTTGGCTGTGCCTCATGCCTGGAATGCACTCCCTTCTTACCTCCGCCTTTTAGAATCCCTAATTTCCTTCGAAACACAGCTCAAGGGCCATCTTCCATATGCAACCTTTCCCAGTGCCCTCCCTCCCTAATTATGTTCTATTTATTTAGTGTGCATATATGACGTGTGTATACATACACACATACATGTGCATACATACGTATGCGTGTATACGCACATACACATGTTTTCTCCTCTGACAGAATATAAGCTCCTTGAGGACTAGCTCTCATTTTTCTCTTTTTTTCTCTCAGCACCTATTATAGTGAGCATAAAGTAGGACCTTAATAATTGTTTTCTGATTGATGGAAGGATGGGGTGAGAGGTTGGACAATAAGATCGTTAAAGTTCCTTTCTAGTGCCCTGGGGCTGGGACCAGCACCATAGGATTTTCTGTTTTGTTTTGTTTTGTTTTATAGCTACATATTGGAAAAATTGCCCTTGTTCCTGGCTCAGTGAGCTCTCTGTCATGATGAATCCATGATCTGTCCAAAGAAAAGTTCCTAGGCTTCCCAGGTCCATTTATTAGAAACATATGAAATATGAAAGTCTTCCCTGACTGCTCAAGAACAGTCCTCTGTCCTTATTCAATGAGTCACTGAGTAAGCAGGAATTAGGAAGGGATCTATCCTGGCTCTGTGACCCTAAGCGAGTCACTCAGCCAGACACTATCTAGCTGTTACTAGACTAGAAGCTATAAGAGGGCAAAGAGAACGTCAGCTAAAACTTGTGTCTCTCCCAGCTCCTAACTTAGTGTTCTGCATGTACTAGGTATTACTCAAATCTACTTCTGCCATGGAAAAAAATACTTTATTGTTGTTTCAACATTGGTAAAAACTCTCTGTGCTCCTGTTTTGTTTTTGTTTGTTGGGTGGGGGGCACAGCAGTACAGCTGAGCACAGAGCATACAGGTGGTGCAATGGATGGAGCTCTGGGCCTGGAGACAAGAAGGCTCATCTTCCTGAGTTCAAATGTGGCCTCAGACACTAGCAGTGTGACCTTGGGCAAGTTACTTGTCCCTGTTTGCCTCAGTTTCCTCATCTGTCAAATAAGCTAGAGAAGAAAATGGCAAGCTAGTCAGTATCTGCCAAGAAAACTTCAAATAGGGTCATGAAGAATCAGACACTACTGAAAACAACTGAACTACTAAGCTGAGCATAACTAAATGTCCATTTGCCAACAGTGCTTTGCAGAATCATAGATTCTGGACACTGAAAGAACCCAAAGGCAGCCATCTCCTATAAGTTCCTGGTTTTGCCCAGAAGGAAGCATGAGCGATTTTCCCAAAGTCACACAGCATAGCCAGGATTAGAACCCAGATATCCTGATTTTCCGCCAAAGGCTTTTCCAATGATGTCACATTGGTTTTGCTGCAGAGAAAACTTAGGGGACAATAGCCAGACAGACTCAAGGCCACTCTCCTTTCTGCTATTAGCCTTACCTGAAAGAAGATCCCTTGTGGCCATACCTTGTTTTTTTCTATTTGTATCCTCTTTGTATCCACAGTAGTTAATGCCTAGTGAGTGCCTGAGAAATGCTTTTTCCATACATATATTCATTCATTCATGCAAATTCACTTATTTATTCATGTTATTTAGACCAATTTTATCTAAATTTGAACTCAACATCTCTTCTCCTAATCTACCCAACCTTTTTGCAAACCGTGTTTTTCTCTGTACTTTCCTATTTCTGCCAGTTATCTAGGTTGGATACATACGCAGTGTCCCAAAAGTCTTTGTTTAATAGTCTAAGCTTGGTAAGCTTAAGGCTGCACTAAGACTTTTGGGACACCCCGAATTACTTTGCTTCTTTGTTCTAAAATTGTCAATGACTCTCCAGTTCTTATGTGTTAAAAGTCTAAGCTGCTAGTCTGGCCTTCAAAAGTTTTCTCACCAGGGGCAGGTAGGTGGCACCCTGGAGTCAGGACGACCTGAGTTCAAATTTAGTCTCAGACACTTGACACATTTATTACTAGCTGTGTGACCTTGGGCAAATCACTTAACCCCAATTGCCCTGCAAAAAAAACACAAAAAACAACTAAAAAAACTAAAAAAAAGCTTTCTCACCTACAAAATTAGTGCATTAGATTCAATGGCTTCTAAGATTCCTTTCCCGCTAGATCGAGGAGCCTGTGATTTCCATAATCTGGCTTCTACCTGCCTTTTCAGCTTTCTCTCCTATCACTTCATTACATTCCCTGGACCACCACCAAACCCATCTTTTGCATAGGCCATACCCACTCTGCCCCATTCAATGTCCTCTTTTCTCCCCTCTGCTTCTTAGAATGTCCACCTCCATTCATGACCAAGCACAAACACCATTTCCTGCAGGAGACCGTTTCTCCTCCTCCTCCTCCTCTTCCTCCAGGCTGGGAGCATTCCTACCCTCCCTCTGCCAAAACAAAACAAACAAAAACCACACTTTCATACAGCATTCCACCAAAGTCTTAGTGCAGTTTTAAGTGCATAGCTTAAAGCCACTCTAGGACTTTGGGGACACCCTATACAAAATTTGGCTATATTCTGTGTTTACTTGCCTGTGTGATAGGCCACATGTCATTGTGGTTGGAGAGATGAGCTAGGAGCCAGGAAGACCTGGCTCATCTTGCAGTTCCTAACTTTGGCATGTCCTGGCTGTATGACCCCAAGCAAATCACTCAGCCTCTCGATACTTGAATAAAAAGTGCAGACCTGCATTGACTTCCTCATCCAGGAATTCTGCAGACCAGTGAAATCACAGATTTAGTCTCCACTTAACTGTTGTTTCCCCCAAGTAGAATGTAAGCCCCTTGAGGACAGGCACACACCCCCACCCCACCCCATTCCTATCTTTGTAAACCTAGCACTAGAAAAAAGCTCGTCACACAAAAAGTCACATTACAGATGATGGTCAAATTGAATTAAACAAACCTTCTGGTTCAGTCAAAGAGTGGGACCTATTGGTTGTTCCATGAACACACCATGGACATTCCATTGTACCCATCCCATTGTACCTTTGCTCAGGTCATTCTCTTTGCCTAGAATGCTCTTTCCTCTTCTCTGTTAATCTAAATTCTGTCCAATTTGGTTCCTCCTCTTCCAGAAGGCCTTCCCAGACTACTCCAGCCTTCAGGGATCTTTCCCTCCCTCCTTTGAACTGCTTTCTAAACCATTTGCCACTTTCTTAGTATTTACTTTATCCTCCTTTTCCTAGTCATTTATCTTGGTGTACGTCCAGACTTCCCACCTAGACAACAAGCCTCTTCAGGACAGGGAACGGTTCTCGTATGAATGAACTCAAAAGTCCCTCATTCTCTTCGTTAGCCTTCTCAAGACACTCCACAGTCTGTCAGTGTCCTTCTGAAATTGCATTACAGTTGACTCTTTTCCTAGTCTGGTAGGTCCCAGAAGCCCCCTTGCTGGAAGGTTACTTGCTCTCTCTCTCTCTCTCTCTCTCTCTCTCTCTCTCTCTCTCTCTACCTGAAGGATTCAGGTTAAGTCATTTGTCCAGGATCACACAGCTAATAAGTGTCTGAAACCAGATTTGATCTCAGGTCCTCCTGATTCCAGGGCCAGTACACCGCCTAGTTCCCCCTATATACCTCTCTCATAGCATAGTGCTTATAGCTACGTGCACTTCATAGTCTACCTTAAACTATGGTCTATCAGCTGGTTCAACAGAGTAATCATCATTAGCAAAGATAGCTGGGGGCGGGGGGGGGGGGGGGGGGGGGGGGGGGGGAGGGGGATGTAACATTCCACATTGGCAAGGATGTGGAGAAATAGGGATACTCCCCCACTGTAAGTGGAGTTGGGAAATGGTGTTATTGTGGCTCTCACTCTCCGACATCTCTTAGGGCAGAGACAGGACAATCACAGTATATCTGGTTGGTCTTGTCATCCCCCACTTACCTGAAAACAGACAGCCCACCCACAGCTTTACCAAACATAGCCACAATTCACAAGACTACAGGGTAGAAAAAGCAGTCACCCCACACTACTACCCTGGCTGTCTACATCAGCACACCTGGGAAACTTTCTAGTCATGTGTTCTTCCCAAGCCCTGAAGGGGCTTACCTGGCTCTGGCTCTGACACTCTTCTACAAAAAACAATCCTGCTTAAAGGCAATGGCCTATGGAGGGGACACTGGACTTGGAGAGCTAGCTGTGTAATACTAGGCAAATCATTCAACTTCTCTATACCTCGATTTCCTTACATTAAAAATTGGGAGGAAGGCCATAATGACTTCTTAGGGCTCTTCCAACTCCATATCTTTGATCTTAGGTTATAGGCAGCCTAATTATTCACAGGCAGCCCAACATCCCCTTCTTAAATATCCCCACTACCACTACACCCAATGTATTTCACCTGACTCCAAAATTTTTGTAGATTTTTTCCCCTAAATTACACTGCCAATAGATACAATCTTTTTGGAAAGCAATCTGGCAATATAGGCAATATATAATAAGAATTCTAAAACTGATCCTATCCTGTGCTCCTGGGAGCAGGACTATAGCCAACAATGCTTTTTAAAAGGGGAGGAAGAAAGACCCATCTATATAAAAAAATGCATAATCCTATTATTTCTAATAGCAAAAAACCCTGGAAAATACCACTTAATGTTCAATGATTGGGGAAGGGCTAGACAAATGTGATCTTTTAATGGGATAGAAACACTCTTGGGCCATAAAAAGAACATGGAAAGAACACAAAGAAATACAGAAAGACAAATAGTGACACAGAATGAAGAAAGCAATCAGAACAGCACATACATGGACGGTGACCATATTAATAAGTGGCCACAGAGTCAAAGTACATGGATGGAAATAAGAAGGTGGAAGAGGACCTAAAAGCAAATTCAATTTTATAATTACTATTTTGTTAAAACTTACATCCCTTCCCCTTGTTTTAACAAATTGTAAATAGTTTAGAATTCACAGTTTTATATGTAATTTTATTTTGTTTGTCTTATTCTCTTTGTCTAGGTTTTTTTTTAAAAAGTTTAATTCATATCTTTTGTTTTTATAGCAGTCGGTTCCCAATATGCTACTTACTCATTCTCCCCTTGCTTCTCTGGCACCGCTCCCCTCCCCTATACACACACAGAGAACACTCCCTTATAACAAAGAAAAACAATGAAGCAAACCCAACCAGCACAGGGACCGTAGCAGTCACCATATGAGACATTCTGTACCCCTAGTCTTGCTCCTGCCTTCCCTCTATTAAGAGCATCTAGGGACCTCAGACTAACCTCCTCATTTTACAGATGAGGAAACTGAGGCATGGGGAGGCTAAGTGACTTGCCCAAGGTCACAAAGATAGTAAATGTCAGCCCTAGGATTTGAACCCAGGTCCTTTGACTCTAGAGTAAGTGCTTCTCCCACTCTAAGGCAGTCTGTTTCATCATCTGTCCTCTGGAACCAAGACTGATTATGGCATTTAAGAATCTGAATTTGATTGCCTTGTCATTTTATTTTGATTTATACCGTTGTACTGGCTGGTTTTTGTTGAGGGTTGGATGGGATAGGACAGAGCCTAGATCTGTAACTTCACCTATGCAGGGAACTAATCATTGAGGAAAGACTGATATCGTTTATATTCTATGTAACTTGAGGTCTTAGAATATTGCTTATAGCTCTGACAAGATAAATGACTTTCCTAGGGTCATGCGACCAGTATGTGGTCATCAACTCTTCAACCTCCATTTAAGGAGATGGGGACAGGACAGACAGCTCAGACATTTCGTTATTTCCTACCTGGAAGCACTTATTTTGGACCTTTTTGACCTCTATACCGTGATTCCTTGCCAGGCACTCTTCCCTGACCCCCTCCCCCCCCCACCCCCCCCACCCTTTTCAGTTCTCTTTTGTGTGTTTCCCCCCATTAGATTGTAAGCTCCCTGAGGCAGGAACTGTCTTTCATTTTTTAATTTGCACCCCAGTGCTTAGCACAGTGCCTGGCACATAGGAGATGCTTAATAAATGTTTCCTATAGGTTGACTATATATGGATGAGTATGTATGTGAGGACTTGAATCCAAGTCTTTCTGGCTTCCAAGCTGGCTCTCTATCCACTATACCATACTGCTTTTTGTTAAAATAATTATAAAGATAAAGGAGATGCCCATCAGTTGGGGAATGGATTAACAAATTGTGGTACTTGAATGTACAATGAATGTGAACAATACAGAGAAGCATAGGAAAGCTTATAAGAAGTGATGCAAAGGAAATTAAGCAGAACCAGGAAAAGAATATACAGTACACACTGACTATGACAATATAATGTAAAGGACATCAACAACAGAACACTGGGTCATTCTAATGACTAGGCTTGGCTTAAAAAAAAGAGACGAGAAAATGCATTACCCTATCTTCTTTGAAGAGGAGAGGAACTATAGATATAGAACATTGCCTATATTGTTGGACTCAGTTGATGTGTTGGCTAGTTTCGTTGAATTCCTTTTGTGTCTCTTTGTAAAAATTCTTTTTCACAAGGGATAGCTGGAGAGAGGGAAGGTAGAAGGCTCTATTTGGAAATGAAGGTGATGTAAAAACAAAAAAATCAATAAAACGTTTTAAAAATCTTGTTTTAAAAAAAAACTGAGGGATTATAGCACTATAACTTGGTTTCTCTGCTGGCCCAAGACACTTTCCAAACCTTATGAAAATTTGTTATGGTCATGGCAGCCAAGCCCACAAAAACCGAGACCCTCTTTCTGTCTGAGCGGCCCAAGAGTACATTCAAATCATCCGCTTGCTTGACTTGGCCCACCACAGATCTCTCCTTGGACACCATCCCTCAGGCTGAGGGATGACTCACCAGTGTGCTGCCTTTGTTAGTGTTGGATTCTGACCAGGTTAATGGTTGGTGGTACAGACACCACCCCACGGCAGGCACTCAACATTGCATGTGTGAAATCTCAGCATCCCCATTATCTGTGGCCAAGGGAAGATCTCTACCTAGAGAGAAGTGAGCCGGCTTACATGAAGACCTGACTGGCTATTTGTTCCAATATTTAGCCGGAAGAGTCGTTGGCCTTGAGTCCCCAGAACCATCTTAACCTCCAGATTCCTACCCCAAGGCTAACTTGAGGACCCCACCCTCAGTACACCAACTCAGTTGTGCCTGGCTAGAAGCCGTGCTCTAACTAACCACACCCTTCTCTAGAAGGTTTCACCCCTTTAGACAAGGCTGGGGCCATGCCTGGGCCTCCTGTAGTGTGGTTTTGTGGGATCATAGACTTTCAGCTGGACAGGACCTCAGAGGTCATCCTGGTTCAACTCCCTCACTTCACAGATGAGGAAACTGAGGCTGAACGGGTTTACATTGCTGCCCTGTCTCACGGTACACAGGTAGATGACTCATTCAGAGCCAGAATTCATAACCTGTTTCATTTCACGTTTTCTGACTCTAAATCCTTCCACTGAAGCATACACATGCCTCCACTGAAGAAGATGAAGTTTAAGAATACTGCCCCTTGGACAGGGGGAGGAGAGGGAAGACAGATATCATTTGTGCCTTTGTGTTCTTAAAAGAATGTAAACTCCTTACTGGCATCTGGGTGACTGAATGAACGAAGCATTTGGAGTCAGGAATATCTTAGTTCAAATTGTTCCTCAGGCTCTTACTAGTTGTGTGACCCTGAGGAAGTCACTTAATCTCAATTAGCCTCAGTGTCCTCCTTGATAAAATGGGAATAATAAAGGACTCACCACACAGGATTGTTGTGAGAGTCAAGTGAGATGGCATATATATAGTACCTCACAAACTTTAAAGTGCTTCATTAATTGTTTACCTCTTTTACTCCCAGAACCCAGGTGAGTGTCTGATACATTGTAAGTGCTTAATAAATGCTTACTGAATTTAATTGAATTGTTGTCTGTGGCTTGGAAGAATGTGGCACTAATTAGCCAGGGTTGTGGGTTTAATCCCATGATACAGAAGAAAGCTTGTCCTGCTCCAGAGCCTCTAAACCCAACCATCCACCTTGTCATCACATACCATTAGTCACAAGGAGGAATGGTTTTTAAAAAGTGTGGATGGATGACTTTAAACTTATGCTTTTGACCAGAAAAACAATACAGTGTAGACCCATTTTCCCAACTTAGCTCATTTTCACATATGAAGAGTGGCATATCTTTTCTTGAGATATAATGTGGTAGGGTGGAAAGAAGATTGAACTCAGACTCCAATCCTGTCCCTGACATTAGCCATGTGACCATGGGTAAACCTCTGTCTTAACCTGTCTCAGCCTTAGTTTGTTCAATTGTAAAAGAGGGATGATAATAATAGCACCTACCCACAGGGTCATTATGGGGATCAAATGAGAAAATATACATAAAGCACTTTGCAAATATGCTATGAAATGTTAGGCATTATCAGTTGTCAAAATTACAATTAAACCTGTCTGCAAATTGTGTCGAAAAAAAATCACTAGGCTATAGCAATCCTATATAGCATCAAGCCAACGAACATTCATTAAGTGTCTAATATGTGCCAGGCACTCTGCGGGGCGCTGGAGATACAAAACCAAAAATGAATCGACAGTGAAACAAACCTCTCTCCTCTCAGCAACAAGGTGGCGGACCACAGGTGCTGAGTGGACATGGATTGTCAGACAGGGTCAGTGTGATGGTTTGTGTTTCTTTGTTCCGTGAGAAGTTTCTTTGAGGGTAAGGGAATATAATTCACTAGCAAGTGACAGCAGTGTTTAAAAAAGACAAAGGATCAATAAAATAGTTAACTTCTTGCTTTTGTTTCTTTTTTTTAATGACAAGGCTAGGAGTGAGAGGACCAAGGCTCTAGTTTTGATTCCATTGTTTATTAGCTTAATCACTTAACGATCTGGTAGACTTCGGCTTCCTTCGAGAGTTTTTTTTTTTTAATTTGTGGTAATCATTTTGTATATCGTTCTGATGATGCTGTTTAAAAAATGAGTATTATTGCTGCCTCTTGTTTTTATATCACAGTCATTTCTGGAAATTCCCAACTTTCATACTACTCCCCTCTCTCCACACTGAATCATCACTTGTAATCAGAAAGAAAGACCCAATTAAGTAAAAACAGCGGACACAGCGACCACATTTGACAATACATATGTCATCATGTCCTAGGTGATTGCCATCCCTTTATCATGAGGAAAGAGGTATATCTCATTATCTGTTCTCTAGAACTATTCTTGGTTTTTTTAGTTACTCAGAGTTGGGCTTCCTTTCAATTTTCATTGAGGTTGCTATTGTTTCTATATATATTGTTCTTTTGGCTTTGTTTACTTCACTCTGGATCAATTCATACAAATCTTCCCAGGTTTGTGAAAGTATTTTGAAAACTGTAAAGAAAGGGAGTACTCTAAAGCTAAGCTGCAGTTGCTGATTTTGTTTTGGGGTTTGTTTATTTGGGGCTTTTTTTGCAAATGGAGAAACTAAGTCACAGGGAAGTCAAGTGGATTGCATTGGGGCCACAGAGTGACGAAGGGAAGATATAGCAGTAGGAGTCCACTAAAATGTGAGTTCTGTAAGGATATTCTTTCATTTTTGTCTTTGTACCCCCAGCATCCACCAGAGTATCTATAACATGGTAACCATTCAATAAATATTTGCTGAATTGAAGTCATAGATGCCAGATCCCCTGAGAGTCAATCAATCAACAAATGTTCATGAAGGGTCAGGTTCTAGGCTGGACTTTGGGAACACAAAGACAAAAATGAACCAATCTCTACCCTCAGGGAGTTTACATTCTTTTGGTTACACTAATGTACTATCATAGCTGTGTCTCTTTGCCCTGAGGACCTACGGTGGCAAAGGTTTACTCTTACCTGCCAGGATGAAGATGCCCACAAGAATCAGGAAGACCAGAAGATAGAGGCCAACGACAGCATACTTCAACATGGACAAGGATCCAAGCTGGGCACAGCAATTCCCTCTCCTCTTACTACCAGGACCTAGGAAACAAGGTTAGGGGAAAAGAAGACTGTTGTGAGGCAGAAATACGAAAACTCCATGAGCCTTGTTTCTTTCTTAAAAATTAATTTTTAAATTTCAAAATTTAACATCACTTTCATATCCAAGCATATGCCTCTCCCTCTCCTCCACAGTGAGCCATCCCTCATAAAAAGAAAAGAAAAAAGTATTTCAGCAAAACTACCAATACATTAATGGAGTTTGATGGTGTATGAATGTTCCATACCCATAATCCTCCAAATCTGCAAAGAAGGAGGACGGTGTATTTTTTCATCTTTTCCATGAACCTCATGTCACACACTCACCCACCTACTTATCTACCCCCAAATGCCCTTCTGACATATGGACACTACAACCACACTTCCATGGTACTCATGCAGATTTATTTCTTTGTAGATAGTGACAAAATTATCAGCTAGCACCCTCTCTCTCTTTCTCTCTCTCTCTCCCCCTTCCTCCCTCCCTATCCTCCCTTCCCCTTGCTTCCCTGACACACACATTTCTTATGCCAGTTCAAACAACAGCAAAAGACTTCAGTGAGCTTGGGTCAGCCTTTACAAAGCCTCATTGTGCTGGTCTATCTGGAGAGAGGGGAAGTTTAGATTAGACTGAGAGGAAAACAACATCATTCTATCCTCTGCAAATTCCCATAGTCTCGCTAGCTTCCAAAAGGAAAAGTCACAGAATCTTTAGAGTTGGCAGTGGCTTTAGTGAGACCCTTTTACTTTACAAATGAGGAGCCTGGCTCAGATACATTCAGTGACTTACTCAAAGTCATGGAGCCAGTTAGTTGAAGAGACAGGCTAAGAAGCCAAGGTTCCTGCTCTCCAATCCAGGGCTCTTTCCATGGCCTCACTGTGCCAAGGAAGCTTCCTCTCCAGAGACTCAACCCACGTAGCTGGGATGTTGTCAACTTAGATATTCTGCAAAGCCTTGTTGATGTCCAATAAGTGTTAAAAAAAAAAGTAATAATGGTGTGGCCATCTTCCCTTCATTGCAGAGGTGGGAGTCTATGGGGGTGGAATTGCATATATACTTTTAGATATGGTCAAAGTGTTGGTTGGTTTTGTTGGACTGATTCCCCCCCCACACACACACACTTTTTGTTCTTTAGTCTTAGTTACAATGGATGGCTTACCGAGTAGGTGAGGGGGATGGATGAATGTGGTATGACAACAAAGGGCATCAACAAAAGTAATTTTAAAAAACAATATTGGGAAAGGCAACATTTGCATCATCGGATCTAGCTTCCAATCTTAGCTCTGCAATTTACTAGTTGTGTGACCCTAAGCAAATCACTTAACCTCTCTGGGTGGGGCTCCTTTTTCTCATCTATAAAGTGAAAGGGTTGGACTAGATCATCTCCGAGGTCTATTACAGCTCTGAGTCTATGATCCGATTCCGGTCGTTGGAAGGTTTGGGGTTGCCAGACTAACTCCTCCTCAGAAGCTACTCAACGTCCCCTAAGTATTTTGCTCACAGTTAAGAAAAGCTGCCACTACATGGATGGTGGTGACTTGGTTATGGCCTTGTAGTCTAAACAGGTCAGGGTTCCTACAGAATCAGTTAGTGAAGACATATAGAACAGGTGTAATTATGTCTTTTTAAAAATAAAAAATAAAGCACTCAAACAGCCAAGCATTGTCATTATGGAATGTCATCAATAAATTAGTGTTTAAATAGGACTTAAACAGGATTTGTGGTTTGGAGCACTACACAATTATCACTTTCCTCCTTGTTACCAATTGCTGTTTGGTCTAACCATGGTTTCTTCTTGAGGCTTGAGGAGAACACATCTTTCTAATTCATCCTGGGCTTTTCTGGGTGTCCCAGGTTTGTTGGGATTTGTCCAAAACTCCAGGCCTTCTATCTGGCTTTGAACCAAAAAGCCTTGCAGACAGCTTTTCTTCACTATTTGGCATTTAAAGTCCTTTACAAGCTAGCTCCACCCTACCTTTCCAGGCTTATTATACATTATTGTCCTTCATGCACTCCATGGGCCTGCCAAACTAGCCCTCTGGTAGTCCCTCACACACAATACTCCATCCTGCCTTGGCGTGGATGGACCTCCTTGTCTGGAATGTTATCTCTCCTCCCTTCTGCCTTCTAGAATCCCTACTTCCAAATTCAGCTCCAGTGTACCTACCACACGAGGCCTTTCCTGACTCTCCTAACTACTAGTGCCTCACCCACAAAATGACCTCATATTTATTTTATGCAGCATTTCTACATACATATGCGTGTAACTGTTGTCTTCCTCAGTAGAATGTAGACTCCTTGAGGACAGAGATTCTTTGACATTTTGTCTTTTATCTGAGGACCTAGCATAATGTCTGTAATATAGTAGGCACCTAATGAATGCCTATTGACTGATTGGTCTTCCTGAAAGGCAGTATAGTCTAGTGTGGCACTGTGCAGTAAGGTATACATAGAGGTTTGTAGTGGTGTACAGTGGTGTGAAGTGGTATCTAGTAGTGCCAAGTGGTATATAGTGGTGGGTAGAGATATGTAGTGGTATGTGGGAGTGTGAAGTAGTATATAGTGCTGTAAAGTGGCATATAGTGGTGTGAAGCAGTATATAGTGGTATAAAGTAGTATGTAATAGTATAAAGTGGTATATGGTGATGTGAAACGGTGTGTAGTAGTGTGAAGCGGTATGTAGACTATGAAGTGGTATATAGTAGTATAATGTGGTGTGTAGTGGTATATAGTAGTATGAAGTGGTATATAGTGGTATAAAGTGTGTGGTAGTGTGAAGTAATATATAGTGGTATGAAGTGCTATATGTGAGTATGTTGAAGTGTATAGTGGTGTGTGGAGTGGTATATACTGGTGTGAAGTGGTATGTAGTGTGTGAAGTGGTGTGTCATAGTGTGAAGTGGTATATAGTGCTGTATGAAGTATGTGGTAGCGTGAAGTGGTATATAGAGGTGTGAAGTGGTATATGCTGGTGTGTTGAAGTGTATAGTGGTGTGTAATAGTGTAGAGTGGTATATACTGGTGTGAAGTGGTATGCAGTAGTGTGAGGTGGTATGTCGTAGTATGAAGTGGTATATAGTGGTAGGAAGTGGTATGTAGTGGTGTGAAGTAGTGTATGGTGGTGTGAGGTGCTGTGCAGAATAGTGGAAAAATAATTTAATGTGGAGACCTAACAACTAGACTCAAATACTGCTGTAGATGCTTACTAGCTATGTGAGCCTCAGCAAGTCTTTCCCTGCCCTGCAGTCCCACATCTCCAAATGCCTTTTAGACATCTCAAACTGGATGCTCTGTAGACATCTTAAACTCAATATAGCCAAGACTAAACTCATCTTTTTTCCCAAACTCGCTTTTCTTCCTGACTTTCCTATTACTGTTGAGGGTATCACCATCCTTCCAGTCACATAGGCTTGCAACCCAGCTGTCCTCCTTGACTCCTCATGCCCTCCTATCCCTGCCCCACTCCCAATCAGTGGCCAAGTCTTGTCTTTACTACCTTTACAATATCTTCCTCTTCTCTCCTCTGACACTAACACCACATTGGTATAAGCCCTCACCGCCTCATGCCTGGATTACTGCAATAGTCTGCTGGGTGGTCTTCCTGCCTCAGGTTCCTCCTCATTCCAGCCCCCACTGCCCTGTATCAAAGGACTCGTCCTAAAATTCAGGTCTGACCATGTTTCCTCTCTACTTGATAAATTCCAGTGGCTCCCTATCACCTCCAGGATCAAATATAAAATTCTCTGTTTAGCATTCAAAGCCCTTCTCATCGTGGTGTGAAGTGGTGTGTAGTAGTGAAAGGTGGCACATAGTGGTTGGAAGTTATGTGTAGTAGTGTGAAGTAGTAGATAATGGTGTGAGTAGTGTGAAGTTGCATATGATGGTGTGAAGTGGTGTATAGTAGTGTGAAGCAGCAGATAAGAGTGTGGAGTGGTGTGGAGTGGTGTGAAGTGGTATGCAATGGTGTGAAGTGTTGTGTAGTACTCCTAACTCACCAGTATTCTTATGCTTTATTCTACCATCTAATGCGCGCGCACACACACACACACACACACACACACACTTTTTGATCCAGTGACACTGGCCTCCTTATTGTTTCTTCAACAAGATTTCTCATCTGCCTACTCAGAATCCTCATGCCTAGAACACTCTCCCTCCTCCTCTCTGCCTCCAGGCTTCCCCAGCTTTCTTCAAGCTTCAGCTAAAGTCCCACTTTCTGCAAGAAGCCTCTCCTAGTCCTCCTTAATCTTAGTGACTTCCCTCTGGGACAGCTCCCAGTTCATTCTGTATGTATCTTATCAGTATGTGACTGCTTGCATGCCGTCTTCTCCCTTAGCTGGTAAGCTCCTCGAGAGCAGGGATTGTGGGGTTTTTTCCCTTGTCTTTCTTTGTATCCCCAGTACTTACCACAGTGCTTGGCACACAGTAGGCACTTAATAAACACTAGTTGACTGACTGAGTCACTTAAATTCACAAGTGGTTTTCCATTCTGTAAATGGGAATAATAAAAATTGTACCAAGTATTACATAGGATGGTTGTGAGCAGAATCCTTTGTCAATCTTTGCTTTGCATAAATTCCAAGACACCTTTTGCTTATAATAGCAGAAAAAAAATTTCCATTATTCTTTCCACGTTCCTTACTTTCAACCCCTGATTTCTCTCTCACTTTTCTAACAGGCCAAAGGTTGCCTTGGGTATGGTACATATTCAAATGCTCCGGGAATGAAAACTTATCTGTAATACTTTTATCTAGTCAGAACAGAGAGATTTTCCTGTCTCTCTGCTTGACTAGCTTGCTCCCAGCTTCCCCTGCTCTATTCTGTTAAATGCCAGCAAGATGTGACAGGAAGAGCACTGATGCTAGTCAACCTAGATGCCAGTCAACCTAGATGCCAACCTGGCTCAGTGTGTGACCTTGGGTAAGTCATTTCACTATTTCTGGGCCTCAGATTACTTCAAGGTAACAACACTATCATTTAAGTCCTGATGTAAGCTAGGGACACAAAGATGAACAAGACACTTAAAAAAAATTAGTAACAACCTCCTAAGACTCAGTTTCCTCATTTTTCAAATGGGCATAATACTTGTATTACCCACATCCCAGGGCTGTTGTGAAACCCAAATAAATGGGCGCTTTATAAATCTGAATTATTATTATCTACACTTAATTGGTCCCCTTACCAAGCAGCATAATGTATAGGATTAATCCTCTCTGGTTATATCTCTACATACATTGAAAACAACTCAAATGGTCTGCCACGAGGTTTTTAAGAAAATCTTTCCCCACAGACAGTTAAAAAAAGGGGATAGCATGAATTATCCTGGCAAGACACTTAGGAATATGTGCAAGGAAGGCAGCCACATTACGGGAGAGAAGAGAAGTTAACACAGCTGCCAAAAAACAGGGACTGGTTTTTTTTTTAGGTGGTAGCGATGCCTCCTTTGGAGAATGCAATGCAGATGAGATTTTCAAGCTCTTTACCATGGATGGAAGATTAATGGTAGCACATTATACTTATGATCAGTGACAAGGCAATGCAATCAAAGTGGGTTCTAGGCTGGGTTTCAAAAGACCTGCTTCTAGCACTTATTCACAGTGTGGACTTGGGCAAGTCTGGGCCTTACCTCCCTCGTTTGCAAAAAGATCAATATGCTTGAACAAACTACTTCATCTTGAGCAGCAAACTGAAGTGCTGGGTCAGAGACCCAAAAAGGAGCAGTTGAGGGTGGTCACAAAATTCCTCTGTTCAGGACCTCAGGCAGACCACAGCACAGCCCATCACAGAAAATAGGTAAGAGCATGCATCTATCCCAGAGGGTACATACCCAACAGCCACAGGTAAAGGTGCTCAAGAGCTCTTGAACCCTCCTCTATGCTCCTACACCTCTGTGCTCTCAAGGCGTCTAATGATGGGTGTGCCACCCAAGCCAAACTAATGCCAATAGTTTCTGAATCTCGATTCTTATTGACCTCAGGCAAATCACCAGACTTGTTTGGTCCTCGGGTTTCTCATCTGTGAAATGAAGGCGTTAAACTAGATAACATCTAAGATTCCTTTCAGTCCCAAACCTACGATTCTATGACCCAAAGATACACTTTAGCTTCCCTAGTGAGAGGATGGGATCTATTCAGGTGCACGCCCAGCAATCGGGGCAGGGAGAGGGGAGGAAGCAGAAAGTAGACAGGAAGGGGCACAGTGAGAGCTGTAACGTTTGTGTTTTCAGACCGTGGTCCATTGTTTGCTCTTAGGACCCAATTTAGCTCATGCACTAAGTCTATAGCTATCTCCTCTCATAGGCAGTGAGGCCAGTGGGCTAAGCTGCCTAGAAGCTCATCCTGTCTTTGCTATATACCTCCAACAACTCTAGCTGTAAAACTTCACACATGGTCCAGAGAAGCTGGTTGTAGCAGTGGCATGTGGTGGGGCCTGGTGGGGGTGGGAAGGAACTCTCTGCTTGGAAGGATGCCTTAGTTCTATAGTAGAGAAAGAGAAAGGGAGAGATGTCAATCGATGAATAAAGAAGCCTTTGTTAAGTTCCTGCTATGAGCCAGGCAGGCACATGACTGCTGGGGTACAAAGATAAAATTGAAATCATTCCTTCCTTTAAAGAACTTACAGTCTAGCTCGGAGAGACAGCCATGGATATATGTCTAGGTATATACAAACTAGAGACAAGGCTACTGGGGTTGGAGACCTGAGTTCAAATCTGGCCTCAGACACTTACTAGCTGTGTGACCCTGGGCAAGTCACTTAATCCTGTTTGCCTCAGCTTCCTCATCTGTAAAATGAGCTGGAGAAGAAAATGGCAAACCACTCCAGTATTTTTCCAAGAAAACCCCAAAGGAGATCGCAAAGAGTCAGAAGTGACTGAAAACAATTGAACAACAACAAGGATAAAGGACATTTGTTAAAAAGTAATCAGGATAAAAATAGGATAGGGGAGCCCATAATAATGCTTAGTCCAAGCAAACGGAGGAGGGACAGCCTCTAAGGAGCCTATGCTGAAGATCAGATGGAGGACACCTTCCTAGTTCTGGAGAACTTTCAGTGAGCAGAGGGAGGTTAAGTGACCAGAAGATGAGTATCATCTCATCTCACTCATGATCAAACATAGCTTCACTCTTTGCTGTCACCACTCAAGGGCAGGAAGAAAGGGAAAATTCCTTCGCTCAGAGACTGTGTCCCTAGAACTAAGCATTCTTTCATTTCTTTTTTCTAGGACCTTCTAGGGGGTCAATAGAAGAACTGGTCAGTTTATGTACTTGAGGCCCAAATGGGGACAAACTTGAATCCTCCAGAGACCAAAATAAAGACCAAAACCCAGAGCATGATCTGCAACTTTCCAACAGAACTAAGGCGATGACTCCAAAACTATAACCCCCCAAGTAAAGGTCAGAGGGCAAATGGAAGGACCTGTAACATGAAAAGGAATGATAATGTGGGTAACAACAGAAGGGGCAATAGGCCTAGAAGGAATGATAGTTTAATGTTCAAAGCAATTGTGAGGTTGTAATTGTGTCATACCTAGACCGTGTATAGTTTGTCCCCCAAATCCCCTAACTTTGTAGTAAAGTTGATTTGTGCACTGAGCTGCCTGTGTATGCTGGACTTAATGGACAGAGTGGGAGATCTGGGAGCAAGTAATGGAAAGAATTGATAGGGGTTAACTCTACAGTAAGGTCCAAGAGGTCATGGGCTGCAAAGTAAATATCTTTGTTTACTCACAGGGCTACCAGGGAGCAATAAATTCTGAAAGAATGAATGAGGGAGTGAATGAACCAAAGCGAATGGTCTTTGAGTAGAAAAATCTTTCCTTCTCTTTTATCTTTTGGTTGGTGGTAGTAAAGATGGAGCCAAGATAGATGCTATGGTTCATCATGTCCCCTAATGTTCAACCACTACTCACATCCCTGTGTTCATCGAAAGTTCTCCTCAAAGCCCACCTTCTCCATGATGTCTTTCCAGAATAGGAGAATAGCGATTGTTCTCTAACATCCATCTATTCACCCCATGATCATCTTGGAATCTACCTTCTGACATCACCCTACTTCTCCCCCACTTCGACCAGAACCCTCAGTTCTAGACCTGGAGCTCTACACCCTGGATCTACAGAAGGCATGCCCCCAGTCCCTGGAAAATTGAATCTACTAATCTTTGGAACTCCTGCTAGAAGCTCTACTTTCTTGATTTGTGACTGTGTGTGTATGCAAACTAGTTCCCTACATCTAGATGACTCTAGACTTCAGACCAGGGTTTACCTTCACATATAATTCAGCCATCCGCCTAGGCCGACTGGCAATCTGCCTGCAGGCAAATATATCCCTTACCTCCCCAGAGTTCCAGTCCCTTTTCCATCTCTTGCTCTGGGTCCAACAATCAAATCAATAGTACTTCCCCTTCTAGAGAGAACATTGCCAATTGCTTGTTTTATGCATCAACTCTGCACCATTCTTGGACTCTCCAGACCAAAACTCTTCCCTGGCCTTCACTTTCCTATATGTGCTAACTTCTTTGGGAGAATATAAGATCTTTGAGGATAGGGACTGTCTCTCTTTTTGTATTTGTGTTTCCAGAACTTAGTATGGTGCCTGGCACAATAGTAAATGCCTAATAAACACTTTTTTCATTATTTATTCTAGTTGTAGAATAGATTAGGAGGCTGGAGTGCTGACCTGGGAATCAGGACCTTGGACAAGGGGGAGAAGATGAGTGCCCCACTGTGTCAGCACTTGAGGGGACGGTCCCTAATAGAGTTAGAGCTTTTTGCTGGGTTCTTCTTTGCTCTCCCTGTGATCTATATCCCTAGCACAGTTTGTGACACTGACTAGATGGTTAATAATGCTTGATGAGTGATTGATATCTCGTTACCAAGATGCTTTGTCCCTAATAGAAGCAAACCACAGTAAGGCCTCAACCCTCATAAAGCTGCATTCATATCTCCCCCATTCAGGTGGGAAGAAAAGGACAGACGTACAATGAATCAAAGGTCCTTGTGTGGATGTGTTTTTATACAAAATCCTTAGGAAAAACTGAGCTGAAAGACCGAGATTTCCCTGGGTTCCGTGGCTCCACCTCCGGGAGGAATCCTGCCCTCTAGTGGTGCTTACAAATACTCAGTTCCTCTCAAGCACAGAAAAGGGGAGAAAACACTCATTAAAATGCAAGATACCCTAAAAACCTTAGTGCAGTGTTAAGATCCTAGACCAGCAGGCCCCCATTGGTGGATCTTGAAGCCTTAGTGTGGTAGATCTCTCTGCTGGTTGAGGCCACCACATTCCCCATTCTTGGTCCCCCAAATCCTATCATCCAAGGTTTACTGGCATTCCAAGAAATGAGGCAAATGCAGTTGGTAGTGATGTCCCTATCCTTGCTCTAGCAATTGACTATCAACCAGTAGGTCATGGATTTATGCTTGCAGCCATCTGGGAGGTCCCTCCATTATGGCAGATCTCAATCTATCTATAATTTAGTATATAAGTCTTCTCATGGTGCCTAGATCTCAAAAGGGTTAAAATATTCATCCACAGCCACACAGCTATTAAATGTTAGAGGTATAATTTGAACTTGGATCTTCCTGACACCGAGTCAAGCATTCTATATCAACTATGCCATGCCATCTCTCTTAATGTCAGTTCTGTCTCCACAAGAACATCTTCTCCCTCTCCCTAAGATGATCTTGTTTGCTCAAAAAATTTTTTTAAAAGCCTGGACACTCTTACCCTAGATTTTTACCAAGTCCTAACCCCAAAGAAAGATTCAATCTCAGATCTTGTTGGCTCTGAGTCTTTCTAATGGGACCAAAAGAAGTTTGTGGATCCTTTGAGCAAATCAAGGCAAAGGCAAAAGAGAAGGGAAAAGTAGAAAGGAAAACAGGGGAGGGGAGAGAAGAATAGAAATGTCTGGTGGCAAATGACTGGGATATATAGAGACCATAGAGTGCTAGATTTGAAGTCAGAGGAGCTGGGTTCAAATCTCACATTAGTCAATTCCTAAAGACATGGTGACACGGTGCATATTCAGCTGGTCTTGGAGTCAAAACTAGCCTTTGACATATTTAGCCGTGTGACCCTGGCCTCTCTGAGACTCAGTGGACTCACCTGAAAATTGGAGGTGATAATAGCAGCTACTTCACAGGGTTGTTGTGAGAATCAAAGGAGATAATGGATGTAAACTTCTCTGCAAAGCTCCATCCATCGAAATCTGAGTTCATTTTATTAGGGTGTGACCTTGGACGAGTAATTTCCCCTCCCAGAGCCTCAGTTTCCTGATAACTAAAATGGAGAGATTGGACCAAAGACCTCCACGGTCCCTTCCAGCTCTAAATCCAGTCCTATCCTTCTCAGTTGCTGACCCACTAATGGTCAGTCAAGTAAAAGTGAGGGGAGAGGGAAAGTGGAGGGTGTACCCTGCTTGATCAGATGGTAGATGTCAGGATTCCTAGGAGAACCACTTTGTTTTATAGGGACATTTTGGAAGGGGAGCTCAGTTGCCACACTCAACAGGCTGCCTCTTTGTAGGCAGAGTGCAATTTCAGGGACCATGTGTAACTCATTACTGCTACAAGGTTCTCGTTTGCAGTCTGTTCTGTGTGATGTCACAAGCCCAGTGGATGGGGATGAGGCTCAGGGGAAGCAATGACTGTAATATTTTTCTGACACTAACACCTCTCTCTGGCCCTCAGAAAGTATTGGGGGGGGGCTACAGAGAGGGGACTGGGCTCAGCCAGAACACCACCCAAGCCTCCTCCTCCTTCTTTTTGCCTCTTCTTCCTCCTCCTCCCCGTCTTGGCACCAGGCTGGAAGGGTTCACAGCTGTACAGGCATGAAAACAATGGAGAGAAATGAAGAAAAGGGAGGGGAAAAGAGAAAGGAGGAAAGTAGAGAAGCAAAGGGAGAGGAGGGAATAGGGAGCAGGCCCAGATGGCTCCTTCTTTAGATTTTTTTTTCCAAAGGAAAAGACATTTAGGTTCACAGGATGTTAGAGGTGGAAGAGGTCCTTGGAGGTCATTTAATCCAACCACTCCTCATTTTACAGATGAGGAAACTGAGATATGGAGATGAGGAAGTGGCTTATTCAAGGTGATGGGGCTACCTTAGAAATCATCTAATCTAACCAGGCCCTCATTCTACAGATGTGAACTCTTTAGGACAAAAACTCTTTCACTTGTTTTGGACAACTTTGCTTGGCAACCCCTCCCCTTCCCCCATGTGCTTCATAAACTTTCCTTTGTTTGTTTTTGCCAAAAAAGGCAATTTTCTCAGCAACATCTCCTATGTGGTACAGCCTCAGGGTGGCACAGAGGAAAGACCACTGACCCTGGAGTCAAACCTGGTTCAAATCCCATCTCTGACATTTGCTACCTGAGCAAATTTTTTAAAAACTAAAAAATCCCGAGTTCCCCAGGGCTCCTGTATATTGCGTATCTAGGACAGTCTTCTATGTCCGTTTTGGTTACTGCAGGTTTCATAGTCTCAGAAAGATACAATGGAGGCTCCTGTAATCATCTTTATCAATCCCTAACCCTCTTTTCCCCTCCTCTCCAACCACCCTGACCACATCTCCTTGGGTATCTTCCAGGATCCGTAGTTTGCTGGGTTTCGTCTAGACGTCTTCTGCTGCCTTGTGTCATTAGACCTCACCAGCTCTCATTTCCTCATCTGTAAAATAAAGACCTTGGAGGTCCCTTCCAGTTCCTATGATCCTTCCTCAATGTGCTATATATGAAGCACATACTTCTGTATGTACCATAAACAGAAGGGGACTGACCTAGGAATTGAAAGATCTTGGGCCAATCCCTTTACCTCTCTTGGCCTCAGTTTCCTCATCTGTAAAATAATGGGTTGGACGAGATGACTTCTAATGTTCCCTCAAGAGCAAGTAGGTGACACAATGGATAGAGTGCCAGACCAGGAGTTAAGAAGACTATTCTTCTGAGTTTGAATCCTGCCTTAGATACTTACCAGCTGTGTGACTCTGGGCAAGTCACTGAACCCTGTTTGCCTCATTTTCCTCATCTATAAAATGAGCTGAGAAAGGAAATGGCAAACCACTCCACTATCTTTGCCAAGAAAACCTCAAAAGGGGTCATGAAGAGTCAGACAGGACTGAAAAACGATTAAACCATAATGTTCCCTCAAGCTCTATAATTCCATGTGCCCAGAAAGGGCTGAGATGGATGACAACTAATTACTGCTAGGACAGATTTGGGGCAGACATCACACAATCATAGAGTTTTAGCATCAGAAAAGACCTTGGCAGCCATCAGGCCAGCTGATATCTAAAAAAAACATCCCTACTATAACATTTTTAAAAATCAACAATCATTTTTATTAAGCACCTACTATGTGCCGGACACTGTTCAGAATGCTGGAAATATAAAAATAAAAATGGTGCTAGACATTGGGGGGAATCAACAAAGTCCCCACATGTGGAGGGTGGTGTTTATGTTTTCTTTGCCAGGGAGAATGACCTTGAGAGACGTTTTGAAGGAAATGAGGGATTCTGAGAGGCACGGGTGAGGTTGGAGTGTATTCTAGGCATGGAGGACAGCCAGTACAAAGAGAGTGAGGAGCTGGAGGCCTATGTGTGAGGAACATTAGGAAGGCCAGTTTTCCTGGACTGTAGAAGGAGGGAAGGGGATGCCAAACATATGGTCATCTTCAAATCTGTTTAAAGACTTCAAGTGAGGGGAAAACAACTACCTTCCAAAGCAATCCGTGCTTTTTTTACATAGCTCTAATTGTTAAGAAGTTTTTCCTAAATTTGTTTCCAAATTTGGCTGTAAGATTAGAGATAGTATAATATAGGGAAAAGAGGCCTAGATTTGAAGTCAAAGGACCTCAGTTCAGATCTCAGATCTGCCCTTTGATACCTGTGTGACCTTGAACAAATCACTACACTTCTAAGCCTCAGTTTCTTCTTCTGTAAAATGAAGTTGAACTAGATGACCTCAAAAACTCCTGCCCATTCTAGGCATGGAGGACAGCTTGTGATCCAATGATTTCTTCCTTTGAAGATATCTGAGACAAGGACACCCATAAAGCTTACATGAGTTAGAAGGGGACAGAAGCCAATTAGGAAGTCTCAGATTCCACTCAGTCTTAAATGAGGGTCTGCAATAAAATCCCTGGACAGCTAGGGCATGGAAATGGTCCTGCTGTAAGGAGATCTTTCCACAAAGGCCATTTTATTTTTGTTATTGTTGCCGTTCAGTCGTTTCAATCATGTCCGACTCTGCGACCCCATTCAGGGTTTTCTTGGCAAAAATACTGAAGTGCCATTTCCTTTTCTAGCTCATTTTTACAGATGAGAAAACTGAGGCAAGCAGGGTCACATGGCTAGTAAGTGTCTGAAGCCAGATTCGAACTCAGGTTTTCCTGATTCTGCAGGCTCAACACTCTTATCTGCTACTATCCACTGCTGCCGCCATTTTCTTCTCCACAGTTTGAAAAAAAAAATTCTCCTTTTTGCAAGGCCTTCAATCCTCACCCTAGCTAATGCCCTCCAAAGGGGAAGAATCCTATAAGAAAAAAAAGAAGCTTCTTGAATTGGTTTGACTTTCTAATACTTTACATCTCTACTATCTATCATGTAGTTCTAATTCTGTTAGCACTGGGTGCCCCTCCCTCTCCTCCCTGTCTCACTTGACCTCTTCTTTCTCTCCTCCATTCTCCATGATCATTCTTCCTTGCTTGCCCCACTCTGTACCTCACTCACCCGCTTCCTCTTCCTCCGCCCTGGCTATCTCCCTCTTCTGAGACAGGGATTCTGGAGAAGAGGAGGTCACAGTCTAGCTGGGGTTTTGTGGACTTGCAAGGAGAAAGCAAAACAAGGATGACTTAAGATCTCCCCTAAATCAGAGAGCATCTACTTTGCCCTTAGAAATTAAAGGAATGAGGAAAGTAGAGACCCTAGTTTGGCAAACTTTTAAGCTGCCACTCTAATCCAGCTCTCCTGCCTCCCCAAGGTTTCCATCTCAGCTGGATTCTCCTATTCCCTCCCAACCAGTAGCCAAGAACATAGAATTCAAGAAAAAGAACAAAGTTGGAAACAGGAAGCCTTTGGGAAAACACATTTCAGTACATTTTTTCCCATATTTATCCTGTCCCCTTGAAATTGTTCTAGGGCAGTGGCCATAACTGTTTTTATTCATTTGGATATTCGGGGCAGCATGGTGTGGAGAAGGAACACTGGTACTCTAGTCCAAGGACTTGGGTTCAAATTCCATTTCTGCCCCTTACTATAAGTATGACCTTGGGCAAGTCACTTAACTTTTCTATATCTCAATTTGGCCTGGAAACCAGACTAGATGATTTCTAGGGTCCCTTCCAGATGCTTTGAATGATATTATATTCATCAATCCACCTAATTTGGCAAATAAGAAATCATTGGTGACTTTAGAGACAATAGTTTCAGTTGCATGATGAGGCAGGAAGCCAAATTGCAAGTGGCTGAGAAGTAAGAGAAAAGAAATGGGGGCAAGAACAGTGGTTTTTTTTTTTTCCTAGGAATCTAGTTGTCAAAGAGAGGAGAGATAGAGGATAACTGTTTATGAGGATTGAGTATGAAAACACATGCAAAAAATACTTTGCCATGTATAAACTACCACCCATGCATCAGGGGTCTGATCCCCAGGTTGGTTGCACAGTGCCCCAAGAACAAAGCTGAGGTTGGATCTTATAGTCACAACATTCTCAGGACTGGAGCTGAGCCTCTGAGCCACAAGGACTCCCAGGGCTGCTTTTGCCAGCAGAAATTCTGATGCCACCCTTGAGGTGCTGGGAGCAGAGGTACTCACCATCCTCACACAGGTTCAGTTTGGATAGGCTCCTGCCCTCGAAAGTCTCCTCAAAGATGGAGCCGTTCTCCCGGTCCCCAAAGTTGTGCAAATACATGCCTTTATTCTCCATTGGGTCCTGCTGCAGACAGAGAAATATGGTAGAGAAAAAAACAGGAGGTGGGGGGAGAAAGGGGGGAGGGAGGGAGGGAAGGAGGGAAGAGAGAGAGAGAGAGAGAGAGAGAGAGAGAGAGAGAGAGAGAGAGAGAGAGAGAGAGAGAGAGATATGAAAATACAACCTACAAAATAGAAACACACTCCACTTCTGTTCACTAAGACTCTCTCCCAGATCAAAATAAAAGGCTCCTCAGGAATAATAGTAACTGACATGGTGTAGCCATTTAAGGTTTACAAATAGATTTCCATACACTATCTCAATTCATCCTCATGGCAACCCTATGAAGTAAATATTCCAGATATAATAATCCTTATTTTACAGATGAGGAAACTGACATTGAGGTTTAAAAACTAGGACAACTTCAGGTTGCATTAAGAGAGGAATAGCCTCCAAGAATGAAGAGGCAATAATACCTTTTTCCTGGCCAAACCTTATCTAGAGTATTACATTCAGTTCTAGGAACCAGGGTTTGGGAAGGATATTGACAAGCTGATGAAGCTCCTGGGGAAGGCAACTAGGTTGGCAAAAGGTCTTGAGTTCATGGCATATGAAGGTCAGTTCACTTCTAGATCCCTCTTTTCCTTTTCTTCTCATATAAAAATACCTTTACATAATGTCCTACTAACTTCTTTACTCCAGTTTCTCATAATAATTTGTCCTTTCTCCTTGCCAAGGTCAACTTTGTGCCCTTGATCCCATCCCCTCCTAGCTTCTCCAGAAGATTTTCCCTCTTGATCATCATCTGTAGGTAATTTTTAACTTGTGTCTACTAGTTCCTTCCTTACGACCTTCAAATATATCCATCTTTCCATTCCTTAAAAAAAATTCCCTTGATCATATCACCCCCTCAAGCTAACACCTGTATCTCTCTTCCCTTTTTTTTCTGACAAACTCCTAGAAAAAGCTGTCAATATATACTGCCTCCATTTCCACTCCTCAGCCTTTTGCATCCATTCCTTCAACTGAAACTGTTCTCTCCAAATTTACCAATGTTTCCTTTATTGCCAAAGCTGATGTCTTTTCATAGTCTTCATCATACTTGACCTCTCTGATCTGTTTGAGCATTGGTTGACCACTCTCTTCTCCTGGGTACACTCACCTATTTCATGGCATTATTCTCTTTTAGTTCTCTTACTGGGATGACCATTCCTTATTAAACTCCTTTGCTGGCTCATCATCCGTATCATGTCTCCTAATTTAGAGTGTACCCCAAGGCTCCATCCTGGGCCCTCTTCTCTGTCTACACTCTGTCTTCCAGAGACCTCATCTTAGGGATTTAATGGCGGGAGGAGGGAGAAAAAAAGGGAAAAAAAAGAAACTTACATGATAACTTATTATATATTTAAAAGGAAAAGCAAGTTGTATATAGTAGATGTGAAGTTTCATGTGCAATTATTTTTATTATACTATGCTATGGAAATGTTTGTTTTATTCCATAAATTAAAAATAAAATAAATTTTTTAAAAAGATGATCCATAAATCTATATAATAAATCCTATTCTCTCTCTCTCTCTCTCTCTCTCTCTCTCTCTCTCTCTCTCTCTCTCTCTCTCTCTCTCTCTTCTGTCTCACATCACCACACATCTATTTGACATTTCACACTTGATGTCCAGAGACATCTCAAACTCAACATGTCTAAAACTGACCTCATTATCTCTGCCCACACCCAAAATTATCTCTCTTCCAAATTTTCCTGTTTCTGTAAAAGACACCACTGTTCCCCCAGCCTCTCAAGTTCATAACTTTGTTATTAACCTCAATTCCTCATTTTCCCTCACTACACATATACAATCAGTTGCCAAATCTTGCTATTTCCATCTGTACATCTCTCACATCCGAATCCTTCTATTCCATCACTTCAGTTCAGGCTCTCATCTCTCTCAACTAGATTATTGCATCAGCTTCCTAACTGATCTCTCTCTGACTCAAGGGTTTCACCATTTTAGTTCATCTAACATAGCTGTCAACGTGATTTTCCTTAAGTGCAAATCTGGCCATATTATTCCACTACTCAATAAAATTCAGTGGCTCCCTATTGCCCCTGGATAAAATAGAAATTCCTCTTTTTAACTTTTAAAGCCTTTTACAACCTGGCTCCAACTTATCTTTCTGGCCTCACAGTACTGTCTTCTTGACTCTCCAACCCAGACAAACCGGGTTTGCCTGCTCCTCACAGCATCCCATTTCCTATCCCTGTGTCTTTCTACTGTCTGTCCCCTAAGCCTGGAATATATTCATTCTCACATCCATCTCATAGTGTCCCTTCTTCCTTTAAGACTCGGCCTAAGTGCGATCTTCTATATGAAGTTTTTCTTGGTCCTCCAAATCTTCTAATGCTTTTCCTACCCTATATTGAACTACCTTGGATTTATTACCTTCGTGTCTATTTTGTAAGTTCTTATGTGTGTCCTTGTTGTTTCCCTGTTAAAGTGTGAGCTTCATCTGAGTAGCAACTGTTCCATTCCTTCGTTCCATTTATATCCCCAGAACCCAGCAAAGTTCCTGGCACACACTAGGTCCTTAATAAATGCTCGTTGATTGATCAACTGAGGAATGGAGCATGCCTAGTTTGGAAAAGAGAAGACAGCATTGGAGGTGGAGGGGCTAATAGCTGTCTTCAAATACTTGAAAAATTGTTACGTGGAAGAGGGGTTAACCTTGCTCTGTTGGACCCCCATGGAAATTCTTTCTAGGTAAGGGTTAGATTAGTTGGTGGCTGAGGTCCCATCTGGTACTAAGATTCCACAGTTCTGTGATTCTGAATCTGGGTCTCTCCTGACTCCATGTCCAATTATTATTATTATTATTAATGATAATAATAGTGTAGTAGTAGTAGTAGTAGTAGTAGTAGTAGCAGTAGTAGTAGTAGTAACTAACATTTATATATCTCCTACTATGTGCTGGTCACTGTGCTAAGCATTTTACAATTATTATCTCGTTTTATCATCATAACAACCCTTGGAGGTAGGTACAATTATTATTTCTTTTTTACAGATGAGGAAACAGAGGCAAGCAGGAGTTAAGTGACTTGCCCAGGGTCACACAGCTAGTAATTGTTTTAGGTAAAATCTGAGCTCAAGTCTTTCTGACTCTAGCCCAGCACTCTAGCCACTGTGCCTTATCATTCTTTTCTTTCTCAGCTCTCCATTTCTGAATGACAGAATCACAGAATTTTGAAATTGGAAGGAATTTCAACAGTGTACGTGATGCCTACCTGAAAGGAATCTCCAACATATCACCCCAACAAGTAGTCATCCAACCTCTGCTTGGAATCTTCAAATCAGAAAAGCCTCCTCATCCTTATCCCATCCACTGACTTCTCAGACCTGAGAGGATCCATGTTTCCAGGCAACATGGGCTGTGATGTCCTTGGAGTGTCTCCTTTTCCATTCTACAGCCCCAGGAGTGGTGCTAGAGTTTACATAGCTCAAAGCACATTCTGTCTCATGTTGGAGGCAGAAGGAACAAAACCTCCTCTACCCCAGGGAATGAACTGGAGGCCCAATGGAACACAAGATGAGGGAAAGAGCGAGCAGCTGGAATATGAGCTAAGGATCATTGGGCAGGGTTTCCTCTCTGCCCTTTCCTGTGCATGTCTTAGGAGGGAGGAAAGCTGGCCAGGAGACAGTGGGGAATGACACAGGAATTATAGACTCAAAGTTCTTAGGGCTTCATAGGACCTTAAGATGTTTCTAGTTCAGCCTTCCAGCAGGCAGAGGCATAGGCTAACCTACCCAGTTAGTAGATTAGACAACCAACAAGGAGGAATGCTCTAATTCTATTCAGGTGAACCAGCCAAAAGGGGACCAGAAACCTGTGGCTCCTCCAAATCCCACACCTCCAGCGCCAAATAGAGGTGCTTCTGGCTCCAGGACTCCAAGGACTGAGTCTTGCCATCTTGCCTCCTCATTCCTGTGCAGCTTGCCTTCCTTAGGTTCATTAGCCAACACAAGTTTAGGGACTTGTGAGCTTCGCCTATCTCATCAGATAGAGATAGAGAACTTAGAGAACAGCAGTCCACGTCCCAGACTTTGCAGAGGAGGAAACAAAAAGGGGCCCCAGATTCCTTGTCTGCAGAATGGGGATAATCCAAAGCATGGATTCTTTTCTTGCAGGCTCTCAGTGCGTCATTCACTTTTCTTTCCAGTAAAGTCATTTAGAGGATCCTCTTGTCCATTTTGAACCAGGAGGTCGGAGAGAGATGCAGGACCAGCTTACCCCTATCTGAACTGATTTGTTTCCCTCTAAGACTGACAATAAATGCCCATGACTTGGACAGCATCTCCCTGATGTCTGTCTGCAGTACCTCCCTCTCAGTCATGTTTTAAGGACAGGAACTTGAAGGTGCTATAGAAAGGTGAAGGGGCAGCTAAGTGGTGCAGTGAGTAGAGCACTGGCCCTGGAGTCAGGAGGACCTGAGTTCAAATCCAGCCTCAGACACTTGACATACTTACTAGCTGTGTGACCTTGGGCAAGTCATTTAACTCCAATTGCCTTGCCTTCCCCTCTCTAAAGAAAGAGAGAGAGAAAGAAAGAGAGAAGGAGAGAAAGAAAGATAGAAAGGTGAACTGCCATCCTTAGAAAGGTGGGCTCTTAGGCCTGAGGGAAATTGGAGATGGGAGAAATTAAAAAAGACTTCTTGAAGGAAGTAGCATCGTAGTTGTGCTTTAATGAGTGGGTAGACATTCAGCTGCAAAGGGGAAGGAGCAAAGGCAAGGCTGAGAGCTGGAGTCACACGTAGTTACATGTTCTCATCTAGGCCATCCCAAAGCCTGAGCATCTAATTTGAGTGGAACTTAGAAGAGGTAGTAAGTCAAGCCTTTGAATAAGCTGGCCTGTATGCCTGTGATGTTCTCACACCTCCCCTTTCAAGGCTTAGCTCTGGGGCCATCTTCACAAGCCCTCTCTTCTCTCATAACAAATTATTTTGTTTTTCCTTGTCTGTGTACCTTTTATTTCTCACTAATAGACGGTAAACTACTTGAGGGAAGGGACTATTCCATTTTTTTGTCTTTGCATTCCTAGTGCACAAGAGGCAGTGTGGAATAATGGTTATAGAGATGGTCTTTGAGCCTGGAAAACCTACTTCTGTCTTGTAAGATTACAAGTTTCAGAGAAGATATTGACATACATTGATAGCAATACTTTCCTCAACATGAGGTTCCCTATGCCAGCAAAATCGGTGGCATACATCCAAATGTTATCCCTTATCTTCCAAGGCTCCTCAATAAATGTTTGCTGGATTGAATTGAATGGAATACTAAATGATTTCTCTAAGGTCCTCCCATGACAAGGCATTCCGTGCTTCTAGAGGCAGAACAGAGTAAGCTGCTGGGTCTCCTTAGACCCAGCCTACACCTCTCTTCAGGCCACTCTTTAAATGCAGCATCCCTCTCCTTACCCGTCACCCCCACAACGATATCCTCTGTCAATGTTTCTATGTCCTCACCACTTCTTTCAGCCCTGCCCCTCATAAATTCTTCCTCCTGCCCCACAAGATCTGAGTCACCCCACCTCCATCCCCAGGTTGTCAGAAACAGAGTTCCTGCAAATCAGCACTTTCTCTCCAAATCCTCCACCCCTTCTCCAGGGAGGAGGGCTTGGTGGGGTCGTGCGCAGTCACATAGCGGTTGAGCTGGAAGGGGCCTCCTCTCTCCTTTCGTCAGCACTCAGACACCCCTCCCCTCTGGCCACTCTCTGCACTGGAGGTGCAAAGCACAAAATGAGATTCTTTTTAAACCCAGCCTTGGCAGCCCTCTTTGCCAAGAACAACAGCCCCTGACACCCACAGGGAAGGTCAAGCCGAGATCAGATGTGTGGGCATCTCCAAAAATGAGGAGAGAAAGCTCCCTTCATGAGTTCTCCTTCATGGGTTTACATGCTGAAAAAACACAGATCCTCCCACTCCTCATCTGCCCTACCCCCATTTCCCCTTTTCTCGCCTTCTCATCAGAATTTAGACTGAAGCTGGAATGTGTGCCTTGTTATCACACTAAGACTCTAAAGCCACCTCTTACTTTCCCCTCCCCCATAGTCTTTTCCTCATAACTCCCTCCCTCCCCACCTCCTAGCTGTGGTGCAGGAAAGCATCCCAGCCCAAAGGAGTGTGTGTGTGTGTGTGTGTGTGTGTGTGTGTGTGTGTGTGTGTGTGTGTGTGTGTGTGTGTTGGAGAGAACCTTTGCAGAGCAGGGGCCAGATGTTAGTGAGATGAGTTTGGCAATGCTGGGCCAGTTCTGTTGGAAGTTTGCAATTTGGAAGGAAAGCATCAGAATGTTCTGTCTACTACAAGTTGTATTTGGGGTATTTTGAACCCTGAGATCATCGGTCCCTTCCAGAAGACCGCGCCAAATATCTGTTCTGAAGAATGGATCAACAAGCAACAGTGTTATATTTATAGCAACAATCACGACGATGCTGATGCTGATGCTGATGCTGACCCCCTCACACACCTTACAGTTCCATAGCACTTTCTCAGCAGGCAAGTCATTGGCCACTGTCCAGTCCCGGGAACGTAAGTTCACTACTTTGGATGCGCCTCTGTAGTGCCAGAGACAGCTAACGGGGCGGGAGTCAGGCAGTGACAGCAGTATAGCACCTTGGACAAGTCTCTTAAGCTCTCTGGGTCTCAGTTTCCTCTTCTGTTAAATGAGGGAGTTGAGTCGCATGATCTCTAAGCTCCCTCCATGCTCTGAATCTATGCTTGTTAGTGGGATTGTCCAGGGCTAGCCTCATCTGACCTCTCTGGAAGCCCGGGGAAATGCTAGGAGAAAAAAAGTAGGCATTGCATACTTTGGAAGGAGAGGAGCACACACTGGAGATTCCAATACAGAATGAATAATAGATTATAGAAAGAAAATATGTCAGTTAAAACCCAGCAGTTTCTAAAACCAAAGGGTGAGGGACTTTTCGTAAATACGATGACAATACTTCCCAGCAATTGCAATATCTGTCTGAGACATTTAAAAAGGTAAATTGGATGTCAGAACTCAACTTCAAACACATCCTTATAACTATACAAAACCAGTCTGGGCAGATGTTTTTCTCTCCTCCTCTTAAGACTTCTATCCACCTACGGATACAACCACCTTTCACCTAAGGTAAGTCACATTGGCTCCATTTGACAAAAACCAGGGACAGAAGTTTGTGCCTAAGCATAGAGAGAGCTTAGACTGAGTTCAAATCCTATGTCTGACACTTAATTGCCTGGATGATCTTGGAAAATTCTTTCCCTTTCTGGGCCTCAGTTTCCACATCTGTAAAGGGAAAGAAGGTCAGTTCTAGCTTTGAATCTATGATTCCATCATTAGGACCTAGATTCTCAGCCCTGTTCTCCTACTAGTACTAGTACTAGTGAGACTGGTTCCTACTCCCCTTGGGGACTGGGGCACAAGCCTTGGGGACAAGGCAAGGCCTTGCTCCTCTTTTAGGGCCTCTCTGAGGTGCAGGATTTTGCCCAGGTGCACTTGTTACTTTTCCTTGGATCTTCTCACTTTAGAATAATCAGATCCCATCCAAAACAAGCAAGAATGATGATTTCCCCTGGAGAGAGCATCACGAAGCAGATGGAATTACTTTGTCCTTAATATAACTTAGTAGACCCTGGAATCATAACCCAAAACTTTGGATTGTTAAATGGTGTGTCCCCCAAGCTCCATTCCATGCTAGGAAGCAGCATGGTATCAGGACAAAAATCCGTGTATGTTTTGCATGTCAGAGAACCTGGCTTCAAATCCTCCCTACTATCTGTGGAACCTCCTTGGGTCTCAGTTTCCTTATCCGTAAAATGAGGGAGGATTGGACCAGATGACCTCTGAGGTCCCTTCTAGTTCCAGAACCAGAATACTATAATCCTCCACTCCTCTCATCTGCACCCATATACATATATGTAATATGTGTATGCAGAGTTACATGTTGTGACCTAAGTCATCCCAATCCATGAGCAGGTTCTCAGGAGACCCAAGTTGACCTGTCTTGCCTATTAGTCTCTCATTTAGGCTGCCATCATCCTCCCAAACCCAGTTGTTCACTGTGCTCACCAGGCCTCAAGAGTTAAACACCAGCTGCTCTTGGCCTGGGGGGTCAGTGCAAGGGGCAAGAGAGAAGGTGGATGCTCTGCCATCAAACCCTACATCCAAAGGGATACCCACCATCCAAAGGCCTTGTCTGAATGTCCCTCACTCCAGCTAAGGAGTGGGCTCTGCCAGACTTCCCAAATCTCTCCTATCCCCTTCAGAATATAACATCCTAGCTGCTTGGAGCAGGCCTCAGACTTACCTGTGGGTGTCTGTCTTCTGCAGGCCAGAGTGATCCCCTTAGTTTCCAAAGTAAGCCATGGCAGGAACAGAACTAGCTATTGTCACAGCAATGAGAAAAGTGGAGATCAGAGATTGCTTACATAGGCTCTTCTTCCAAAGCCAGCCAGATCCAGCAGGGGTCATAGAAAGATCCCAAGCAGAGGCAGAGATCCAATGGACCCTCTCTCCAGATCTGCTGGTCTTGCCTTCTTTGCACAGACCTGCAAAATAAGAGTCCCTTCTTGAGGACAGCCAAGTCAATAGGTGAGTCCCAGCATTCTCCAGAAACTGTGGGAACTGTGCGGGGGCAACCCTGGACAAAGCCTGTGGCTGGGGAATCTGTCAGCTCTTCCTGGAGTCCTCAGCTACCATCAACCCAGGAGCAGAGCTCAGAAGATGCTTTGTGGAGACATCCAGCAACTCTACTGGGTCCTGAGATGGAACTGTAGCTGGAAGGCTTTAGAAAGTTCCTGGAGGAGTAGCTATTACATCGGAGGCCAGGCTGCGTGCCCCCTCTTGTGTCCAAGGAGAAGCACTGCAGCCTTATACTAGGATGCACTTGAGGAGAATATAAAGTAATGAGCCAGGGGTGGTTGAAGGCTGGAACCTGGATGTTTCACTGGTCTCTAACAACTGTTGCACTTAGGTCAAGAACAAAGTCAGCTGGGAGGGAGGTAGCTAGGCCCCGGGGAGAGGCTTATAATAGGCTCATCAATATAGAGAAGGATCTTTTCTGGACAGGTCCTCAGAGTAAGTCATTTTACAGATGAAGAACCTGCAGCCCAGGGAGGGGAAGTGACTTGCCCAAAGTCCCACAGGGCAATGTGAGAAGCGAGATTGTAACCCAGGTGCTCTGGCTCCAGAACCACAGATCTTTCCTTTTATCACTATGGCCTACCTTGAGACCAAAGGCATTGGGAGGGGTGGAGAGAGAGGACCTGACCCACTCTCCGAGTGAAGAGGCAGAGATATTGGGACACTCTGAGGTCCCAGACGATGAGCAAGAGAGCAAAGGAGGGCCAAAATGGGGAAGAGCTCCCCTGAAGAGTGCTTAATCAATCAACAAGCATTTATTAAGTGTCTCTCATGTTCCAAACACTGTGCTACTCACTATGGATACAAAGAAGGAAGGAAGGAAGGAAGGAAGGAAGGAAGGAAGGAAGGAAGGAAGGAAGGAAGGAAGGAAGGAAGGAAGGAAGGACCATATTTATGTGTGTATTTATAAAAGCATACATGTATGTACTTGTACACACAAGGTAATTTCAGGGAGGGTGAGGCACCATTGGGTGGTGATTAGGAAAAATCTCATTAATGTAGTAGATGAGGCTTAAGTTGAACTTTAAAAGGAGCTAGGACTGCTAAGAGACAGAGGTAAGAAGGAAGAGCATTCTAGACATGGAGCACAGTCTATGCAAAAGCATGGACATAGGAAATGGAATGTCATGTATGAAGAATGGCAAATAAGTCAGTCTGAGTGGCATGTAAAGTACACGAGGGCACCCTGGGACAAAGCCCCAACTGCCCTACTCTAGTTATGGTTCCAGCATGTAAAACAGGGTCATGTTCTTCATAGTAATCACACTGGGAGACTAAGAACTTATTCTAGCAACGATCCAATTGCTCAATATATACTCATAGCTTCTTTGGAAACTGCTTGTAGAGTCAGTCTGCTGCCCAAACGCGGGGGGAAATGTCATGTTGCTTTATATCTCAGTGGTTAGGTTTGGGGGGAGGGGTTTGGATTGTTTGTTTATTAGGGGGTTTTTTGTTTGTTTTTTTTACCAAATGCAGTATTCTCCAGATCCACCATCATCACTACTCACCAGACCTGGCTTCAAGCGATTTTTAATTGTTTCCAAAAATCAAATCCTCCTTTAAAGGACACAGATTGGCCTTCACTGAGGCTACTGAAAGGACTAAATTTCAGGTTCTGGAGACATTTCTCAGACTAGTTGCAAAGCTATTTTGAGCAAGAGCTCTTAGGTTAGAAGAAGCGCATAAACCTCCAAGGTGACTATTTTGAAGAAGATAGCAGTAATTGGATTTGTTTGTTTTTTAATTATTGGAATTGGATAAAAGATGTCATCAAAGAGATGTAGGAATAGAAAAGGTGGGCAGATAGCATGGAACAAGGCAGAAATAATGACTGGGCAGGCCCTCATGTCCCACTGGCAGTCATGTAATGCTACGATCTAGAGGAAGGTTCATAGGATGTGAGTGGACCTCACGAGAAAGATTTACATGAGGACACGGATAAGAGTTAACATTGGATGGGAAGCCATGGATGGAGGGAAAGGATCATAGATCTAGTCCAACTCTCTAATTCTACAGTCGAGGAAACTGAGGCTTGGGTAGGTGAAGGGACTTGCCCAGAATCACCAGGTAGTGTCAGAGTGTCGGAGCATAGACTCATAGAGGTACAAAAGCACATTTGTAAATCAGCCATACCCAGGAAACTCGGGCCATTGATTAGACCCGCTCAACATTCCCATTTTACAGATGGAAAACCTAGGGCAAAAGTATGCCTGGTGCCAAACATAGGGGAGACCAAAACAGGCCCATGGTGGGAGGAGGAGCAGTACCCAGAAGGGAGGGAGGGAGCTGCCCTCTGCTTCATTCTATCTAGGGAGATGGATCAGAGTGTTCTCTTCCTCAGAACAGAAGATGCTGATTAGAAATAGTCTTCCTCTGGGCTCCTAGAGGTTTCTGTTGCCTCTTTATCGACTTGAAATTCCTCAGCCTGGGTGCCCATGATGGTGGGGGAGGGGTGGGATTGAAAAGGAAGATTGAGCTCCAAATGGTAGAACTGGAGAGAAGTCAGCTAGCTGAAGCCCTTCAGTTCATCAATGAGGCCCAGAGAAGGCAGGAGCTCTCAGAGAATCATTGGTCTAGAACTGGAAGGAACCTCAGAGGCTACTTAGTCCAACTCACTCATTTGACAGATAAGGAAATTGAGGCCTATGGAGGGAAAGAGACCTCATAGGATCATTGACAGAGAACTAGAAGGGACCCGAGAGGCCACATGGTCTGATCCCCTCATTTGACAGATGAAGAAACTACACAGAAGTGAAGTGACTTGTCCAGGATCACATAGCTAATGAATGATAAGAATAAGTGGGATCTGAGCCCTGTTTTGTCCTCCATTGCTACAGGAACACAGTATTCTCCCACCTGTTACCCAGTCTGTCCACCACTACCAGTTATTAGGAAATTACCTGTGATACTATAGAAAAATCACTGGAGTCAGAAGACTCAGGTTCCAATTCTGCTTTGGCCACTTATTACTTGTGCAACCTTAAGAAAGTCACTTGGGATCTGTGGTTCTGTAATCCAGCCCACCAGTTGTGGTGTAATTGTAGAAAGAGCAAGATTTTCAGAACAGAAACTCTTCTACCTTCACTGGCCCCCTATTCCCAAGTTAAGACCAGGCAGCCCAGAAGAAAGGTGTATGGATGAGACCATGTCACACAGCTGCTAGGATTCTGTCCCCTCTCTGTGGGGATGTAATAGGAGGAAAACTGGCATACAAAGAGCCTTTGGCCAGAGGGAAGGGTGGGGTTCTAATCCCAGCTCTGCTGCTTAATCCAAGTGCAATGTGGGATGAGTGGAGGTACTCTCCGTCTCTAAAACGAGGGGTTGACTTAAGTGATCCCTTGTGAGGGGTCTTCCTGTTCTAAATCTCATGGGTCCAAACATCTGATCTTGGCTCTTTCATTCCTCTTACTCCTAATGCACTGTGGGGGGATGTCCTATCTCTTTGGGATGGGAATGGCTAGAGTGCCAGGCCCGGAGTTAGGAAGACTCATCTTTGTGAGTTCAAATCTGGCCTCAGGCACTTAATAACTGTGTGACCCTGGGCAAGTCACTTCACCCTGTTTGCCTCAGTTTCCTCATCTGTCACATGAGCTAGAGAAGGAAATGGGAAACCACTCCAAGAAAATCTTGAATGGGGTCACAAAGGATCAGACATGACTGAAACAACTGAACAGCAATATCTCTTTGGGATGCCACTCTCTCCCTTTCCATCACTTCTGTCTCCTGGCTTCTTGGTCTCCACCTCAGACCAGCAGCTTTTCTCAGCAATGAGACCCTGTGAAACACTAAGGTGCTGAAGAAGGTATCAATTGATTTCAATTCAACCAACATTTATTAAATGCCTGGCACTAGAGATACACAAACAAAATGAACAATAATCCCTGCCTTTAAGGAGCTCCTATTCTACTGTGGGGAAACAATGTGTGTATAAAGTGACATTTGAGTTGAGCCTTAATGAAAGCTAGGGATTTGAAGAAGCAAAACTGAGGAGGCGAGCATTCCAGGTATGGAGAAAGGTCAGAGCAAAGACGTGGAGGCAGGAAATGGAATTTCTTGGACTGGTAACAACAAGTGGGCCAGTGGGACTGGAATCCAGAGTGCAGAAGAATGATTTCTCCCATCTGTGAGATCCTGCCGAAGGCAAAGGCCACACTGCTCCTCTAAGCTATAGATGACAGACTTTGCCCCTTCTTGCTCATTGCTTATTCTGCACAGCGAGTCCCCCCTCCCCGAATGGATTGTGAGCTCTCTGGATCATGGTTTAGGGCGGCCTGAGTGGTCCTGAGGACGGAGTAGATGCTCAATGGTCCATATCAGTGAATGGATTGATTGCTTTTCCACGTCTAACAGGCCATCACAAATGCAGCATAAATCAGGATGCGAGTCTTTTCTGTTGGGCCCAGCTGCTGACAGCCAGCTCTGATTCCAAGAGAGCGGGAACAAGCCTTTCTGTCCCAAAGAGTGTCCCTAGGATGCATTCACCATGGAACGTGCCCAGCCCATCTGCTTCTCTTCCACGTGCTTGGCTTGATCCAGGTTGTTTTTCTTCACCATCAGGTGGGGGGGGGCCTGGGAAAATCCTGATTTTCTGATCCCACCAGTGTGCTTTGAGGTGCATGAACTTTCTTCTAGGCCTACACAGTGCTCTGGGTGCCCTACGTGTCCTAGGACCAAGGGGGCAGGACTAACTCTGCCTTTGGGGAGGAGAGGAGGGGGAGAGAAAAGCTCGTAACATGTACATTCTCTCCTGAAGCATTTACCCTGATCCAGGGAAGGGGAAGCAGGACAGATGTCATGGTGCTTTGTGAGGATCAGTTTAGGATTCTAGGATTTTTTTTACATTTTCTTCAGTGATTTCTACTTAGTTTCCGGCCCCCCCTCCCCCCACCTCCACCAGGAGGCAACATGGCAGAGTTCAATTTGGAGTCAGGAAAATGTGAATTTAGATCCCACCTCTAATGTTTATTAGGTGTGTTACTAAACCTCAAAATCCTATTTCCCCATTAGATTGTAAGCTCCTTGAAGGCAGGGACTGGCTTTCTTTTTGCTTCTATTGGGATTACCAGTGCTTAGTCCAGGGCCTGGCATATAGTAGGCATTTAATAAATGTCTATTGACTGACTGACTGACTCATTTTCCTCATGTGTAAAATGAGAAGAGCGGACTTGAAGACCTTTAAAGTCCCTCCTTGCTCAAGATCTATGATCTTATGGTCCTATGGTGCACAGAATGCTATAACATTAATATTAAGATATTAATTAATTAATATTAGTTGTCAAGGGTGAATCTTCATTTAAGTTGGCAAATCTGAGGATTCTGGGAAGATGGCAGAGTAGGTCAGAAAATCCCAAGCTCTCAAGATTTTCCCCCACAAAAGAGTTAAAATAGCACCTTAGGGCAACCAAAGTCTGGATGGAGACAAAGAAGAATAGGGGCACAACCAGGATCTTCCTGGGACAACTTCAGAAGATCTGAAGAAAAATCCCTTAACCTCTTTGGGCCTCAGTTTCTTCACCTGTAAAATTGGGATAATAATAGCCCCTACCACAGAGCATCATTGTGAGGATGAGTAAACATAGTTTAGAGCACTTTGAAAGCATCAAAGCAATCTCATTAGTGGTCCTCTTTATCTCATTTTTCTCAACTTGTCTGACGGGATCCAGACAGATATAATTTGAGGACTAGTCACTGTCCTGCTATTATGCTCTTGTGTTTAATGTGCTGTGAACTTTCATTCAGGTGAATAAAGTTGGGGGTGGGATGGGGTTTGGTAATTGAATAAAATTGAATAAAAGAACTGGGACGTGAGCTCATCTTCTGTGGAGGCTCACTGAAAACGCCTTTAGGACAATTCAAGTAGCAGGCAGGAAATATACATTGTTGTTGTCAGTTGTTTTTCAGTCATATCTGACTCTCTGTGACCCCATTTGGGTTTTCTCAGCAAAGATGCTGGAGTGATTTGCCATTTCCTTCTCCAGCATGTCCCCATTTTACAGATGAACTAAGGCAAATTGGGGTTAAGTGACTTGCCCAGGATCACCCAGCTAGTAAGTGTCTGAGGCTAGATTTGAACTCAGGTCCTCCTTCCTCCAGGCCCAGCACTCTATCCACTGCACCACCTAGCTGCTCTAATATATGTTATCATCAATGTCAATATATCCCTTGTTAATCATCATTATTGCTGCTGCAACCAGTTTCATCTTCCCCCTTCTACTCTCAGAACCATTGACCAGTGGAAGCATGACTGAAGGATCATTACTACTTGGGATGAGCAGCCCTGGTTGTGTTTCTGCCTCCTAGCAGAGCTTCATTTGCCAGCCCTAGATCTGCATGAATGGCAGCCCCATGGTGCCTGCTGACCCAAGATGCTTCCACAAGTCTAAAAGAAGGAAGAGAGAGATCAGAGACAGAAACACAGAGAGACAGACAGAGACAAAGAAAGAGCTCTTTTAAACCCTTGCTTGCTAGCTCCTGGTATCTGAAAATATACCCCTGACCTTGAGTGAGGAGGATATGAGGATGGAATTGTGACTTCATTTCTGGAGGGACCCCTTCTACATAGGCAGATCTGTCCCTTCTCTGACACCTCTGGAGAGGTGCTGGGGGCACTGTGGTTTGTGTCGGAGGAGGGATTGAACCCAGGTCCTCCTGACTCCCATGGACTCTCCACCCATTATGTCATGCTGTTTCTCCTGCCCCTGACATAGATCCTGAAATCCCTGACATATTAAAATCCTCCTCAGCTACAGCTTGTCCCGAGAGAAGCCTACCTAGCTAGGCAAATGAGAGATAAGGCTGCTAAAGTATACAAAAAATATCTCCAATATTCATGCCAGAGATAGGGAAACAGCTGATCAGCAAGGTCCTCTCACTCCCCCTTTATCTCGCTTGGTTTTAAAAATTACATTTTATTTTATTATCAAACAAAATTTCACCTTCTCTCCCTCCCAGCTCCATACCATTCATCCCTCCCCTTAGATTAAGAAAGCAAGAAAACTACAACTTCTGTTGCAACTGTATACAGTCAGGCAAAAAAGATTGCCCCGTTGACTCCATCCCAAAAATCTGCTTAAATTGACACTGTGAGTCTATCACTTCTCTATCAAGAGATGGACAGTATGTTTCATCATGTGTCCTCTGGAATCATGGATGGTCATTGGGCTGATCAGAATTCCTAAGTTTTTCCAAGTTGTCTTCACAATATTGTTGTTATTGTATATAAATTGTTCTCCTGGTTCTGCTCACCTCTCTACATCAGTTCATATAAGTTTTCCAAATCAATTTTATAAATGAAAAAACTGAAGTCCATAAAGATGAAATTACTTGTCCAAGGTGACACAGGGAGTAAAGGTAAGAGGCAGGATTTGAAACCGGGTCCTCTGATACAGCTAGTTCTCTTTCTACTTTACTATACTCCCTCCCCTTCCATAAGCTTTTGTTCAACAATTTTCCCAATAGCCGGTGGGGCGAGGGGGGGGGCATTCTTTGAAGACTTCACGACTCTGTCTCTGGCCTCTAAACTGAACTTGGGATCTACACACATACATACTAACACCTCTTCCTCCTGCTGGCCTGTGGAAGCCTCAGTGGCCCAAACAGTGATCTTGGCGCTTCCTTCCTCCAGACAGAGATCAGAAGCAAAGCTCAGGATGGTCCTTCCTTAGCTTCCAGATTCCATACCACCAACTCTGCTCCTAAATGTTTTTTCATCTTTTGGTAGGAGGTGGGGGTGGTTGTGGAAAATGAGACCAAATAAACATTATTATCCTGAGTCATTTTTTCTTAGTATGGTTCCTATTGAGTTCTGTATATTTGTGGTTATCTTCTCTGAGTAAATTCATCATTTAGCCCAACGAGTAGCTTTATTCCCATACTCCGCCCCTAAAATACTGAGCAATATTGACATGTAGGGACTTTTGTTCAGTCATTTACGGTCATGTCTGACTCTTCATAACTCCTTTTGGGATTTTCTTGGCAAAGATACTGGAGTGGTTTACCATTTCCTTCTCTAGCTCGTTTTACAGATGAGGCAACTGAGGCAAATAGGGTTAAGTGACTTCCCCAAGATCACATAGCTAGTAAGTGTCTGAGACCAAATTTGAACTCAGGAAGACGAGTCTTCCTGACTCCAGGGCCACCACTCTATCTGCTCTGTCACCTAGCTGCCTCTATGGGGACTACAAGTTCAAAATCACAGAATTTCAGAGCTGAAAGAAATCTCAGTGGGCATCTAGTTCAACCCCTGCCCCACCCCAGCCCCCAAATGCTTACTAAAATATACCTGATGAGTGAACATTCAGATCTAGTTTAAAGACCTCTAGTAAAGGGAAATCCCATAAAATCCCAAAGTAGCCAGTAGGATGTTTTAGGGTTTTTCCCCCTGACTTCAAACCTTAATTTGCCTCTTTATAATTTCTACACTGACTTCTAGAACTAATCTTTCTTCCCCATACCAGGCACTTTAAATGCCTAAAGACAGTAATCATGTTCCCCCTAGACCTTGTATTTTCCAGGCTAACCATCTCTGGATCCTTCTGACCTATGTAGAACATGGTTTTAAGGCCTGTCACTATCCTGGATGCCCTCCTCTCTATCCTCTCCAGCTTATCAATGTACTTCCTAACCTATGGTGCCCAGAACTGAATTCAATACTCTTAATGTTGTCTGAACAAGGTAGAAGATAGCTGGATCATCATCTCCTTACTCCTAGAAGAGCCCGAGTGGAAGTCTAGGACAGAGGCCTACTGGAAATCACTCAGATAATGACAACAATGGACAAAGAGCTATAGAAAAGCTTAGTGAGTACACACAATCAGTCATTACCCTATCTCTGGTGTGAGCACATTTTAACATCTCTTCCTTAGGAGGTGGGAGGTGACCTTATCTACTAATAAATAAACTAGGCTTCAACCAGGACGAGAATTTTGATCTCTAAAGGTGTTTCAGGGTATATTAGAAGCTTGTTTATGAGATTTCAAAGTCTCTCCATGTCTCTAATCATCAGCAGAGTCTTAAAGCTGGATAGTAAGGAGCTGGCAGAGAAGAGTTGAGCTGGTAACAAATTCAGCCTTGGGGTGGGAGGCCAGAGCTCTGCTGGAAGCCAGACACTAGGCCAACTGCTCTTTGGCAATCTGTAAAATGAGGAAGTTGGATTACATGATATTTAAGGTCCCATCTAGCTCTAAATCCCATGATACTATGACTCCAGCCCAGCTGCTTTCCTATCTCTGAGTGCCAGGGAACAGAGAAGATGGAGGTACAGCGAGATGATTATTTTGACCTTGTTTTTGCTACTTCTGTCATCCATTTCCCAAGGCAAGTTCTTACCACTCTTGTCTGTAGGCAACTCTAAGCTTTTTGATCTGGAATTTTTTTTGTTTTTAAGGGAGAGGAGTATTTTATTTTAGGATTTCTCCAAAGAACTCCCTGGGGTTTGGGCCTGTAAAATAACACCTAGAATGTTCTAGCTGGAGGTCATCTAATTCAGTATTTCCCAATTGCCAATTAGGCCCAACACTGGGGCATGGTGAAATTTTTACTAGTCTGCAAATTTTTTACTGCCAAGAGTCCTTCCTCTTTAAAATCCATAAGCTAAAAGATGGATTCCTCCCTTCAAAATAAAGAGACTGGGCTAGAGCAAAGATTCTTAACCTTTTCTGTGTCATTGGCCACCTTGGGGATCTTCTCGGTATCGTTTTTCAATAAAGAAGGAAATGCTAAAATTCAGTTAGGAGTCAGTGAAAATGAAGATAGAGAAAAAACAGGGGGGGGGGGAGCCAAGATGGCGACAGGAAAGCAGTAACTGGCCTGAGCTCCCCACCAAGTCTCTCCAAAAACCTATAAAAAATGGCTCTGAACCAATTCTAGAACTGCAGAACCCACAAAGTGGCAGAGGGAAGCAGGGCTCCAGCCCAGGACAGCCTGGATGGTCTCGGGGTAAG
>CM053625.1:158539975-158602232 GCA_028646595.1 Phalanger gymnotis | reverse complement strand
GATGCACAGGCAATGGGGCATAGAGATTTATCTTGCCCTACAAGAAAGTAAGGGAAAGGGGGATGGGAGGGGAATGGGGTGACGGAGGGGAGGGCAGACTGGGGAACAGGGCAACCAGAGTGTACGCCATCTTGGAGTGTGGGGTGTGGAAATGGGGAGAAAATCTGTAATTCAAACACATGTGAAAATCAATGCGGAAAACTAAACATATTAAAATAAATTTAAAAAAAAGAAAATGAAGATAGAACTTTTTCCCATCTAAATTCCAGGACCCCCTGAAATCTATGGATTAGATGGCCTCTAAGGCTCCTTCTGGCTCAAGATCTGTGATTCTCTCTGTATCCTATACCTCCTGCCCCACCTCTACTAATAACTTCTCCTTACCTCTCTCAGCCCCAAGCAAGGCAGTCAGTTCTAAAGGATCCATATATTTAATTTGTTCTAAAGTAGAGTTCAAGGCAGGAAGTAAAACTGGTCTACTGCCCACTTTTCCCTTCAGTTTTTGTCAAATAGTGAGTCCTTACCTTTCAAGCCTATGATTGACGAAGGCTCACACCCAGTAAGGTTATCAAATACATCAGGGAATCTCCCTCATCAAACTCTCATAATCAACACTCAATCTTTTATGTAGATTTTGTGCTTTATGGTTACCCAGCACTTAATATGCATTAACTCATATATTAGTGACTCCATTAGCACTTTAAATGACTCACCCAAGGTCACAAGAGTTAGACAATAAGGAATTGAACTTAAATCTTTTGATGCCAAGCCTCAATGTTTTGGGTTTTCCCTTGCAAGTTGTGGGGCCCAAGATAAATTATCCTTTGTATAACACAAAGACATTTTTACAGAAGTAAGTTACAGTTAGACTAAATGTCAAGGGCACTTCTTTCCCTATGCAATGTACATCTTCTTCCCATTATAATTTTTCCTTTAGGGGCAGCTAGGTGGTGCAGTGAGTAGAGCACTGGCCCTGGAGTCAGGAGTACCTGAGTTCAAATCCAGCCTCAGACACTTGACACATTTACTAGCTGTGTGACCTTGGGCAAGTCACTTAACCCCAATTGTCCTGCCTTCCCCCCTGCAAAAAAAAAAAATAATAATAATTTTTCCTTTGTAACCATCATCCACTCTTTTCACCTAAGGTACGAGCAGCATACCAGCCTTACCTCCTCCTAAATACTCATCCCTTTTCTAATCAGCATGACTTCTTCCCAGGACCTTGAGTGAGGTCACCCATGTCTTAGAACTTTCTAATATGCTCTCTGGAAGACTAGCTTCATTTTAAGCTAATTCTCTTATGCTCTCAAATGTTCTGATTGATATTTCTTATACTATCCCACTTTAATAGAAATTTGGCTCTCTTTTTGCAGACCTGTTCAAAGGAATTGCTTTCATCCACTCCAAATGAAAAAGGGACAGGAAGAAAAGTAGGCATACTCATTGCTCCATATTGCATATTTAAATCATTTATTCCTTTATGTCCTTGCTTGATGACTTTCCCTCTTTTGAGGTCCACACAAAGTTTTTACATCTTCCTCTCCTTAGCCTTGTTGTTGTCATCTACCAATCTTCAGGTCATTTTCCCTGTATAGAATAACTTGTACTTGGCTTTTAGTTTTTCTCTCTACTACACTGTTTTCTGACATTCTTCAGGTTTAATATTTATTTTGATAAGTGTCATCATGGCAGAGGAATGGGTTTGAAGGGAGCTAGGCTCCTTACATATCCCCAGGGGCTAGAAGGAACAAGGAAAAAAATCAAAGAAGAAAAATTATTTTAAAAACATGCTACAAAACATGTCAACTAAAACAGAAAATGAGCAAAAGGGAAAGAAGTTCAGATACAATAAAATAGCAGTGAAATAGCTAAAGTATCAACAGCAGCAAAGCAGATGGAAAACAAATGCAGATATATCATTAAATGAATTAATAACATTTAAAGAAATTAAACCAGAATCAATACTGGTAGAAAAAAATCACAAGACCAAATAAAAGAAGATATTAAATTTTTCCCTAAAGCACAAGAAGAACTCAAAAAAACTGCTTTAAAAAAATAAGGATTGGAAGTAATAGAGAAAAATTATCAACATGGAAAAAAAACATAATAGAGAACCTTGAAAGATCCTTAAAAGCAACCAATAGACTTACAATAGTGAAAAATGAAATCTATACAATTTAAGACAAGTAGAATTACTGACTTAAAGGGTAAGGACTCACTAGTTGACAAAAACTTCTGAGAAAAGTGAACAGTAGTCTGGCAGAAATTAGGTTTATACTACACCTTATACTTTATACCAAGGTAAGTTCAAAATGCATACATAACTTGGATATTAAAGGTCATGTCATAAACACATTAAGAGGAAGAAGGAAGAAATCGCCTTTCAGATCTCTGGATAGGTAGAGAGTTCATGAACAAACAAGGCATAGAGAAGAACATCAAAGATAAAATAGTCTATTTTGTTTACATAAAATTAACTGTTTTTCACAAACAAATCCAATATAACTAAAATTACAACACTTAACTGGGAAATAAATCTTTAAAGCAAGTTTCTAGGATACAAGTTTTATTTCTAAGATTTGTAAGAAGTTGATTTAATTTTATGAGAATGAGAGCCATTTCCCAATTGATAAATGGTCTAAGGGTATAAACAGGCAGTCATCTGTTTCCACAATCCGGCTAGCACCTTCTGTAGGGGTGTAAGATCCACCCACAGCCAGCACCCAGAAAGCTGCCGACAGCACAGGTTCTTTTGATCTGCTTAACTAAGGAAAGCAAGGTGAAAGAGTTGGCAAGCTTACTTTAATTCAACATACAAATATCATTCACTTAGTTCAGGGGAAGAGACCAGCACACTGAACTTCAGAGCAAATTACCAACAAATTGCAAACATCAACAGACAGGCCCAATATAGATTCATAGTTACCAACATCTAGGTTCAGCCCAAGAGCTCAGAACAAGTGCTGGCCCAGAGTCATGCAAGCCACCACTGCTGCAGCAAAGAGCTCCAAGGAAGAGGAGGCCAAGCCCTGTTTTTATATCTTTTTCAGCATCAGGGGTGAGTCACACATGCGACTCACCCACGTGACCTAAAATCATCACAAAAAGGCGACTTAAACCCATGTGGTCTAAGAGCCTCTGCAGTCTCAGACATGTAAACTAGGCCCTCCCTGGAGTTAGCCCCACCTTGGACCCCACCTTAGTTGCCAATCCACACCCACATAGGATTTACACCTAATAGGGGTTTGGGCCTGGGGCTTAGCACCTAGTAAGGCTCAATGAAATACACTGACTTACTCAAACAAAACAAAGGCCATTTTGCTTACCAACACATCATCAAGGGAAAAAACAAAAGATTCCTTAGCCATATAAAAATGCTCCAAACCACTAAGAGAAATACACATTAAAGCAACTCTGAGGCTCTAACTCATACCCAATAGATTAGCAAAGCTAATTAAAAAAAAAGATAAATATTGGATGGGCTGTGGGAAATCAGGCACATACATGTACCCCTGGTGGATCTATGATGCAGTTATTAGTATAGTGAATGGATCCAACTACTCTGGAAAGCAATTTGGAATTATGCCCCTAAAGCTACTAAACAGTACATGCCCTTTGACCCAGTGGTGCTACTGATAGGCCTATACCCCTAAGAGATCAAAGGAAGACAAAAAGAACCTACTAAAATATTTACAATAGCAATTTTGTGGTGGCAAAGAATAAGAAACTAAAGGGGTATCCATCAACTGGGAAATGACTGGACAAATTGTGGCCTATGAATGTAATGCAATTCTATCGTGTTACATGAATAAAGAAAAAGATGGTTTCAGAGAGACCTAGGAAGACTTAACATGAACTGATGCAAAGTAAGCAGAACAAGAAGAATAGTTTATACCATTATTTCAATATTGTAACAAAAAAAAAAATTCTCAAAGTCTTAAGACCTAAATCAACTAAATCAACCATGATTCCAGAGGACTAAGGAAGCAAGTGGCCCACCTCATGACAGAGAGGTGATGGACTGATAAGAAACATTTTGGGATGGGGCCAAGATGGGAATTTGTTTTTCTTGACTTTACTTATAGTCCCACAGAACTATATACGAGGATTTTGTATTTCTTTCTTGTGGGTAAGCAGAAATAGGAGGGAGAAAAAAAATGCTTGATAATTGAAACAAAAATTATCTAAGAAAAATCATAGAATTATCCAAGCATTGGGAAACATGTAGGTTCTGCTGAAAGAAAGGTTCAGGACACAAAAATCTCAACATTGCTAGTATGCCAGGAAATTTAGAAAAACAACAGTGATAATAATAGCTGATATTTAGAGAGTGCTTTAAGGATTTTAAAGTGCTTTACACACATTTTCTCAGCTAATACTCACGAAGCCCAACGTTGGAGGCACTACAAACATTATTATTCCATATTTCAGATGAAGCAAATAAGACAGAGATTAAGTACTTGCCAAGGTCACACAACCATAAGTATCTAAGGTAGGATTTGAACCAAGGTCTTTCTTGGCAAAGATATGGAGTGGTTTAGCATTTCCCTCTTTAAGGGAATAAGGCAGACAGGGATTAAGTGACTTGCCCGTGAACACACAGCTAGTGAGCATTTGAGGCCAAATTTGAACTCAGGTCTATCTGACTCCAGGCACAGTGCTCCATCCACTAAGCCATCTAGCAGCCTCCAGAGTGAATTCTAAATATCCTCTAACATCTCTTTGGCATTTTCCCCTTTGTTCTTGTAGCAGAGCCGATACTGCCAAAGACTGTTTGTAGTTGTCAGGCTCGGAGTCAAAAAGGAGAAGGAGGCCTCACCACAGTAGTCTCAGGCTATCTCAATACTCCCATAGAGTACTGAGTACTGCACTCAACTCCTGGTAAAGTGCTTACATCATACCTAGGCGGGCTGCCCCCTAGAAATTCCTCCCCCCTCCCTGCTTACCATGCTTTTATTTTTAAAATTAATTTCCATTGATATCTTTTTTTAACGTCTCCTAGATTCCCCTTTAAATCCTTTCCTCTCCCCTTCCAAAGTGCCCTCCCATATCTATCCATGCTTTTTACAAGTTTTCTCCTCATCTCCTTCCATTATATCAGATGAGGCCTGGAAGCCTAAGGGAGAGGCAATCACAAAATACTATGCCACTTTTCAAAGGACCTGCCAAACAGAATGTTGCATAGATGCATCAGGCACATGCATCAGATATGCTAGGTTGTCAGGTTGTCAGTTAACTGTTTTTCTTCATTACAAGGAATGATTCTATTTCAAGGGGGGAGAGGGAGAGAAATGGCATTATTTCCAGAAATGATTATGATATAAAGACAAAAGGCAACAGAAAATTTATTTTAACAGAAGTGATGGTGATAATGGTGGTGATGGTGATGGTGGTGGTGGTGGTGGTGAGATGATGATGATGATGATAGTGATGATGATGATGCTAGGTGATATGACAAAAGGAGAGAGAAAACCAGCCTTCTATCAATGAAGACCTGGGTCCAAGTTCTACCTCAAACACATTTACTGGCTATAGACTCTGGGCAAGTTATTTAATATCTCCAGACAACTCTTTAGCATTTCAAATTGCATCCCCATGTTGGTAGAGGGAATTTCATAACTGAGAGTTCCTAGAACCAATGAAATCTATGTCCGGACAATAATGAGAAGAAAGAAGAGGGAGGGAGGAAAAGAAACTTAAGGAAGAAGAGAAGAAGGAAAAGAAAAAAGAGGAAGAGAAGAGGGAGGACGTAATAAAGGGGAAGAGGAGTAAAAAGGTACAGAAAATGAAGGAGGAAGAGAAAAAGAAGATGGAGAAAAAGGAGGAGGAGGACAAAGGGAAGTAGAAAAAGGAGAAAAGTGAAGGAAGAGAAAGATCCTTGACAAAGAGACTAACAAGACCTTTAAGAGCTGCCCTTTATGTTGGTACCCCAGGGCTGTTCAGCTCTGTACTTCCACCTCCCTTTCATTCCCAAAGATCTGGAAAACATAGGGGAATTTGCCAGGCTGAAGCAGAAAACTGCCTCTGACAAATGCTACATTCATATGTTAATAAGTTGATATAATGCTGGTTCAATTCTTCAAAAAAAATTTTTTTTGTTTTTTTTCAATTCTTCAAACATTTAGTGTTTAGAAGAACAGAATGTAGAATAGCTAACTAGTCTAACAGGGAATGGGTGTCTGGTCAGGGCTCCAATGTTAAGGAGAGACAGAATATCTCTTCACGCTCTTCAAGGCCTCCTCTTCCTCCTCCTCCTGCTCCCTTCTTCCTGCACCGTTCAGAGCACAAATGCTCTCCTTCTGTTTTCTAACTTCAAGTTCAAGAGAAACAGTGAAATCTCAGGATTGGCTTTGGTTTCAGAAATGGTACAATTGTTTTCCCTGTTTGATAGGAAATGGGTTCACATTCCTATGATTTCCTTATAACAAAGAGATCAGCTGAATCTCACCAATTTCTCATATTCCTTCATCTATTCATCTGAAAAACAAGATAATGCCAGGAAGTACCTGGGCTATACATTAGCATTTACATATAAATACCTGTATATCTGTGTGTATATGTGTAAACTACAAACATCTTTACTCCCAAGATCCCTCACTTAAAACATTTAAATCTGAGCTTTTCCTGCCTTCAGAATTTACAACTTCCTTAATTTCTCTTTCATTATAAAACTTAACACTTCAGGAGACAGCAGACGTGAGGACTGGAAATGAGAAAAATAGCCTAGTACATTTTTATTTGAATAGTTTGGGGTGGGAATGGGAGAAACCCTCAATTTTCTCTCAAATATTTAAGTTCCATAATGCTCCTCAGTAGGAAAAACTCTCCTGACATAGCAGGCAGAATGATTAATAGACACACTGAGTCAGAAGTATGCTGGATCTTTCCCAGGAGTTGTTCTTAGCAAATACTGTCTCTCTGAAATAGATAAGGATGGAAAAACCAGATAGATGGAGCACCCCAAACATTCATCAATCAAAGTTTCCCTATTCTGTACCCTTCCTTTGAACCCCTTCATCTTCCTAACTAAAGTTTGCCTCATATTACCTTGTTCTTATCTATAACAAAAAAAATAATATAACCTTTGTAACAGAGGCTCTCTATCACTTTGGGATCCTCACCTGGCTCACTTATCTTCTCTCAGCTGACATGTGGGAATAGTTCCTCAAAGGGTAACCATAAGCTTCCCTGTATAAGTGCTCCATCTCACAAGGAATCAACTATAGGATAGATTTTATTTATACCATAAAGATAGTGGAAAGGACCTGAGACCACAGAGAAGAGTGTCTATTTCTCTCTTCTGGTGCCCTCCATCTCAGAGAAAAACTGCACTGTCTCTGTTTTATTGCCCTGGGTAGAGATCCAGCTGGCACGAAAGATCAGAAGTTCACCACTTGGTTCCATTTCCTAGTCGCATACTGCTGGTTGGCCCTCCTTTGGGAAATACACTTGTTTCTTCTTCTGGGGGGATAATGTTAAATCTGTTTTTTTGCAACCAATACTCTCCAACATTGCTCCTTCTCAGGAAATGGAGCCAGCACTCCAGCAGCTGAAACAAAGGAGGAACTGATAATATCACAGCCCTTAATAGCCAGGACAAAATGGTTTGGGGCTAGTTGTTTTTGCTGTTGTTCCTCTAAGTCAGTTTCCACAGAATCTATACAAAAGAAAAGACCTCCTCAGATACTGTAGAAACTGCCTACTTCTCTTTCTAGACTGAGTCTATATTTTCTACTCTAAAAGGTGTTGGGGTGAATTTTCTCACGTGCTCTCCCATCTCCTGGGTAGGGTGCTTCTCCCATACTCAATAAACATCTGTCGTTCCCTATGACCTCCAGCGTCAATAGTCAGTCGATAAAAATTGATAAAGTACCTATGATGTGCCAGTCATTGTGCTAAGCCTTGGGGATACAAATAAAGGTAAAAGAAAATCCCTGCTCTCAAAGAGCTCAATTTATTGGGGGAATCAACATGAAAACAACTATGTACAAACAAGTGACATACGGGATTAATTGTAAAAATCGATAGAGGGAAGGCATCAGAATTAAGGGGATTAGAAAAGGTTTCCTGTAGAAACTGGAATTTTATTTGAGACTTGAAAGAAGCAAGAAGGTAAAGAAGAGGAGGGAGAGCATTCTAGGCATAAGGAACAGCCAACGAAAATGTCCAGAATCTGGAGTTGGAGTGTCTTGTTTGAAGAACAGTAAGGAGGACGATGTCATTGGATCACAGAGTACACAGGTAGGGGAGGGAGGGGAAGGCGCACAGTATAAGGTGTAAAATGACTAAGCATGGAGAAAGTTCTTAGGAGTTTTGAAAGTCAAACGGAGGGTTTTATATTTTATCCTGGAGGTGATAGGGAACCACAGAAGTATATTGAGCAGGGAGGTGACATAGTTAGCCCTGAGCTTCAGGAAATTCACTTTAAGAGCCAAGCGGAGGATGGACTGGAGAGAGGAAAGACCTGAGGCAGGGAGGCCTCCATGAAGGCTATTTTAATAGTCCAGGTATGAGATGATGAGAGCCTGCCACTGAGTGGTGGCAGTGTCAGAGGAGAAAAGAGGCTATATAGGGGAGATGTTACAAAGACAAAATCAACATGTTAGCAAGAAATTGGATTTGGGGGTTTGAGTGTGAAGAGTTGAAAATGATAACTAGGTTGCAAGCCTGGGAGACTAGGAAGATGGTCATGAGCCTGAGAGAAAAGGGAAGTTTGGAAGAGAGGAAAGTTTGGGAGGAAAGATGATGAATTCAGTTTAGGAAGTGTTGGATTTAAGATGCTGCAGAACATCCAGTACAAGGTGTCCAAGGGATTCAAGACGAGATCAGCAGAAAGGTTAAGGCTCAACCAGTAGATCTGAGAGTCATCGGCATTGAGATGATCACTGAATTCATGAGAGCCAATGAGGTGATCAAATGAAATAGGGATTAGGAAGAAGAGAGGAGGGCCTAGGACAGAGCCCTGTGGGATACCTAAAGTTATTGGGTGGGACCAAATGAAGATACAGCAACGGAGACAGAGAAGGAGTGGTCAGATAGGTAGGAAGAGAACTAGGAGACAGGAAAGCCTAGAGAGAAAAGAGTATCAAGGAGAAGAGGGGCCTAGACAGTGACAAAGGCTTCAGAGAGGTCAAGAAGAATGAGGATTGAGAAAAGGTCAGTAGATTTGGCAATTAAAAGATCATTAGTAACTTTAGAGAGAGTAATTTCAAATGACTGATGAGGTCAGAAGCCATCATATATAAAATCCTCATTCAAAAGCATTCAAACTTCTTCATAGCCTTCCCCTACTTACTCCATGACCTAGCGACACTGACTGCTTTGCTGTTCCTCAAAAAAGACACTTCATAACCTGAAGTCAGTTTTTTATTGGCTATCTACCATGCCTTGGATATTCTCCTCGTCGCTCTCTCCTGACTTCCCTCAATTCCTTCAAGTCTCTGCTAAAATCCCAGCTTTAAGAAGCCTTTCCTGACCCCCTTTAATTCTAGTGCCTCCTCTCTATCGATTATTTCCAATTTATCTTGTATATAGCTTGATTGTACATAGCTGTTTTCATGTTGTCTTTCACATTAGACCATGAGGTACTTGAGGACAGGGATTGCCGTTTGTCTCTCTTTGTATCCCCAAGGCTTAGCATGGTGCCTGGCACATAGTTAGTGCTTCACAAATGATTATTGACTGACTGACTGACTTAGCATCTTCCATTCTTGATATTTACAGGTGTTCTACCCCTCCTTGTCCCCATTTATCTTTCCATTCCTTCATTTATTAGGCAGCTGTTAAGCATCAGCTTTGTAAATTGGACTACCTTCTGTTCCCTAATATGTCATTCCTTTCCCCACACATTGCCTGTGCAGAGATCGCCCCCCCCCATGCCTGAAGTACACTCCCTCCTCATCTCCATCTCTGTACCCCTAGTTTCTGTCAAAGCTCAGTACAATTACCTTCTACAAGAAGCCTTTCCTGTTTCCCTCAGTGCTACCCCCAAAAATTGTTTTATGTTTATTTTTATTATTTTGTATCTACTTTATGTGTGTATACATATATACTGTATCTGTGTACATTGTTTTCTCCTAATAGAAAATAAGGTCCTCAAGGAGAGAGACTATGTCATTTTAAAAATTGTATCCCTAGCACCCATCACGTGGCTCTTGGCACTGTGTTCAAGGCACATAGGAGAGGCTTAATAACCACCTCCCAAATTAAATTCAATATATAGGGCACTGGGCTAGGCACTGAGTTACAAAGACAAGAAAAAAGTAACTGTCCTTGCCCTCAATGAGCTTAGGTTCTACTAGGCAGAGACAACATATACACAGATAAGTCTATATAAAAGTAACCTGATGCTAACACCAAGAAATTGGGGAGAGGTCACTATAAACTGGGAAGATTAAAGAAAGCCCCCTATAAGAGGTGTGCTTGAGCCGAGCCTTGAAGGGAGCTAGGGATTCCAAAAGGCAGAGACCAGGAAGTCGTACATTCCAGGCATGAAGGCTTAACCTGTGCAAAAGCAATGAGATGGAAGATATAATGTGGTATATGAAGAGCAGCAAGTAGTCCAGTTTATATAGAAAACAAATCTCAAATGCTTGTTGAATTAACGAATCAAAGATAAAGTAAAGAAACGAGTTGGGACAAGGGGTAAAGCAACATCTATAAACAGCAAAGCTAAATAACAAGGCATGGAGGTGGAATGTGGAATGTCCTATACAAGAAAAAACAAAGTAGGCCAGTTTGGCTGGAATGCACAGTGTATGTATTTCATACTTACTAATGTCAAATTAGTCTAAAATATAGTCTTTAGCAAACCCTGAAAGACTTTAAATGACAGACACAGTTTGTAGTTTATTCTCGAGGCAATAGGGAGCCACTGAATCTTCTTCAGCAAGGGAGTTTGATCTTGGACAGGTCTGACTTGTGCTTTAAGAATATCAATTGATAGCAGCATAGGATGGATCGGAGAGGGGGAAATCAGAAAGCAGGGAGATCAATTAGGAGGCTTTTATACTGGTCCTACCAAGGTAGCGTGGGATAGTGAGACCTAGCCAATAAGTCACGAAGACCTGAATTCGAGTCATGCCTTTATCATACGGCTATGTGACCATGGTCAAGTCTCTTAACCTCCCAGTGCCCTGCAACTCTCTCAGGCTGTAAGTGGAAGAGAAGGTACAGACTTTCCTCAAAAGAAGGTGTTTCCTCACCTGAGAGTTCTCTTTATCAATGAAATTACAGGTCTGGGCCGTATTCATATCCTTTAATGGCGCAAACAGATGGCACAGTGGATTTAGTGGTAGACTTGGAGTAAGGAAGATCTGAGTTCAAATTCTGCCTCAGACACTTTCTAGCAGTGTGACTCTGGACAAATCACCTAACCTCTCAGTTTTCTGTCTATAAAATAGGGATGATAATAGAATAGCACCTACCTCATAATATCCGAAGATCAGATAAGATAACATATGTCAAGGGCTTTGTAAATCTTAAAGTGCTATGCAAATACTAGCTATTATTTTTTTAATACTAGCTATTATTATAATAGTCTAGGTGGAAGGTGCTGGGGAACTGAACCAACTGGTGGGTATGTGAGTGGAGAGAAGAGCAGAGAGGAAAAAGACACTGAGGACATAGAATCAAGAAAACTTACCAGCTGGTTGGATGTAGAAGATGAGGGAAAATGAACAAGCTTGACTCTGAGGGTAGAAGTTTAAGTGACTGGGTCAATGGTGGTGCCCTCCAGAGAAATAGGGAAGTTCAGAAAAGGGGGGAGTATTTTTGAGAAAGACAACAAGATCTCTTTTGGTCACACGGAGTTTGAGATGCCTACCAGGCATCCAGTTGGAAACGCCTAATAGGCAGTCGGCGATGCAGGTCTGGGGCTCAGGAGCAAAGCTAGGTCTTCCCGGAGGGTTTCTAAGTCCATAAAGCGAAAAGGGAGGGAGAAGAAGAGGGAAACCAACAGCTGCCTGGGACACACATATGGCAAGGATAAGGAGTGGGTTTAGAAGCAATTCCTTTCTATATAAAAATTTTATTTGTAAATTCTCTCTTCCTCTCTACTTCCCCCAATCCACTCCACTCATCCTAACCCCTCTATTCCTTGAGGTGATTCATCAGATCTTGGAACTGAGTGGATACTCTGACTCTTTTGGCCCAATCAAGGGTTCTGAAATTCCTAAGGCCCAGCCAGCTCTTCTGTGTTCCTCTCTGACTCCTTTTTTCTCTCCCCTGGAGCCACAATGCAGGATTCAGAGAGAATGGGTTAGCCTGATTCTCACCTAGACCTCATCCTCTATTTTTTAAGGCGATTTTGTGTGTACCCTATTCAGTCCTGGCCACGAGGAAGCATGCAACCCAGGGTTGGGGAGAAGTAATGAGTAGTTAGGGATGGAGTCATTCTAGGACAAGAGAGAGGGAAAAGTGGCAGGAGGTCTAGGAGGAAGCCATGTCACTAATTATCCCATCATCTGCCTCTGGTTTCCCTTGATAGATAGGTATTAGGTTCTAGGATCTTCCTCCCTTCTTCCCTTGTTCAAGTCACTGAAAAGATTAAATAATGTTCGGAGATGAAGGCATGTAAGGTGATAAGTAGGGGCCGGTAACTGGATTGTTGTTCAGTCATTTCAGTTGTGTCCAACTCTTTGTGACTCTATAGAGGTTTTCTTGGCAAAGACACTGGAGTGATTTACCATTTCCTTCTCCAGCTCATTTTACTGATGAGGAAACTGAGTCAAACAGGGTTAAGTGACTTGCTCAGGGTCACATAGCTAGTAAGTGTTTGAGGCTGGATTTGAACTCAGAAGATAAATGTGCCTGACTCCAGGCTTGGTTCTCTATCCACTGTGCCACCTAGCTGTCTGGTAACTGGCTTACAAGTTCATAGATGTAGAAGGGACCCCAAAAGTCATCTAGCTTGACCTCCTGTTTTTACAGATGAGAAGAAATAAGAACATTAAGACTTGCCCAAGGTCACACATGTTGTATGTTTAAGAGGTAGAATTTGAACCCAGGTCCTCAGACTGCTGAGCCAACTATTCTTTCCACTGTGCTGAACTGCCACCCTGGGAGAAAAGAAAAGGAGGACAGAGAAGGGAGGTGTAACAACCAGATTTTCACTAAACAGTGGAAAAGAGTCAGAGGGAGAGATAAAGAATGGGGAGGAGAAAGGGGCAGAGAGGAGGGAAGAAGGAGAAAGAAGGGGAGGGAGGGAGAGAGAGACAGGGCAAGTAGCAGTGGACCAAGAAGGCACTCAGAGGAGAGGAGGGGGAGAGATGAGAAATAACTTTAGCTGGATGTGTTTGCACCTAGGACGACATAAAGCATGCCTTCATATCACTTTTTTAAGCGGAAGCATCTTGGGGCCCATTACCGTGAAAGCCATGGTAGACTAAAGGCTTCCTATTTTAACTGAATGTTCATGCTAAGGTGCTAAGCTCTATTGGATCTACGTGCTGAAGAACTGTAAATGTTTTCACCACCCTGGAAATCAGTGCTCTGAGGGAAAGCTCTCATCACCCTTCCTGGTTATGGTACTAGGAGCAGGAAAGAGCTTCCCTCAAATAAGCCATCATATTCAGGATTTGAAATGACTCTGAGATCTACATATATCTTTGGAAATAATTCTTTCTCGTTCAAATAAAACTTAGTTTTGTTTTCCTCACTCTTTTAATAAAACTTTCTTCTATAATATTGCAAGCTACTTGTTTGCGGATGGTGAGTCAACCTCAGAATATTAGCTCTGTCTCATATATATATATATATACATGCATATGTATGTGTATATGTGTATGTATATGTGTGTGTGTATTCTCCCAGGTTTCTGGGGCAAAGCTATTTTAGTTAAATTTAGCATTTACCCAACACTTACTGCATGAGAAGCAGCTTAGGAAATGGCTAGACAGCAGGCTACAGGATCAGCATCACCAGGCTCAAGATTTAAAGCTGGAAAGGACCTTAGAGATCATTGAGTCCAACCCCTCACTTCATGCATGAGGTCCAGAGAGGTCATACAGTTGACTTGACCAGGATTACACAGCTACTAAGTGTCTGAGGCAGCATTCAAAGACAGGCCTTTTTAACTCCGTGTACAGTGTTCTCTCCACTACACTGTCAAGTCTTTCCTCTGACACATATTGGCTGCGTGACCTTGGGAAAGCCTTTTAACTTCTCGGTACCCCAGGCAATTCTCTAAGACTATTGGTTACAGAGTAGGTGCTGATCTTCATTGATAGAGAGAGTTTCTTAACTATGAGTTCCATGTACCAATGAAATGACAGGTCTGATTTTTTTTAACATGCAAAGCATTCTTCTAGGTGACTGGGAAACATATAAAAACAAAACAGACCTTATCTTTAAGGAGCTCACATTCTGAAGAGAGTGAGAAAATTCCCCCAAATATCTATGTGCTCCTTCTTGCCATCAGTGTTTCTGACACAAAACCTTCAAGGGAAAGGGAGACCTCCTGAGTCCATTCCTTCTCCTTTTCTCCCTACCCCCTGGGCCACTATCACCCAGTATCATCTCATGGCTTCTGCAGCTGGAACTCAAAGGTCTAGTTGAGAAAGGACAAGCAAAGATCAAATGCTCCGTGTGTGTTCCTGGCAACCAGGAGAAGTTCAATCTTCTGACTTCTAGGACAATGTACGTTAGCTCTGTTTTGCTGAAACAGTCTTCTCTTCCTCCCTTATGTCTGACTGAGAGAATGACAGTCACAATGATCTACCAGCTCTTTAATGTTCAGCCATTTTTAGAGTGTTAAAGATTATAAGTGACATATTTCCGTATCACCATTGCCAGCTCTCATTTCTCTCAACTAGGTGCTGGGAAGGGGCAGAGGTGACTTTTCCCCCATTTAGAATTGGGGTATGTAATAGGAATGCTTTCCCTGCCTCCTCTCCTAGTTAGGTGTTCCCTCTTCGCATCCAAAAGTTTCTCTCAAATAGTCCTCAATGAATCCTACCCTTCCTTCCCATTACTATTTGGAGATAACACTAGCAACCAGCTGATAAACTGCCATAGAAGATCGTCAAACTCTGGGTTTGCATAGGAGACTTCCTTCAACTCACCTTGAATCCTCTTCCTCCAGAGGTTTAACTTGTTACTCAGAGGTTTAACAATACCACCAACTGTCAAGGCTTACCCATTAGCCTGTCTTACTTTTCTCAGGGAAGAAGTGTCATTTGACTACCCCACCAGCAGGGGCCTAGGGCAGCTGCCCCAATTTAATACTCTTCTTACCTTTCTCTCCCTGGCACAAGGCAAAAAATGCCTTTTCATCCAAGCTGTTGCCAGGAGAGGAAGATCACAGTCACATAGCAAGACCCATCTGGAGCATCGTGAACTTACATGTCCCTACAAGAATAAAACATTTCTAAACAAATTTTATACAAAAAAATTAACAAGGGATTTTAAAGCAGAGGCTTAAAGTAGTTTCATCACAAGTGAAATCTAGTGAACATTCTGTCCAGATTTCATGGATTAGTCCGTTTTCCTTTTTGGCAGAGATCAGAGGAGAATGAGCGGAAAAGGCCATAATGGTACCACATTTTATAGAGAGAGGCAGAAGAAGAAGGCAGAACACATGTATGCAATTCACATGGAAGGGAAAGAGCTGAAAAAGAAGTAAGAGTTCAAGGTCAGTGAGCATGGACTTTACTGAGCAAAACAGAGAGACTTGAGTACTCTTATGGAAGGAGTGAGCTGACTTCTTGGCAGCATGATAAAGCAAGTGTAGCTCGAAATACAATGGTGGCATGTTTTAGTGACTATAGGAAAAGAGAAGGCTTCACTAAAGCCACCAAAACTTGTTTTAAAATTAGACATTTTGGATAGATCTTTGTCAAATATACTCCTGCCTACTGTAAGCTGTCACTGCCTTCTTAAACTCCAGTGTACAGCAAGACTATTGAATAGTATACTTAGATTCTTTGCCTCGGAACTGAATGGCCCCAGATGGCTAGGTTCTTAGGTTTATTTTCAAAGTTTTGTAGTCATTCTGTCCCTCTTCTATCCAGGCTTTCTACTGTCACTTCTGTCTTATCAGTAAGTGACAGCTATCTACCCTTATATTTTGCTCATCAGGACACATCTGGAGTTCTACATTGAGTTCCAGGTACCACATTTCAGGAAGAACATTGTCAACTAGAGCAAATCTAGAGGAGAGGATGTCAAGAAGACTGGAGATGACACCATATAAGGAATGATTAAAGGAGCCAGGGATGTTTAGCCTGAAGAAAAGATGACCTAGGGAAACTGACAGTTGTGTTCAAGGATCTGAAGGAAGAACTCGGCTTATTCTGTTTGAGCCCAGAGGGCAAAACCATGAGTAATGGATGGAAGCTGCAAAAAGGCAACATTGAATTTGAAGTCAGGAAAGACTACCTAGTAATTAGAACTATTCATCAGGAGGATGGGCTGCCTTGGGAGATAGTGAGTCCCCCCTCCCATTTTAGGTATTCAAGCAGAGACTGGATGTCACTTTCTGGGGATGTTAAAGTGGAGATTCCTTTTTGTATGGGTTGAACTAGATAGCAATTGAGTGGCTTCCAGCTGCATGATTCTGGTAGAATAGAATAAAAGAGGATGGGGAATATTTGAATAAAAGAGGATGGGGAATATTTGAATAAAAGAGGATGGGGAATATTTGAAGAACTATTTGCGTTTCTTGGTTGTTGTTGTTGCTGCTGAGGCTATCCTGATTAAGTGACTTGCTCAGGGTCACACCAATAGCAAGTGTCTGAGGCCAAATTTGAATTCAGGTTCTCCTGAATCCAGTATCCACTATGCCGCCTACCTGCCCCAAACTATTTTCTAAAACAGGAATTAGAATTGTTCTGCTTTGTCCTCTAGGACAGAATTAGGAGCAAAGGACAGAAGTTACAGAAAGAGAAAGATTTAGGATCTCTATTAGGAAACACCAACAACAACAGAGCTGTGCAGAAATAGAACCAGATTGTCTTAGGAGGTAGTAAGTGCTATGTCACTGAGAGATCTTCAAGTGAAGATTTAAAAACTTGCCAAGGATATTGTAAAGGGGATTTGTGCTGTGGTTTGGGTTGGACTAGATGGCTTCTGAGATGTTTTTCCTACTTTGAGATCCTAGGATTCTTTCTATCCGTCCAAATTCTTTTCTAACTTGCTACTTCCAATATGGGGCAGCTAGCAGAATGGATAAAGCACTAGGCCTGAAGTCAGGAAGACCTGAATTCAAATGTGACTCTAGATGATGAGGCCCTGCCTAAATCTAAATTTGCCCAGTAACAAGAGGCTCTATCTGTTGACAAGAAAACCTTGTTATTTTCCATGTACGTGACCAACCCCTACGGTGTGTGCCCATATCCTTGAATATGGCGAGTTAAGTTCCCTGTTTTGTGAGCACATCCCTGAACTGTTTTGTAAAGTACCCAACACAGCTCCTTCTCCTTTCCTGACTCCCCTTACACACCTACTTCCCCTTTATCGACATCCTTCCCTGTGGTTAAGTGCCTATGCAGGAACATTCCCCCTCACCCCTAGCTGAGTGCCCAAAACTTGTGTATAAAAGTAAGCCCCTATCTTATCTCAAAAGGCTAGTGTTCCTAAGGACTAGCCCATTGTTTTTGCATCAATAAAGCCCTCTTGACTAGAACCTCTGCCCCCTGAATTCTTTCCAGACAACCGGACTCTGAACATCACCTACCTCTTCAATAGACACTTACTAGCTGTGTGACCCTGGCAAGTCATTTAACCTGTTTGCCTAGAAGGTGGCTAGGTGGTTCAGTGGATAGAGTGCTGGGCCTAGAGTCAGAAAGACCTGAGTTCAAATTTGGCCTCAGACATGCACTAGCTATGTGACCCTGAGCAAGTCACTTAACCTCTGTTTGCTTTAATCCACTAGAGAAAAAAATGGCAAACCACTCCAGCATCTTTGCCAAGAAAATCCCATGGACTGTATTTCCAGGGGTCACCAAAGAGTTGGATATGACTGAACAACAACAACACTTCCAATCCACTGTGAACTGAAAAATCTGATCATTAAATCTGATGGAGTTAGAATGTAAGCTCCCTAAGTGCAGATTCTGTTTCACTTTTGTCTTTGTGTTCCCAGAGTTTAGCAAAGGTTCTAGCTTAATCAACACTTGTTTGATTGATTGTTTGATTGTATTCTAGTGGGCTGAACTTGCCAGAAGCTCAAGCCTCCTGTAAGTGGGGCACTGCTGTGTTTTTTTTTTCAATTGCCTCAATTTGTGATTTCATCATTGTAGGGACATCCCATTGAGAAAATTCCTTCTACCAAAGTAGATCTCTAGCTATGTTGTAATTTGCAGAGTTGCTTGGGGCATTAAAAAGTAACTGTCAGTACTCAGGGTCCCGTAGTCAGTATGGGTCAGAAGTGAGCCCTGAGCTTTCTGCCTTGAAAACCAGGAGCCTCCTGACTCTGAGGCTCTCTATCCATTACCTCTCATATTTTAAAATATCCTACGAAACAGTTAGAATGAGTCAACACTAGCTATTTTATTTCTCAGCTATTTGGATGACCCATTCTTACCTCTCTGAAATTTCTTTCCAAACCCCACTTATGGACTGAGCCCTGGTAATACTGTGGACTAGAAATTTTAAAGCATTCTCTAGAGAATTTGGGATACTTTCCAGAATGCCCTGCTATACAGGGACTATTGCTAGACCCCAGAGCAACATAGATACTTCCAAAGAAAATAGAAAGGTCAGTGTTCCTGATCTGTTACAAATCTAGGCCCTAAGTGAAAGGGAGAGATTACTGGAAACATACCCATGGGGTGATTCAGAAAGAAGAAAGCAGAGCCTAGATAACAATAAATAGAGTGATTCAACTTAGTCAATACAGTCAGCATGGCAGGGCTGGTAAATTGCAACAGCTAAGGTGAGTGCCATGGGCATAAAGGACACAAAGTCCAAGTTAAAGGACACATCTCTGGCAACATCAACAAACTAATCTTTTTTAAAATAAATATGCTTTGTTAGGGGGTTGAATGTTTGTGGCAAAGTGTTGGTTGTGTCAAAACAAAATATCAATATTTTGCTTAAACAGAGGGAACGAGAACACAAAGAACTTTGATAAGAAAGTCAATCTGCACCAGTGATTTCTAACCCTTCTGGAGCTGTGCGCTACAATCCTCACCAGCTCGTCTTTGGCACTCTCTTTTCCTCCTGCTACAAGTACTAGATGGCGTGTTTATCCTGAATACTAAAGCTAGTTCAAATTCATCTTGTTTAGAGATCTCATTTTCTGATGCCAATTGAGGTCATCAGAGACTTGCTGGGGTGTCCACATAATGAGGCATAGTGGTTACAAGTCTGTATGATGCCAAAACAAAATGGCTGATTCCATCAGTCCTTCATCTCAGTTATCCGGCCCAATGCAGACAAAAAACAAGAAAGAAACAACTAACTTTTGTTTGGGATGATAGAATCTACCAGATATTTTGGCTTCGTGTTAACATAGCCCAGGTGGTATGGGCAGCTATGGTAGAGTATGATTATGTGCTCAAAACAAAAACTTCACACACTTTACAGTGCCACCAAAGGGCCTTCATGCTGCCCCTTATACAGGGCATTCCATCCCCTTTCACTGTGCCATTGTCCCAGCTATTCTAGTTTCCTTCAAAATTCTGATCAAACACCAATCCCTACATGAAGCCTTTCACAATCCCCCCAACTGCTAGTATATGCCCCCCAAAATTATTTTGTATGTATTTATATGTGTACATAACACCTATCCTGATGGAGACCTTTAAGGTTAGGAAAAGGTTCCATTTTTTTTTCTTTGTACCCATCACCTAGCACAATACCAGATATTTAGTAAATGTTTGTTGATTTGTTAATCATGCAATTTGTAGTGTCTTTACAAAGTAACTGTTTCATACACCACTTACAGGGCAACAAAAAAACCAGATATTGCTTGAGCAAAAAATTACTGAAATATTTAGTTATTAAGCAATAAACAATAGTCATTTATTAAACACCTACTGTGTGATGGTCCCTGTGTTCTGTACTGGAGTCACAAAAGACAAACAAACAAACAAATGGCCTTGCTTTCAGAGAGCTTACATTCTATTGGACATACCACTTCAGACTACAATGAACTGATAGAATCAGCCATTTTGTTTTGGCACCATATAGTCTTGTGACCACCATGCCTGATTATGTGAACACCCCAACAAATCTCCAATGACCTCAATTGGTGTCAGAAAATGAGATCTCTAAACAAGATGAATTTGAACTAGCTTTAGTATTCAGGATAAACATGTCTTCTAGCAGTTTTAGCAGGGGGGAAAGGGAGTGCCAAAAAGAAACACCTTCACTTGGCTGACTAGGGTAAGCATATCCACCAGTCTCTCTGACCAGTTGAGGAACCTCTGAACAAAGTTGGTTGCCTCTTTTCCTTCATCTCCCACCTCTATCCTCCAGGATTTCAAAAATAAACTGAGACTGAGAACTGATTAAATCGCTGCAGCTGTTTAGAAAACCAGATAGGCCACTCTGAAAACAGACACAAAAAGAAATAGAAGTAGCTTTCATTGAAAAGCCAGTCCTGGAGAGACCTGCCTCCAGAGCCCTAATAAGGAGTATTTTCACCTGGGATAAGAACAGTTGGGTAAGGGCTAGGGATAGGGGCAACACAAAAGAGAGTCTGACCTTGGGTGCCATCACTTCAAAAAAGGTCAAAGTCTAACTCATGAGGCTTTGTGGGGAAAAGCAAGCCCCAAAAGAGGAGCACCATAGTGACAAGCATCTGAAGGTCCATGACGTAAGGCACAGGGATCACCACGGGGTTAAAATTCATATTCCTCAAGGGGAAACATCCTCCTGTATACTCAGAAGTAAGCTTCCCTGCTGGATATTGGCACCCTGGGCTAAAGCCACATTTATCCTATGCTAGTTACTACTCTGCCTGCCTTTCTTAAGCCAAGACTGTCAGTCAATTTGGTACCATGTATAAGGGCAGGAAAAGGAAGCAAAGCTATTTTAAGGGACCACTATTTTATTTTATTTTTTTTTAAATAATTGAATTAACATTTATTGTTCATGGGTAGGTAAAGCCAATATAATTTCAAAAATGATAGTTTTACCTAACTAATCTATTTATTCTTTTTTTACTTGTTTTTTTTTATTTTTAGTTTACAACACTTGGTTCTACATAATTTTGAGTTCCAGATTTTCTTCCCTCTCTTCCCCCCCTTCCTCCCCAAGATGGCATGGAATCCCATATATCTTCCATGTATAACTTCGCATTGAATTAATTTACACATTAGTGAAGTTGTGGAGAAGAATTATGACCAATGGAATGAATCATGAGAAAGAAGAAATAGAACCAAAAAAAAAAAACAACAACCCAAAAACAAAAACAAAAGAGAGGAAAAAAAAGGGAAAAAAACAGTGAGCATAAAGTGTGCCTCAATCTGCATTTAGGCTCCATAGTTCTTTCTCTGGATATAGATAACATTCTCCATCATGAGTCCTTTGGAGTTGTCTTTGTGCCTTGTGTTGCTGAGAAGAGCAAAGTCTGTCAGAATCAGATATCTGTGGTTGTGTATAATGTAAGAGACCACTATTTTAACTGATTGGAGTGGTTTGGACAAGAAATCAGACCATTTGGTCAATGGTACTTTTTTGCTCCCCTACCATGTCCATGCCATATTCCTATGCTGCATCCTGTCCCTCCAGAACCCCCAACTACAGTACCTGCCCTGGGACCCTGGGTTTTGGATTGGTGAGCCTTTATCATATAACCTGACCCAGACCCACCACACTCGTCCCTAGACATGTTCATGCTATGCGCCTATGCTGACCACCCTAGCTACGCTTACCACCTCTAGCTCTGGGAAAACTGATTAAATCGACAGTACCATTCCTGAAAAGGACATGCCAATCAACTGCCCTATGACTCTACTCACCATTCCTGGGACTTCCCCAACCAAAACATCCCTCTCTAGACACCATTCTTTCCTAAATGTTGTCTTCCCCTTTTAGAATGAAAGCTTCTTGGGAGTAAGGACTGTCTTGCTTTTTGTCCCCAGATCTGAAGTATAGTGTCTGACACACAGTTAACATTTGACAAGTGCTTTTTCAATCATTCATACATTCATTCACAGAGATTCAGGCATCTGGTTTAGTTACAGACTCAAAACAAAATCATGTTCATCAGAGAACAAAGTCAGCCCAGATTACCCCAATGACCAAAAGATACATTGACTAGAAAGCTGAAAAAATTCTATTCTGATATTTCAGTATACAAAAATCAATGTTTCTTTTGTTTCAGGCTCAATTTCTAAATCCTGCAGCCTAATCACAAAGGACAAGAGTTGAGTTTTTTGGGGAGCCAACTTTTCTAGGTGACATTCTCATGAGAAACTCTTGCATTCCCCTCCTCATCACCGCATTCTCTGCAATTTCTCTCAGGCTCTTATACAATTTTTCCATTTCTTTGTATTCACTCTTGACATCTACAAAAGAAAAGAACATGTAGGAATTAGATTTTTTTCCAAAGTTTAATTTTGTCACAGATAACCTCAGGGAACCTGCATGAAGGAATACACCATTGCTGGTTATTGTATTGTGGGATCTTGAAAGTCTTGGCTCTTATACTTACTGTCTGTATAACCATGACCAAGTCACTTAACTTAAATAAGCCTTAGTTCCTCTTCTGTAAAATAAGGGAGTTGGACTAGATGGCTCTGAGTTCCCTAAATCTAAACTCTAAATCTGTGATGCTGTGAAATACTTGAAGGAAGCTATCATGTCCTCTCCCAAGGCTTGTCTTTTCTGGCCTAAACATTCGTGATTCCTCGGTTTCCTCATCTGTAAGGTGAAAGGATTTGAAACCAGCTATTCTGATTACAAATCCAATATGCTTTCCACTGTTTGAAGATGATGCCTATAGTTCATTCCATTTTCAAGATTCTCGATGAGCCAAATTATAGAAGCCAGGTCTCCTAACTCCTCATCTGTAGCTCCTCCTCCACAGATTCAGTTATATTCTGGATCCATATCTTGGCTTTAGAAACATAGCAATTGCATATAGCTACAGTCTAACATAACAGAGTAACTTTCAAATTTGCATTTTTACATGAAAATATGCTGTGATATATCATGAATAAAAAAATTAGGCAGGAAAACTGGAGCAAAGGATTTCATCTAAGAATGAGTGAGAGGGAAGATAAGCTAGTCACATGGAGAGAGCAAGGTGTTACAACAATCCAGCTAGCAGCTAATGTGGGGATGTGAAACCAACAACAACCAGCACACAGAATGCTGCAAGCCCAGGTTCTTTTGATCTGCCTTACTAAGGAAAGCAACGTTAAGGGGTTAACAATTTTACTTTAATCCAACATACAAATATCATTCACTTAGCTCAGGGGAAAAAGCCAGCACCCTGAACTTCAGAGCAAATACAAACAAATTACAAACATACACTTAAAAACAGACCAAATACAATTCATAGTTACCAAGGAACCATCAACATCTGAGTTCAGCTGGGAGCTCTACAAAGGCTGGCCCAGAGTCACGCGCGCCACTCCTGCTGTGGCTCAGAGCTCCAAAAAAAGAAAGCCAACCCCTGGTTTTATATATCTTGTTCAGAGTCAAAGGTGAGTCACACATGCAATTCACCCACGTGACCTAAAATTATCATAAAAATGTGACTTAAACCCACGTGGTCTAAAAGCCTCTGATGTCACAAACATGTCACTCAAACCCATATAAACCAGGCTTTCCCTTGAGGTAAGGAGATCATCAAAGACTCCTAATTTAATCAAGGAGACAAAGGCCAAACTCTTCAAGGGCACTTGGTTGAATAAGTGCTAAGAGCCCATCTTGATTCCCAATACACAAGGATAATTGATGGACAACCTGTCAGCTCCACTGGAATCCTTATGGTGACCAGGGAGAGTAAAGAAGGCCCTAACACATGGGGTGAAATGCCTGGGTTGAACTTAATATGGGAAGATATAAAGACAAGAGTCATACCAGATGGGTATGCAGAAATCAGCTATAATCTACACTGTGGACCCGCTGAAGAGAGTCCTCTAAGATTACCTCCCATATACATTGTGTTGCATTGAGCCAAGACGTACATAATTAATTGCATATTGTCTCCTCCTTTAAAATTTTAGCTCCTCAAGGTCAGGGACCATGTCTGTGTCTTTCTTTGTATCAACAGTGCTTAGCACAGTAATTGCCATATAGTAAGCCCTTAATAAATGCTTATTGAATTACTGACTTCTTGAGGCAATTGTAGCAATTCTATACTAATGAGAATTGGGCATAACTGCTTTAAACTGACATATGAAGACAGTGTTCAAATAAAGTTAGATCAAATACAAATCAAAAGCAAGTAAACTTTAGGGCCATGAAAATCTAGCTCCATCTTTGGAGTAGAGTGAGGAAAAAACGATCATGAGTTTCATATCTATATAGGAACATCTTATCACAGGGCATGGGAAAGTCACCAGTGGTCCTCTGACCAACATAAAGGCTTCATGAAGAAGGTTTCAGGAGGAATAAAAGTTCTCTTATAGCCAAAATATCCAAGCCTACCTGGCCTAACATTATTAACTGTTTCCATAAAAACACAATATCATGGAAGAACCTGTCAAAAGAAGTTGGGTCTGCTTCTTACTTTCCCTCTGGTTATGTTGGTCTGAAGAGAAGCCAAGGACACATGTGCCTGAGTAAACAAAAGTTCTGATCAGGGACTTGTACGGGAAAGCAGCCACAAGGAAAATAAAGGCCTGGAGGAATGGTGGCCATGAGGAATGGGAGCTGCAAGCAGCAGAAATTAGATGTCTGAAGCAATGAAGATCCCAGAGAGAATGAGGGGAAAGCTGAGGACAGATCAGCCTTAATAACACATGAGCTAGAGACTTGACTAGTCAGTACTATAAATTTTGTGGAACTGTAACTTTTTCCTTGCTAAGGAGGCTTGGATATGAACCTCTTTTCTGTTCTTTCCATGCTTTTTAATAAACCTGTTCTGTTTGTTTACTTTTAGCCTAGAATGCTTTCAAGGGCCTGCAGAAGAGCCCAAAGAGGAACACATAAGCCAAAATCAGAAGTTCCCAGGGTCTGAGTCTTGGGTGAGGGTAAATGAGCCACCTGGTTATTATTACTGTTTTTATTATTATTATCACTAATAATTATAAGGTAACAGGTTAATAAGGTAAAGAGCCAGAATTTGAACTCAATCAAGCCCTTTGATTCCAAATCAATATTTTCCCAGGAGAAATCTGTACTGGAAATTGTATAATTTTAAAGGCACTTAGGGATCAATCTATCAATAAGCATTTGATAAGTGACAAGCACTGACCTAGGTACAGGAGATTCAAAGACAAAAGTGAAACATTCCCTGTTCTCAAGGAGCTTACACTCTTTCAGGTGAAATAACCTATATATCTATAAGTAAATAAAAAGTATATACAAGGCTAACATAAAGTAATTACAGGGGAATGAAAAAGGCCTCAGGTAAGAGGCTGAGCACTGAAAGGAGTTAGGGATTCTAAGAGGCAAAAGAAGGAAGGAAACAAACATTTGTTAATTTGTTACTATGGTCCAGGAACTGTGCTAAGCATTTTATAAACATTATCTCATTTCATCCTCACAATAATGCTGTAAGGTAGCTGCCCATTTAACCTATGTTAAGTGACTTGACCAGGGTCACACAGCTAGTAAGTGTCTGAGGTCACATTTGAACTCAGGTCTTCCTGACTCCAGGCCCAGCACTACCAACTGTAGCACCTAGCTGCCCAGAAGTGATCCTAGACATGGGAGACAACCTATGCAAAGCATGGATACAGGAGGATTAATGTTATGTATGAGGAAAAACAGGGAGGCCAGTTTGGTTGGAATGTAGAGGGGATAAAGGGGAATAATGTGGAATAAGCCTAAGAAAGTAGGCTAGAACCAGGCTGTGAAGATCTTTACTTGACAAACAGAGGTATCGATTTTCAACATACTTCAAAAGAAAAGAAGATTCCAAAAGGATGGAAAAGTTCTCCAATATTATTACATAAAAACACATGAACAACTACTGACCTGCATGCCCAATTTCTCATGCCTATATATCTTTCTTTTAATTTTGTACATTTTAATCACTTCCATTCACAAGTTGAAGTATTCAAATCGATGTAATCTTTGCTGTATGGCATCTATATGGTTTTTCCCCCTGCATTTTTTTTAATTCTTTAGGTATCAAAGACAAATTGAAGAATAAGGTGGCAGGGACTTGGCCTAGCTGCCAGAGACCTTGCTGGTATCACACTAACTGGAAGGACTTTTAAAAGGGCAGGTACAGTATTTTGCAGTGTTCACTTTGGTTCAATCTTTCTAAACGACTTGTTCTCTTGTAGTGAAGGCATAATACTGGAAGAGGTTTCAGGCATCTAACAACTTGAGCAACAAGGGTGGGGAGGTAAGGATAGAATTTAGCAAAACCCATGGAAGTATTAAGTAGCTGACTCACTCTCAAACTTTCAGTCATATCAAAAACATTTTGGGAGCCTAAGTGAAGAAGGAAACTGGGCCAAGTGGGAAATTCCCAGCCTTGGTAATTTTCCCAGGGCCAGTGGCTAAAGTATAAAACTGTAGGTTTCACTTGACTGGTAATGATTTCCACTGGCTAGATGTGGCAGTAGGGAGAGATGGAACATAGTCAGTGGTCTTCCCCTTCCCCTTCCCCTTTCTGGTAATCTTAACAACGAGAATACTTGGTAATGCCCATCCACTAAGAAAGTTCTGCTGGATCATCTATGCCTCCTCCCTATACAAAAGCAAAGAAATCTGGCGAAGACAGGGTCAGGTCAGTGGACAAGTCAACTACGCTGGGATCATCTGTGGTCCACCACTTTGGAATATATTATAATGCTTTGTTTTCTGTTTTCCCTACAGTAAAAGCATTTTGCCTATATTCTGACTGAGTGAATTCTTTGGGAGCTACACAGAGAAGGGAAGGGAAGAGAGATTGGAATCTACAATAGTGAGGGCACAAATCAAAAATATTATAAGTTATTGCTGGAATTTATCCATTGGCCTAGATTTAAAACATAAAACCTAGGAGAACCAGAAGGCTGGGCCAGCTTGGTACTTCTATGTATGAACAATAGGAAGTTCAAGCTTCAAGTGCTTTTACTAATCAAGTGGCCCAAGAAGAGACCTGAGGTCACATCAAATACAACCGATAGAAAGAAACATTGTGCTATGGGACTGCTGCTTTCTCCATACAAAGTGACCCCTTTATAATATCCCCAGCAAGTGGTCTTGATGAATCTACTTAAAGACCTTCAATGAAGAGGCACCTACTACTTCCCGAGGCAACACATTCTATTATTAAATTGAGCTCCAATTATTCAGAAGCTTTTCCCTACGTTGAGATTAAATCCATCTTTCTGTAACTTCCACCCATTGATCCTAGCACCACCCTGTAGGGCCAAGCAGAATAATCTAATCTACCTCCCATAGAGCTGTCATGGCACTTCAATCCTTCCCCACCCCAAGTATCCTTTTCTCCAGGCTAAGCTTCTCCATTTCCTCAATTAATCAATCATCAGTTGGCATGTTCTCTGGTTTTCTCACCATCCTGATCAAGCTCTTCAGGACACACTCCAGCTTTTCAAATATGTGGTGCCCAGAACTGAATACAATAGGGTATGAATGGTATGGAGGAAGCTTTATCTCTTTCAGTAGGTATTATGGCATATTAATATAATATGTCATTGTACCATGAGATGAATAATCAATGAACATGAATTCTATATGGAAGGCAATGAAGCACGGTGAATAGAAAGCCAGACTTCCTTATGAATTTTCATTTAATGCAATGAGCATGCACTTTGGTGTTTTGGGTCTGTTGTATTGACTCTGCATTACTTCATATAAGGCTTCCATGTTTCTTTTTTAAAGTAGCGTGGGGGGAAGCCAGGTGTTGCAGTGCCTAGAGCACCAGCCCTGGAGTCAGGAGGACCTGAGTTCACATCTGATCTCAGACATTCGACACACTTACTAGCTGAGTGACCATGGGCAAGTCACTTAACCCCAATTGCCCTGCCTTCCCCCCTCCAAAAAGAAAAGTAGCATAGAATAGTGAATAGAGAGGTAGACTTCAAGTCAGGAAGACATGGGTTTAAATCCTACCCCTGTCACTTTTGTTCTGATAAGCAACAAAACACTTTATCTCTCCGAGTATCATCTGGAAAATGGGAATAATGCCCATCTTAGAGTATCTACCTCTCAGGGTTGTTGTGAGGCTCAGATATGTTAAGTACATCACACACCTTCAAATGCTATGTAACTATAACTGTGCCTGGTATATATATTTATTCAGACCTGTGATTTCATTGGTGTGTATAATTCCAGGTGAGGAAAAATACCCTCTACCAATGCAGATAGGCAAACCGCTCAATCCATCAGTCAAAAGCACATGTAAAGCACCTACTACGTGCCAGGGACTGAGAATACAAAGACAAAAATGAAACAGTCCCTACCCTCAAGGAGTTTATATTTTATCTAGGGAAACAAAGTATGCATATGTAAAGATTCACAGAATAAATATACTCGATATTTAAAGGGATCTGTAAACTCATCAATTCAGATGACATTTTGTTCTAGGGAATCAAATGCTTTTTCATAAACACAAAAAATTGGTGCAATGGAATTTTATATTCTTTATATCTTCCAGTTAATTGTGAAATGGCAACAAGGTAGTCCATTGTTAAATATCACCTGAGGAAGTCTGCCCATTCTCTCCTAATCCTCTCATTGAGGATGCCCCTAATTGATGTACAGATATTGTGCAGGTGGGAAAGTAGGCATATAGGTCATTAGTTATTGATATCCCTTTGGTTACCTTTTTGCATTAATGAGGTCTAAGATTTTCCTCACACATTTGATATCTTTCCCACCTTCATACACTTTGGATATTAGTCTCTTACATTCTCATAATTGTGTTGCCTCCATCACAGATCTCCCCAATATACATTTGGTCAAATCCAATTACTTTTCTCATTTTTGCTCAATTTTTTTCCTTTGTCAGCTTAGTTCATAAGCATATCCTCAGATGTTCAGTTAGGGTACAAGCGCAGTAGTTCTGTCTTGAATAATAGAGGAGTTTGTTTTTTTAAAAAAATGGTTTTTGTGCATCTTTTCCATTTTTCTTCTTGTGTGTGCAATCTTCCTGCAATTTTTACCCTTGAATGCCCTTGGGATGACTTTGTCTCATTGAATATCTTGTCAACCTTTCTTTAAACTGGTTTTACCCTTCATTGTTTCTCTTTGCTTTCTGAAGCAATATTACTTATAATCATCCATCCTTCTTCACAGCATTTTCACAAACAAGTTCACATTCTAACCTAGTGTTGTCATTTGGCAAACAAGTCAGATACTGCTGACTAAGGCATTTTCTGGGTTCTTTTGCTGTCTTTGTTGTAGTAATTGATTTACATTGGTTAAACTTCTAGATAAAATTGTTACAGTTGATAACAATCCCATCTCTGTTGTCTATATCCGTATATAGCATATATCCATATAAACACAAAGTAGTTAAATACAAAGGCTATTGTAGTTAGATTGCGACTTGCAGGGGTTACTCATCCATAGTACCTGTCAAAGAAAGGACCTGACCTAAATCTTCAAAACATTAAGGAAGGCTGGTTCTCTCCACTCTTCCATGTTGCCTTTCTTATTGAATTAATGTTGACCGATTGTTCATATTGCAACACAATGATATTATATTATTATAACGTAATTTATTCAAATTTTTGAAAATTTGTTTACAGGATTGTGCTAGTGAGATGATGTTTCTAGAAATATTTTTCCAGAAATAAATCATTTTCCCCAATTAATAATTTCCTTTGAATATAATTCTAGTAGTAGACTCACTGGGCCAAAGGATATGAATAATTTTTATAATTCTCATTTTTAAATTTGATGTTGCTGTTTTCAAAAAAAGGTAGGGACAGTTCACAGCTCCACCAACAGCACATTAGTGTACCTCATTTACTACACCATAGCAGCACCAAATTTTATCATATTTTATTATTATCTTTTCCTATAAAGTCTTGGGGAAAAGTATATATGCATGTATTGAGGGTATTCTTGATGAAAATGTAAGAAACATACAGCCATTTACAGATGATTTTCTTCGTTAGTGTATATTCACACAATTGATTGGAAGATGTAAGGAATGTAAGAACCCATTGTATATATTATTTGCTAAACACTAAATAGAGAAAAAATAATTCGGCAGAGTAAAAAGAAGTTTTAAATCACTGGCATTAAACTCAAATAGAAAGAGGAGGCACTAATCTGTACATAAGGATCCTTGTGGGCTGCATATTAACTTAAGTTTAAAATGTAATGTTATCTATGTTTTATTGTATTTTTATTTATTTTGTTAAATATTTCCTAATTACATTTTAATCTGGTTCAGACCTTGTGAACCACATATTTGACACCTCTGCTTGAAAGGATAGCCTCAAATGATGTGCCATGTCTATATTAAGATGATAGATGATAAAAAAAAATCCATTACATATAGGACTATAGAAATAATTCTATAAATCCATCCATTGATTATCCATATCAAGAACATTATCTAACAGGGAGATACATACAGACCAAAGGTATTCACCAATAGTAGAGGATATCATGCATCAAGTTCAAATAGAAGAAGAATTCCTTTGGGATGGAAAGCTTCTCCAGATGCTCCTGTTTACAGGTAGCCTTTTGCCATTGACAGCAAGCCCCAGAATACCATATAGTCTTCCCAATGAGATCCACGTATATACAGGAAGAATAAAGCTGAGCAGGAATCTGTGTTGCCTAGATTATGACACGCAGTGGGATGGACAACCCGTTGAAGTAGGCCAACGGTACATTTATATTGAGTAGGCACTGCAGCTGGAACATAAGCTGAGGCCAGCATTTAATGGTAGGAGGAAATGAGGCTGGACTCAATTTGGGAAATTGTGCAATATTTTTAATGATCCAAAGCCACTTCCTGCTGTAAAAGCCCATCTTTTTAACACTAACATTGTCCCACGGGTATTATATTCTCCAAAGAATCCAAATGGCAGATGACCCTGATAGTAATGGAAAGACACATGGTGGGTGAAAGTAGAGTATTGCGCGTTAGTAACAAAAACTTGCATGGGAAACATTTAACTTGTCTTAAACATGTATAACATGCATAACTCAGAATGGGGGTGGACCCGTCATGTGGCAGGGATGAGCTATGACAGATGAACCCTCTGAAAGTTCTACTGTTAGGCACAGAATTTTAGAAGAATGAAAGGAAGTGCTCTAGCATGCCAGGTAGATCCTCTATGGAAGACTGATGGAAAGATAACAAAAAGAATCCTACTAGTTGAGATGGAATGGAGCTTCAAGTTTCCTGGACATTCTCATTCTCACATACGTAGACTCATTTCTCCCAAATAACTCCTTTTACACTGTACCAACTCACAAACCACCTCATCATAATTATAGTTCTTTTCCTCCAGGCATCAATTTCTCATACTCTTATTTCTAACCAATATTGCCGTCATGACATCTCTTAAATAAGCCAGGGGAAGAACTGGAACCCATAGGCAACATTTTTCACACACATACACATCCCTCCCTTTGGGGAAGTGGGTGGAATTGATTTTCCCTGACCATAAGTGTCTCCACCCACTGGGCCAGCTCAGAGCAAGACTTTCTCATGAGGACTCCAACCAATTGCCCAACCTCTCCCCAATCATGTTTAGGAATGGTAGTGGAGAAGACAAAAGCTCCTGGTAGAGAGCTACCTGCCTGTTTAGAGAAAAAGAGATTCACTAGTGAGAGTTGTAATCTAGGGCAGAGGTTCTTAGCCTGGGGCACATTAGCCCCTAAAAGGTACATGGTAGGGTCCATGAACTTGGATGGAGGAAAAAATATATTGCATCTTATTATTTACTAAGCTTCATTTTCCTTAGTAATTCTATGTATTTTATACACTTAAAAACATTATTCTTAGAAGGGTCTCATAGGCTTCATAAGACTGCTAAAGGAATTCATGACACAAAAAAAGTTTAAGAACCCCTGACCTAGGGCAAGGGTTTTAACCAAAGCAATCTGGTCGTCTCTGAACTCCATCACACATGCCATGTGTTAGTTTGTTGTTGTACACCTAATAAGAAAAATAATTGGATAGGAAAGAAGTAGTCTGTAGATTTGCAATATTGTGCCATTTCTTTCAGCTGAGTGGGAAGGGGATGTGGCTTCCACCCACTACCTTAAAATCAGACTGCCCCAAGTTGATTTTTTACATTAAGTACCAAACTCCTCCCCACATGTTATTCTCCCAACCCTGCTTTGTGTGGACCACTCCCATCCCCACCAAGCTTAGATTTGGACTCATTACTCTTAAACTCAGACCAGATGCTCCCACCTACTGGCTTGCATCTGGCAGCACATTAATTTCTATCCTTGACTGTGTTCATTTGATTCCTTGTCAGAGTCATCTTCTTGAGACAATGCCTGCTCCATTTCAACAGGCTTGTTAACTCTCTCACTTGTTCAGCTCCCCCTAATCTTCTGCACTCACTGATGTTCTACTATAAGAACAAGGGCATGGGGTAGAAAGTGCCCTGATGAAATATGCATGGCTGGCATAGTGTTACAGGGAAGAAGAATCCATCAGACTGTGGTTGGGGGGATATTTTTAAGGATCTATCCCTTAAAAACATCCAGTCCTCTGGGCTTTGTCTCAGTGCCGCCAAGCAATTCATTTGGTTTCCCAGGAAATCTCTCCTCCTAGGAAGAGGAAGCATTGATCAGACAACAGTTGTATTCCAGCTTGATTGAATTAATCTGCACTGAGAAATAGTTGATAAGATGGTATTTGGACTTAATAAATCTGTCTCCAATGAGTTTAGCTAGTATGAATCAATCCCCCAAATGCCTGTTTGCCTCTCAGGGAGCTAATCAAATTAAGTTCTAAGAAACTAAGAAGTGACCCTGTCTGTCAAGACAGACATAAGGCTCAGCCTGAGAAATTCTCTCTTTGACACGTCTTAAGCGTAACATTAATGCAGTTAATTTCCGAACCAACTTTGAACTTAATATATTCTACTTCTCCTTGAGGGCAGAGACTATGTTACTTTTGTATTTGTACCCCTAGTGCTTAGCACAGTGTCTGGTGCATAGTTGGTGCTTCTTGATTGAATGATTGATGGCAAGAGACACAGTATGGCATAACAGAAGGCCCATAACTTGTGGAGTCATTTGCGTTTGAATCCTAGCTTTGTTATTAACCTGTGTGATACTGGGCAAGTCATATATCTACAAAATGAAAGAATAACTTTTGCACTACCTACCTCATAGATGGCATAGACCCATTCACACACACACACACACACACACACACACACTCTTGACTTTCTTGTTCTGAATCTTCTTGTGCCCCACCTTCTCCCTCTCTTCTCTTCCTTTCCCCATGTTTTTTTTTTCCACACAGAGACTAAGTAGGCTCAGTACTATGTGTTTGTCCTTCATTCTTGAAGAGGACCATGACATCAGGGAAATGATGACATGTCTTGGAAATGACTTTGATTGGAGTGAGGGAGGGCTGTGCAAGGTCACCAGCCTCACTTTCTCCTCCAGAGCCATCTGGGTCCAGTGGCCTGATACTCACCAGGATGACTGGAGATGGCCCAGGATGCATTAGGAGACCCTGGCCCTTTTAGGCTAAGGTCTTTTCAGGTTCTCACTTTGAATGAGGTAAAGCCCATTCAGTGAATAGGCCTTTTTAAGAAGTGAATTTTGGGGAGACAATTGGGGTTAAGTGACTTGCCCAGGATCACACAAGCTAGTAAGTGTCAAGTATCTGAGGTCACATTTGAACTCAGGTCCTCCTGACTCTAGGGCTGGTGCCCCACTCACTGAGCCACCTAGCTGCCACTACTCAGTACTGTACCATTCAGATCTCACCTCTGCCAAAGTTTGTCATCATTATCTACATATGTAAGAATTATTCAATGGGGATTGACACTAGAACTCAATTTATGACCAAGATCATTCTGGATATCAGGTTTAGGCTGGGGCAAACCCAACCCCCCCAGAAATCTGTACCCCAAAACTGCCAGACATCCACACCCAAACAATACTTAGGAAGAGCTTTAAAAGCCAGAGGATTTTGTTTTGTAGTTTTCAGTTGTGTCTAATTCTTTTCATCCCATTTAGAATTTTCTTGGCAAAGATAGTGAGTGGTTTGCCATTTCCTTCTCCAGCATTTTACAGATGAGGAAACTGAAGTAAACAGTATTAAGTGACTTGCCCAGGGTCACACAACTAGTGTCTGCAGCCGAATTTAACCTGAGGTCTTCCTCACTCCAGGCCTAGAGCTCTATCCACTGTACCATCTAGCTGTCCCAGATGATTTTGTATTTTATGCCAAACACAAGGGTGTTAGACAGGAAGGTGTGAATCCCATCTCAGACAGTAATTGTATCACCCTGGATAAGTTATTTACCTTCTCCACAGTGTCCTCAGTCACCCATAACTGAAATATACTCCCTCCAAACATCATCTTCTACACGAAGCCTTTCCTGAGCCCCACAATTGCTAGTACCCTACCTCCCACAGTACCCTGTATTTAACTACTTTGTGTATATACAAACTTTATAATTATGCTCCATGTATTTTTATATGCAGTTGTTGTTTCCCCCCATTAGAAGGTAAGCTAATTGTAAGTAGGGACCATTTCATTATTTGTACTTATATCCCTGGTACATAATAGGCACTTAATATAAATACTCATTATTTGATCTCTAAAATAAAATCTTTACAATCTCTGAAGTAACAGCACCTGTCTTATAGTGTTGCTATGCAGATCAGATGAGATAATGGGTATATAGTAGTTTGTAAACCTTAAAGCACTGCCTAAATACCAGCCATTATTATCGACTCTTCTACCCTTTCACTTGAATCCGGTTTAGGAAGACACTACAGGGCTAGGTATGCTGGGACAGGCAGGGGTGTGCTAGAGCCATCACGAGCATTTACACCTAAGAAACCAACAACTACAAATCAAGGCTTGATTTATCATTCTGTTGATGGAGAAAGTGATGAAGAAAGTACAGATTAAACTTAAATGTATGTTCTAACATACTTTTCCCCTCCAGAGTGCCAGTGGTTAAACATTTAGTAGCATACCCCTGAATGAGAGTGGCACCCACTTTTAGAAAGTTCCATGTCTTTACCTGATAGCTCCATGCAGAGGCTTTCTCCCCGGGGTGAAGCGAGGATCAGCATGGTGGACACACTTCCCTTCACTTTTTCTATGATTCCATTCTAAGGGACATGGAGGATTTTGTTAGAACATTCCTGTTCAAAGGGAAGGGGAGCCTTGTAGATGAGCCCTCCCCATTCCCTAGACATGAGGGCAAGTGTGCAGACTGGCACCTGGTAAACCCTGAAATGGCTCTAAGAGTCATGGTCCATGATCCTCAAGTCCCAATGTAAAAGGAACTTCCCAGACTAAGAAAAAGGAAAGCATATGCTATTGAAGGAAGTCTGTACTGGAACTAGGTAGGCTCAGGGTGCTGTTCAGTTGTGTTAGACCAGACAAATCAGCAAGACTTGTGTCCTAAAGCCAAGAGAATATAAATTCCTAGATGGTGGGAATAGTTTCATTTTTGTCTTTGTACCTCAAGCAGTAAACACTGTGCCTAGCAGTTCTTATGTTCTTATGAACCTCTGTGACCCCATTTGGGATTTTCTTGGCAGAGATACTGAAATGGTTTGCCATTTGCCATTTCCTTTTCTGGCTCCCCTTACAGAAACAGAGGCAACCAGGATTATGTGATTTGCCCAGGGTCACACAGCTAGTAAGTATCAGCAGCCAGATTTGAACTCAGAAAGAGGAGTCTTCCTTGCTCCAGGCCTGGCATTCTATCCACTGTGCCACTGTGTGTCAGGTGATATAGATCTGTTGGGTTTTTTTTAAAGATACAAGTTCTCAGGATCATGGCCCGTAAGCAGCCCCAGTATGCTTGTACACCATTATAGAATTATAGATAATATAAACATTTGAGTTTAACCTGTAAACACTACACTGCTCCTGCCCTGTGCTGAAACATCATGATATAACCAAAGTTAATGTAAACTTATGAGCTTATTGTTGGCGGGATGCCTTCTTTGTCTGTTTCTCTATAAATCAAACGAGCACTGGTCAGTAAGCACAAAATGAGCAATGCAGAATGCTGGGGATATTATAGGAGCAGATAGATGCCCCCACCCCTATGTCTCAATCTGCCAACATTGAGAATAAAGTAATATGACCCTTTTATCTGTGGTCTCTGCTGTCACCCTTCTGAAGTCTGCCTGGATCTAGAGTGAACCTGCAGGGAGCTGAGGAGCTCCTGTCTAACAGCCACCTACCTGCCTATCTAGCACAGAGTAGGCACTTAATAAATGTCTGTTGAATAAATGCATGTTGGACAAGTTAGACTCCATATATATGCAACTAGCACAGTGTCTGGTATAGAATAGGTCCTTAATAAATGCATGTTACTCTGTAACACCTATGCTGTGCATCTATTTGCCAAACCTACAAATAATTTGCACTGAGGTGCTTGTCATCATTATACATAGAATAACTTTTATTCTACCTGAGGACATGTGACTGGGGTCATCAATTAAGAAGAGTAGGATACAAGAAAGCAGGGTGGGGGAGCTGTGTTCCTAAGATCATTGTCACGAGAGCACTCAAAACCAGGTTTTGGCAATGAGAAAAGAGATCAGAAAACAAACTGGCCACCATGGTTCTTTGGGTACTATGGAAATTTGCTCTTGGAAGCCAGTCAGACCAACATTCCAGCCTTTCCCCTGAAACCCTAACACCACCCTGCCACCTCCCAGAATTAGAAATCAAGAGAAGGATGTGGAATACCTTCAATTGCTGGAATTGATTCTTCATCCCTTCTTGGGCCCTTTCAAATAAACCCTCAGCCACTTGTCTGTCCACACCTCTTCTGATGGCATCTTTCATTCGCTCACAGGCTTTCTTGCCAGTTATATGAGCTGCCTCTAGTGAAAACAATATTATAATAACACCCCAGTTGAAAAAAAAAGTATTTATGGGTTTTCTTGGGTGTTAGAAAAATTATTGTTTCTATGACAATGAAAATAAATTATAAAATGGGGGGAGGAGAAAAATTACAATTTTGTTATTTACATAATGACTGTCACCAAGAGAATCTTTGTTAACAGCAAGAGTTAGATTAATCAGTATCCCCAGCACCTAACAGTGTCTGGCACATAACACAAGTTTAATAAATATTTGTTGATTAGTCTCACCCAATCTGGTCCTGTCATAGTGAGGAAGGGCTGTGAAATATTGTTTTCCAAAATTAAGAAAGACAAATCTAGTCCTTTCATTTTTTTAACCTTTATAACAGCCATTCTGGCAAGACTTAAGACTGGCCGCTTTGTGAATGGACCTAGATCACTAAAGACCTTGGGGGTTATATTTCTTTCCATCTCAAGAAGACACTTGTATGCTATCACAAGATCAGAACTGGAGAACAGAGCCTTCTGTTAAAGCAGCAATTTTTAAATCCCTCTGGGAGGGAAGAGGAAAGTTGGAGAGAGTGAGGGATGGCAGTGGCAGCAGCATCTGAGAACTGAGCCAAAAGGGTCAAATACAAGGTTTACAGGGCACAGTGTGTCTTGCACTATTCCCTAATGCAGCCAGAACCAGATTAAAATGCAATCAGGAAATATTTACAAAATAAAAGAAAATACAATAGAATATAGATAGTGTTAATGTGTGGTTTTCTAAATCAATTTACTGCCCTCATCAGTCCTTATGTGTCCCCTTTTCTATTTCAGTTTGACCTGACTAGCCATTTGGCTGAGCAGGAGGTGACAATTTTGCCTGCTTAAGAAACTACTAGAACAACTGTGAATTCATTGCATTCTCTGTACCTCATTTCTTTTTTTATTTAGACATGAAATAGGCAGCATGGTTTATTACTAAGTGTTTCTCTGGTATTTTATGTTTTGCTTACCAGTTTTGTTTTTCTAGAAAATAAGATCATTTTAAGTGTGTTCTGATTTGGGGAGAGAGAAAGAGAGAGAGGGAAAGGGAGAGGGAGACAGAGAGACAGAGGGATAGGGAGAGGGAGAGGGAGAAATGGAAACCTGTGGATAACTGATTACACCAAATTCAACTTCCTAGGAAATCTTTCCAGCCTGATGATCAAAAGAATCACCTGGGGGCTCAGAGTCTTAGGAATTTTTTTAATATCTACTTTCAAGCTTTCTAACATTGCAGAGAGGAGAAACTATGAGGAGCTGGGTCCCCAACCCTAACCTAGATTAAAATCCTCACAAACTAAAATCATTACTTCTAAGCTGACAGGTAACTCTACATTAGAGACTTCAGGGTTTTCTCTACCTTCCCCACCCCACTCTCAGGTGAGAAAGGGAAGGGAGAGTAAAGTTGGAGACACCAAGAGAATTTTAGGAGGGGAGAAGGGAAAAAAAAGAAATTTACATGATAAATTTATTATATATTTAAAAGGAATAGCAAGTTGTACATAATAGATTTGTAGTTTCATGCGCAATCATCTTTTCATTATTTTACTTTTATTATTTATTTATTATTATTATTTTATATATTATATCCCATAATGTCATGGAAGTGCTTTTGTTTCATAAATTAAAAATAAAATAAATTTTAAAAAGAGAGAAAGAGAAGATCATGCCTTGAGCCAACCCCTTGAGGATGGAAAGGAGAATGATCGGGAAGGATCAATTTCACCTATTCCTAAAGAGAGAGGGGACATATATGAAAAGTGCTCATCCCACTTCCACTGCTACATTTGCTGGACATCACTTCTCAAGTTATGGGTAACCAACTGTTCACATTTAAATTATTTGTGTTTTAAATAATTAAAGCACAAAGCTATGGGAAAGGCATTCATAATATCAGCAAAGCAAGGGATCATGGTCTAAGAAGAGCATTAGTAGGAATTTTTGCACTCAGAGCAAGTACTACAAACTACTGCAAGCATGACATGAAGCACAAGTTCATTTATGGGGAAGGATTGTAGGAAGAAAAAGAATGGCTAGGAGAAGAACTCCAGACTGCCATCTGTTAGCTTCCTATTCAAGTTGCTCTTGAAAACTATGTGCTAAATTCTGTGATTCCTCTCCTGCTGAAGGTGCTTTCAGCTCCCTCTAATTTCAAGCACCCTGGGAAAAAGCTCTCATTGCCCTATCCTAGTTACAGTTTTAGTGATGAATTTTCTTAAAATTAGAAAGGCAATTAGACAATGCCAAAAGACAAGGTAGATGGCTCACCTATTAACTTTTTCCTCTTACTATCTGGCTTCAATTTGTGAAATAAGCTGCCATGGTGGTCTGGGAAGAAGACAGGACACTAGACTCAGAGGAGTTAATGAAAAAAAGCACAAAGAGAACACGGGGCCCCCACAATCTTATACCTTCATAACACGGCTGCAGATCATTCTGAACAGAGTTGCAGAGAGATTCATAGATTCTCTTCTTCCTTCTGAGGATGCGTCCTTCCAGGCCTCCCAAGATAGCATTTATCTATGAGAATTTACGTTCAGAAAAGATGAATAAATCGTTCATTCAGCCATGTGCTAGACGAGTCATCTTACCTAAGGCCATAAATCAAAGTCTGAAAGGGTCCTCAGAGGTCAACTAGTCTAAAACTCTTATTTTAGAGATGAGGAAACTGATGCCCAACGTAGTAAAGGGAGTTGGCCAGCATCACACAGACTATAAGGAACACATCACGGAGTCAAGACCGTCACTGCTCCTCCAGAACACAAGCCTCATGAGAGGTCCATTCAAAATAGACCTTTTTAAACTTCTGCAGCCTTAAGGGGGCGCAGGGGTGGGGGGAGGAAAGAAGGGAAGAAAGGGGAAACTTTTGTTGAAATAGGTAAACAGGTGTAAATGGCACCTTCCGTTTTTTTCCTTTTTCTGTTTAATTATTTAGCCCAGGCTTAGAATAAACTAGACTGAGCCTAAAAAAAAGCAAAGCCAGATTTGAGCAACAACTAAGTTCTGATTCCTGGCAAGTTCTGCCTTTGGGGGGAAAAAAAGCTTGGCAAAGTCAAGCCAAAGGTAACCCACCAAATTCCAAATTAGAAAATATGGAGCTGCCCAGGCTGAGAGAAGAATGTGAAGCCTGTTGTTCAGTTGTGTTTGACTTTTCATGACTCTGTGGACCAACGGTCACTTGGGGTTTTCTTGGCAAAGATAAAGGAGTAGTTTGTCATTTCCTTCTCCAGTTTTATGCAAGTAGGGGTTAGGTGGCTTGCACAGAGTTATATAGCTAGTCAGTGTCTGAGGTCATATTTGAACTCTGGTCTTTCTGATTCCAGGCCCAGTGCTCCAACCACCTAGCTGCCACAAAGCCTGGTTGTGTTTGTCCTTCGTTCTCAAAGAGGACCATGACCTCAGGGAAATGATGGCATGACTTGCAATTGACTTGGATTTGAATGAGGGAGGGCTGTGCAAGGTCACCAGCCTCACTTTCTCCTCCAGAGCCATCTGGGTCCAGTGGCCTGATATTCACTAGGATGACTGGAGATGACCCAGGATGCAATGGGAGACCCTCACCCTTTTAGGCTAAGGTCTTTTTAGGTTCTCACTTTGATTGAGGCAACACCCATTCAGTAAATAGACCTCTTTAAGAAGTGAATCAAAGGATGGCCCCTTTAATCAAAAGAAAACTCACATTGGGAGGAAAAGACCCTGAGGGTTGCTGGCCATGAAAGAAACAGTTACTATTTACAGTTTACAAAGCCTAGTACCCCCTTTAACTATTAACTATATGGCCCATCCAGAATCTTGGAACCAGAATCACAGAATTAAAATCCTAGAACTAAAAGCAACTTTAGATGTCATCTAATTAACTGCTACAACAGTGTTGTCAAAATCAAATAGAAATAGAGATGACTAATCCACACATAAGGATCAATCGGTCTCTCTTTTATTTAGGTTTTCAGGGCACCTCTGTCTCCTAGTTCTCCTTCTACCAATATGACCACTCCTCTGTCTCCTTTGCTGGCTCCTCCTCCACGTCACACCCTCTAACCTGCCTGCCTCAAGTCTCTTCCTCCTTCATTCAGCCACTAAAATGGTTTCCTAAAGCACAGGTCCAATGAAATCCCCTGCTCTGTAATCTCCAGTGACTTCTTATTACCTTCTGGATTAAATAACAAATGCTCTATTTGGCATTCAAAGCACTTCATAACCTATCTTCCTCCTACCTTTCTAGTTTTTTATACCTTCTCCCCAGCATGTACTCGTTGATCCAGTTAACATTGGCCTCCTGGCTGTTCCATGAATAAGACACTTCTATCTCTTGGTCCCAGGCATTTTCTCTTACCTGGAGCTCTCCTCCACTCTGACCACTGACCTCCTGGCTTCTTTGAAATCCCAACTAAAATTTTTATCTGAAACCTTCCCCACCCCCTCTTAATTCTACAGCCTTCTCTCTATTAATTATTTCCTCTTTATCCTATATATAGCTTGCTTTGTATGTATTTGTTTGCATGTTATCTTCCCCCATTCATCAGCATTGTATTTCAATTCCATGACGGCATGCTTGCCTGGGTTTTGGATAATGGACAAAGGTCTTGTGCTTTCCCATTCACCAATGGAGTGAAACAAGGCTGTGTGCTTGCTGTCATGCTTTTTAGCATGATGTTTTCAGCCATGTTGTCAAATACTTTCAATGAAAATGAACACAGCATCAAGGTCGGCTACTGCACTGATGGTAAATTCTTCAACTTGAAAAGGCTACAAGCCAAGAACAAAGTGAAAGAAGTGTTGGTGCATGATTTTCTGTTTGCAGATGATTGTGCACTCAATGCTGCCTCTGAAGCTGAGATGCAGCAAAGTATGGATCAGTTCTCTGCTGCTTGTGTTCATTTTGGCCTAACAGTTCACACCAAGAAAACACAGGTGCTTCATCAGCCACCACACCATCTATACATGGAACCATCAAAACAGCAAATGGAGAAGTTCCGAATGCCATGGATAAGTTCACTTGCCTTGGTGGTATACTTTCTAGGGATGTACGAATAGATAATGAGGGTGAAGCATGCACTGCCAGAACTAACTCGGCGTTTGGGAGACTCCAAAAGAAAGTATAGGAGAGAACAGGTATTAGACTGACTAACAAACTGAGGGTCTACAGAGCTGTTGTGCTGACTTCATTGTTGTAAGCCTGTGAAACCTGGACCATATACCAGTGCCATACAAGTAAACTGAATTGCTTCCATTTGAATTATCTTAGGAAGATTGTGAAGATTATTTGGCAGGATTCAAACTTTGCTTCAGAGAGTGCAACTCTGATGGGCTGGACGCATTGTTTGAATGCAAAATATAAGCTTGCCAAAAAGACTATTTTATGGAGAACTCACACAGGGCAGGTGTTCCACATGGTGGTCAGAAGAAGCGATAAAGGACATTCTCAAAATCTTTCTTAAGAACTTTGGAATTGATTGTGTGACATGGAAACACTGGCACAGGACCACTCAGTATGACTTGCCCACATCAGAGAAGGGGCTGTGCTCTATAGGCAAAGCAGAATTGAAACAGCTCAAAGGAAACACAGGATGCACAAATTTAGAGAATCCACCCCAAATGTTCACATGGATTATTTGTGCCCGACCTGTGGTAGAGCATTCCGAGCTCATACTGGTCTGATCAGCCACAGTCAGACACAATGAAACCTGAGTCTAGTTTGGTAATGTCATTTTCATACTCTTCGAGAACGAAGGACAACAACCAATCTTCCTCCGTTAGATTGTAAACTCCTTGAGGACAAGGACTATCTTGTCTTTTGCCTCTTTTTGTATCCCTAGCATTTACTGGCACATAGTAAGCACTTAATAAGTATTGATTGACCTCTGATCTACAACATTTCTAACAAATGGTCATCCAACCTATCATTTCCCTCAGTAGATTATTTTATTTTTGTTGCTTGTTGTTGTTTAGTCATTTTTAAGTTGTATCTCACTCTCCATGACCCCATTTGGGGTTTTCTTGGCAAAGATACTGGAGTGGTTTGCCATTTCCTTCTCCAGTTCATTTTACAGATGAGGAAACTGAGACAAACAAGGTTAAGTGACTTGCCCAGGGTCACATTAGCTAATAAATATCTGAGGCCAGATTCAAACTTAGGAAGATGAGTCTTCCTGACTCCAGGCCTGGCACTTTTGTCCACTGTGCCACCTAGCTGCCCCAATTTTTTTTATTTTTATTTTTCAGGCAGCCCTAATCGTAAGGAAATTCTTCCTTACCTTGACCTAACATCTACTTTTTTGTAATCAGTTTCTACTTTCTGGGGCCAAGAAGAATAATTCTCATTCTTCTTACACACAACAACCCACATAGTAGGTGGAAAGAGCACAGAATTTAGAATCACAGTGATGTGGTTTATGGGTACTGACATGGCTTAGGGGTGCTAGGACCCCTAAAATGTCAGAGTACAAGGTGGAGTTGCCTTGAACAAATTCACACACACAAGCTGTCTCTTAGCCAAGTAGTAAACTTTAGTGTAATACTTAACAAAATGGGCAAAGGTTCTTAGGGAACCTGTAAACTAGTGAGGAAGGTGCTAGGGCTTACATGGAAAAGGGACTGGGAAAAGATGTCATGGACGCTGATTAGGTAATATAGGGACTTCAGAGGAATATGCAAGGGGTCCAGGTGCCTTGAAAGAAAGCACCAGTGATCTATGGATAGGAAAATTCCGGGAGTCAGTAGAGATAGCTCTGTTTTACCAGACAATGGAGAGAAGACAAGATAGAAGGGTTGCCAGAGCATGGTCTTTAGGGATCTGGCATCAGGGGAAGAGTCCTTGGGCCAGGAACCCCTGAGGTAGCTTTTATCAAAAGAATTCCAGGGTTAGGCCTGCATGTGCTTGCAAAAAGAAAAAATATATATATATTTTTTTTTCAAAAGAAAATGAGTTGTTTCCAGAGACATGGTCTCAGGGCTGGGTCTTGAACACAAGCACCCCATCAACAGTACCTAGGTTCAAACCCTGCATCTGCCATGTACAATCTCAATGACCATGAGCAAATCCCTTCACTTCCCAGGGGTTCAGATTCATCTTCACTGGTAAAAGGAGAAGGTTGGACCAGATAGCCTAAGAGGTCCTATGTAGCTCTGAATCTATCATTCCATGAAATATTTGAAGAAAGCTGCTGTGCCCCGCTTTGGCCTTCTCTTTTTGAGGCTAACAGCCTCAGTTTTTACTTGATGGCCTCCAAGGTTCCTACCAGCCCTAGGTCTGTGATCTGATACCTTTTTAGCTGATCCTCTGCAATATGTTAGCTCACCATCCAGGAAGGGACTTCAAACATCATCTAACCCAACCTCCTCATTTCACAGATGAGGAAATAACACCTTGGAGAGGTGGCAGGTCTTGGAAGGTCCTTACGACTATTTAGTGGAGATCCACACTACCACCCAGATCTCTTGGTGCCCAGTCTGAGGCTCTTTCCTCTAAAACACAGAGATCTCTCTATGATCTTGGCAAAAATATAAGAGCAATGGTTGAAAATGTTCTGTGTCAATGAGTATTTCTGCGGGTCAAGGAACCCTGCGAACCATTCTACAAAGTGTAACCTGTCTCTGATTTGCAGAGGCAGCATTTACTACCAGCTAATCTCATGTTGGGATAAGGTTTAGTTTTGGTTTATAGTTCAGATGCAATCTTAGGGCTGGTTACTTCCTTCAACCTGTGAAGAGTTTTGTTGTTGTTCAGTTGTTTCAGTCATTTGTGACCCCATTTGGGGTTTTCTTAGCAAAGATATCGGAATGGCTTACCATTTCCTTCTCCAGTTCATTTTACAAGATGGGGCAACTGTGGCAAATAGCGTTAAGTGACCTGCCCACAGTCACACAATTGATAAGTGTCTGAGGCCAGATTTGAACTCAGGAAAATGAGTCTTCCTGACTCCAGGCCTGGCACTCTATCGACTATATCAACTAGAATTTCACTAATTTAGTATTTCATTGATTTCTCTTCGCCCTTCCTTTGAGACCCTGGCCAACTCCAACGGAGCAAGACATCAGATTAGAAGGACCATTTATATACCTTGTTGGACAACAAGGAATCATAAGCTAACAAGACTAAACTTTGCTCTCACCTCTTGGATCAGAAAATTATGCTTGCAGCTGTCAGATTTCCACCCTCTTCTTATCACCACTTCTGTCATCTTCTCCTGCAGAGAGTGCTTGAAAGTATCTATGTGAAGGATCAGTGCAGAGTTGGTGTCCTTCTCAGTCCTACAGAGGGATGCCAAGTCAGATGTTAAGAGCTAACAATGTGTGGGCCTGAGAACAGACATGGTATAATAAGTGTGGTTTACCCACTGGTGATAATCAGCAAAACCAACAAGTATAGACAATCCGACTTCTTCCTTCCTATATTATTATTCCTTTTACTATAATGATTATTATAGTATAATTATATAGTATATATAATTTAACTATTATGCTATAATTCCTCATACTATAACATGCTATAAATTTGTTGTTGAGGCATTTCAGACATGTCCAACTCTTCAGTCATGTCCCCATTCCTTCTCTAGCTCATTTTACAGATGAGGAAACTGAGGCAGTGACTTGCCCAGGGTCACACAGCTAGTAAGTGTCTGAGGATGGATTTGAACTCAGGTCTTCTGACTCTGACTCCAGGCCCAGTGATCTGCACTGCACTGCCCAGCTGCCCTATACTACAAATACTATAATGAAATAATTCAAAGACTATACTCTTCTACTTCTATGCCTTTATTCATAATGTTACTCTATGCCTAGAACATCCTTCTCCCCTCTCTCCATCTTTTAAAGTCCAAGTATCACCTCCTCCAGGAAGTGTTCCCTGATCCTCACTGTCTTGGTTCTGGGTTTAAAGGATTCCTATGGTCTGGCATAAGTGAACACACTCATCATTGGTTTGCTACCACTGAAGGATCTTTGAGGATAATAATAGCTAGCTTTTATAGAGCCCTTTAAGACTTGCAAAGTGCTTTTTACATTACCTCATTTGACCTTCACAATACCTTATGAGGCAGTGTGAGAAATAATTCGTTTGAACCCCTCCTCTATTCCAATCAGTGTGAGTTAGTTCATTAAGACTCCATAGGAGTTCTATTATAAGTTCTGTATATTGGGCCCCAGAGCTGTGAGCTGCAGATTGTCAGTTCACCTGCTTAATCATAGGAAGCTAACTACAGGCCCCCCACCCTTGTTTTTCCATTTTATGGTGACCAAGCCCAGTGTGGCAGAGGTGACTCACTTACATGGAAAGTCCCCCAACTTATTGTTGCACCTCTGGACCATTCTCTTTTGTGCAACATGAGCAGATGACCATCTTATGACCACTTAGTTAGTGGTGATGCCCCATGCTTGGCCCAACCTAAAACATCCCTCCCCTTCCCACACACCCACCGCCGACTGCTGACATACCATTTCTAGCTGATGCATCATTTTTGGGGCCTCAAAGCAAGATCTATCAACCAATGAGGTTCTATACTTTGGACAGCTTCTTTAAAATGTTCAAGTATCAAATCTGCTAGCAAGCTTTATAAAAAATAAGGCCCTGGAAGAAGGAAGCATCTCAGATCATAAGAAAGATCTGAGGTCCACTTCATTAGAGTGGATCATGGACCCTTTAATAAAGTGCCATTGGCTCAGAGCTCTGCCTCAGTCTCTTTTATTATAGGTTGGATAATTTTAATCCCTACATTGTGTGCTATTATTATCCCCATATTACAGGTGAGGAAACTGAGGCTGAAAGAGACTAAGTGATTTGCCCAGAGTCACATAACTAATAAATATAGAAGGCAAGATTTGAACTCTGGTCTTACTGATTCCAAGTCCAACACTCTCTCCAGTGTACCACAGAAAATTACCAGTCTCTAGGCGACCCTAAATAGTCATGGCTGCCCCACACAATTAGCTCCCCAGCCAGAAATGCCCCAAGATCTCTGTTAGAGATAAGGAATCTACTCTTGTTGTTATAGTGTTTCTAAACAGAAGGGTTCCATGAAGTGGATTTGGCTTAAACTCAGCCTGATCCAAGTGTTTTCTCCATGGAGGTGGAGTATCAAAGACCAAACACATTCCCAGAGCTCAGTGACAGAGGCCACTGAGGTCCTGAGTCCGAAGCCACCTCAGACAATTGGGTGTTAGCTGTGTTACCCTAGGCAAACTGCCTAATCTCTCTGGGCCTGTTTCCTCATCTATAAGATGAGGGAGGGTGAATTCAATGATGTTTTATGACTCTCCCAGCTCTAAATCTATGATCTGTAACCTTAAACTATCTGGAAGCCTGGTAGAAGCCAGGATGGCTTCTGGTTGGAACCTAGGTCTATAAACCCATAGTAGGGAATGAGCTTCCTCCTCGGACCTCACATAACGCTCTGTTTCGCAAATCTCTGTTGCATTTATCAGAAACAATTCTCCATTACAATTATCCGTGGTTTTTGTCTTGGTCTTCTCTTCTAGACTGTAAGCATAATGAGGGCAAACATTGTCACGTCTTATCTAAATTTCATATCATTCCCAGCGTTCTGTTGGCATTTAATAGATGTTTGTTTATGCCATCCACTTTCAAGAGGTGGAAATAATGTATATCTGCAAGAAGATTTCTAATTATAAAGGATTCTTTTGAATGGAAATCTGCTTAGCCCTGGTAAAGAAAAGCAGAGTTGAAATAAACAGTGGTTAAAAATGGTTGAAGTAGACAAAAATGTACCATGTTGTACTTAGATTTTTCTATTTCCTGGAATCTTGTTCTATGTTGAATATATACACATATTGTTTACATGTATTGTTTATGTATATTATATATATATATCATTTATATACAATAAAGATACATATTGATAGTAATGGATTTTAAAAGGTAATCTGATAATATAGTAACATGATTTAATAAATTTTCCTATATTTTAAAGGAAAACACAGTTGACTGGATTACATGGCATTTCTGTCCTTTCTCAGTGGTCCATGAATGGCTAGCTAGTTTGTTCATATAATTGCAAGTGCTCACTTGGTGGTACTTAATTTTGTTTGTTGACTAAATGATTTGTGGAGCAAACGGGGGTGGAAAAATTAATCAAATCACATTCTCTGCTGACTAGAAGGCAGCCATGCAGGAGAGTGCTAAAACCAGCTCAAACTGGCTGGTAAGAGCTGGTTGTTAAATATTGAATGTGAACATTTAAACCTCAGAATCTCATTACAAATCGGGGTGTGATTTATTGTTTTGTTGATTATCTAGACTTAGGAATTTGATGGGGAAAATGCTAATAATGTAGATTAAACTTAAAAGTGTGCCCTACATTTTCGGAGAGCTGATTGTTAAACATTTGCTAGCACACTCCTGCATCACTTTCACCTTTGTGTATGATAATAGCTTATATAAATAGAATATCTTTCCCAAAGTTCTGCTAAAGAGTTCGTTTCATTCTTCATGAGAAGTTGTGGCATACACAGAACCAAAGCCCACTTTCCTTTTTACCTTTCGTTTGGTTAAAAACACCCATGTGTTTCCTTAATTCTACTTCTTCCAACTGAAACACCCTCTATTAGGCTCAGGTCCATAGAAAAACTAATCCCCTACTGTTCTTAACAAGATGGCTATAAGGTTATGATAAGCACAACTTTCAGATCCATATGACATCTTACCTTTTAATCTAGTTCACTATAAGAAATTATTTAATAAACAAAATCAATAAGGAGGCATGGTCAATTCAGCAGCCTTGGCCTGACATTGGCCAACCGTTAATTGAACCGAAGCCTCTGAGTTCCAAAACACATATCCCAAGACTTGGCCCAAACTAAAAATTCCTAGAGATGTGTCTGCTCCAGTGTACTAGTAACTTTGCTTTCTAAAAGGAAGCAAAGAAAAAAGATGGTGCACTTACTTGAAAATGTTTCCAAAAACAGGGTCCACTCTGTCATAAATAGGCTGAGTGATGGCTTCGTTCAGGTCTATTCTGGCAAGCGTCCTGGAGGCATAGATACCATCTTTCAGGCAGACAGCTTTCAAAGTCTGATGGAAACCTTGATTTCCCTTGCTCCTCTAGATAAGAAAGTGGAAAATTAGATGGTGGGCAACAAGCATAGATTAAGCACTCACCAAGCACTGTGCTAACCAGAGTGAGTATGAGAGTCGGGATCTTCTTGCTTTTGGCCAAAAGCCGTCATAGAATTTTCAGAGTAGATTAAATGTTATCTTAGAATAAAAAGTCATCAGTACAACAATGTACATGGAAAGAATGGGCAAATGAAACTGAATGCTGCATAATTCTAGTGACTAAGCTTGGCCCCAAAGAAAAGTTGAGAAAATTCACCTCTCTTCCTTCTTTGCAGAGGGTGAAGACTACAGGTGTGGACTATCACGTATACGGTCAGCTTCGGTTGATGTGTCAGTCAATTTTGCTGAAGTCTTTCTATTTTGTTCTTTACTACAAAATATAGCTCATTAGGTAAAAGAGGGGGAAAGATGCATTTGGAGCCAGAGACAGGAGATGGCATGGCATGTGTGAAGAACAGAACAAAGGGCCAATTTGACTGGATTGCAGAGTGTAGGAGAAATAATGTCCAAAGAGGCTAAAAATGGAGTTTGGAGCCAGGTTGTAAAGGACTTTAAAACCTAAACAAAGGCGTTTGTGTTCTAGAGGCAACAGAAAGCCATTGGAATGAGTGAGTAGCGAAGTCACATGGTCAAAGGCTTTTGCAATAATCTAGGTAAGAGTTGATGAGGGCTTGAACTGAAGTATGAATGAAGAGAAGGGGTTAGCTGCAACAAATGTTTTGAGACATGTATAACCTATGTCTGATTGCTTGCTGTCTCAGGGGTGAGGGAGGGGAGGGATAGAGGGATAGAATTTGGAATTCAAAACTTTAAATAAAAATGTTTAAAAATTGGAAAAAATAAATTAAAACTACCCCTACTCAGGAGCTTCAGATACTAAAAAAAAAAATTCCTGCCAAGCGTAAATGAGTTAATATCAGAGGGAAAGCACTAGTAATGCAGGAGGCAGAGGTAAGGAGAAAGAGAACTCCAAACATGGAGGACAGACAGTGCAAAACACAGCAAAACACAGGAGACAGAATGTCATATATGAGAGCAGCAAGTAAGCCAGCTGGCTTTTTTGAAATGGGAAGGGAACGGAGTAAAATGTAAGAAGATTAGAAAGGTAGGAAGGGTCCAGGTTGTGAAGGGCTTTAAATGCCAAACTGGGGGTTTTTACATTTGATCCTAGAGATAAAGAGGAGCCATTTGAGGTTGTTGATAAATAGACCTGCACCTTAGGAAACTCAGTTTGACAGTTAAGTGGTGGCTGAATTGAAGTCGGGAGAAACCTGAAACGGGGGGGGGGGGGGGCAATTAGAAGGCTATTGCAATCATTGTGGCAAAAGGTGATGAAGGCCTATATTAGGGTGGTGACTGTATGAATAGGGAAAAGAGGGTATAATCAAGAGAAGCTGCAAAGACAAAAATGACCAAAAAAGTTTCCAACTCTATTGTTTTATTTATTTTTGATTTGCTATTTTGTTTTTCCCCACTTGCATGTGGAGACAATTTTGCCATTCTTTTTTCAGGTTTTGAGTTCCAGGTTCTTTCCCTCCCTCCCCCCATTGGGAGTGTGAGTCATTTGACATGGGATGGTCATATGTGGTCATGCAGATCACATTTCCATGTAGGCACTGCTTTGAGGGAAAACATGGACAGGAAAGGACCTGGGAAAGATGGGCAAAGTAAAGAAAAAATATCTTTTAAAAAAGAAAAGAAAGAAATGTCATGAGAGCAACAAGATTTAGCAGCTGACATATGGGGTAAAGGAGAGTGAGAAGTCCAGAACAACGCCAAGATTGAGAACCTGAGAGACTGGAAACAGAACTAGAGAAGTTTGGAAGAAGGCAGATGTTTTGAGGGGAAAGATAAGTTCAGTTTTGAACATGTTGAATTAAGATGTCTTCAGGATATCTTAAAATATTCCAATGGGCAATTGGAGTGTGAGACTGAAGCTAAGGGAGGTATTGGGGATAGATAAACAAATAGAGAGACAGACAGACAGACAGACAGACAGACAGACAAATAGATAGATAGATAGATAGATAGATAGATAGATAGATAGATAGATAGATAGATAGATAGATAGATAGATAGATAGAGGCATTTAACCCAAGGAAGCCAAAGACAGAAACAAAGATCTCAGATATAAGAAAACAACTTATAGCAGCACTCTTCATTGTACCAAAAAACTGGAAACCATGTAAGTGCCATTGACTGGGGAATGACTGAACAAATCATGCTACGTGAATGGTATACAGTAGCATTGCATCGTAAGAAATGGCAAACATGAGGAATTCAGAGAAACATGAGAGTTCTTGTATGAAATGATGCAAAGAAAGGAGAACCGAGAAATCAATATACGGGACTACAATAACACAAGCATTAAAGGTGGCTGAACTCTACTCAATTGCAATACATAATTTTGTCCTGGAAGCATGGCATGGTGGAAATATTAGGGCATAGAAGTTAGGAAAAATCTATTGATACCTAATAAATTGTGGAACACACTGCCTCCAGAAGCAATATGCTCCCCATTGTGGGAGGCTGAGTGGCCACTTATTGGGGGCTATTGTAGAAGTGATCCTTGGTCAGTTTATGGTCCCTTCCAACTCTGAGATTTTATTTAACTCCAATGTTCTTGAGTTTTTAAGCAGCAGAATTCTGGTTATTATCTCATAGGGTCTGAAACTGGAAGAAACTTTAGAGATAATTTAGTCCTATTGAATAGTGCTGGAACCAGCTCAAACTGTCAAGAGCTGATGGTTAAATGACCAATGTGAACATTTATACCTGAGAAATGAGCAATCACTACAAATCAAGGCTTAATTTATTATTGTGGGTTTTTTTAATTGTCTAAACTTGAGAAAGTGATGCAGAAAATGTTAATAATTCAGGTTGAACTTAAAACTGAGTCCAACTTTTTGGGGGGAGGGGCAAGTTGGTTGTTAAACATTTACCAGTATACCAATCACTTTATTTTACAGATGAGGAAAACTAAGACTCAGAAGGAGTAAGCAATTTACCTGAGGTCACATAGGCAATAATATCATTGCTAGGACCTGTGCTCTCATTCAGTACTCTTCTCACTATACGATGCTGTCTCCATGCTTTACAAAATGGTTTCAATTCATTCACTCCTTTTTTTTTTCTTTACTGCTTTGTTTTTCCCTTTTCACCTCCAGAATCTCCCTGATGGACCATATTGCTAGACCAAGTGCCAATCTGTCTTAATCATTGTATTCCTAGCTCATGCTCATCTGCATACCTAAACTATTCTTTGGCATAAAATACATCGTAGGCAGTTTCCTGAAAGGTATATGTAATACAGATCATTTCATGGAACCTTATGGATGATAAAATCTTTAGAAATACAAAATCCATAAAATATGCCATATTTATGCTTTATTTCATTCCCAACAACCCAACTTACTGTATATACTATTTTCTTGAGTCTATTTCACTTTGCACATAAGTTTTTTCCCATGGTTCTCTGAATTCTTCATATTCATCAATATTTAAATTGTAAGTATTGCTGTTATTGAGTTATTTTCAGACATGTCCAATTCATCATGACCCCATTTGGGGTTTTCTCAGCAAAGACACTGGAGTGGTTTGCTATTTTCTTCTCCAGCTAATTTTACAGATAAGGAAATTGAGGCAAACAAGGTTAAGTGACTTGCCCAGGGGTCACATGGCTACTAAGTGTCTAAGGTCAATTTTGAACTCAGGTCTTCCTGACTCCAGACCTGGAGCTCTATCCACTGTGCTACCTAGCTGCCCAAGTAATACTAACCCTAAGCTGTTAGGTTTGTATACTTTTGTGCCTTTTCTTCCTTTTTTCATTCTCTAACTATCCTGATCCTCATCTTCTTCAACCCTCTCATTTCTATCTGCCCTTCATTTTCCCCAAAGCCTCTACTTCCTCACCCATCACAGCTAGTGAAACTCAGAAAAGAAAGCCCTCCCCCCTTCTCTTATCTGCTTCCCCTTCTATTTTGCTATAGAGTAAGACAGATTTCTATACTCAATTGAGTGTGGATGTTATTCCCTCTTTGAACCAATTCTGATGAGAGTAAGGTTCACTCACTCTCCCTCTTCCCCTCCCCTGTAAAAGCTTTTTCTTGCCTTTTTTATGTGAAATAATTTACATAGGGGGTGAATTCTTAAGAAGGAATACAGGTGATTAGGGGAAAAAATAGATCATTTCAATTATGTGAAACTGAAAAGCTTTTGCACAATTAGGAGAAGAAGTAAAAAAAAGGTCAACGAGGGGAAGTATTTCTATCAAAAATCTCTGATAAAGGTCTGATGTTCAAGATAAATAAGCAACTAACAAGAAAATATAAGACCAAAAACCATTCCTCAACAGATAAATGATCAAAGATTAAGAACAATTTTGGAGAGAATTGAAAACAATTAATGACCAAATAAGGGAAAGCTTCCAAATGACTAATAAGATAAATGCAAATCAAAACAAATCTAAGGCTTTACCTCACTCAAGCAAACAGGCAAAGATGCCAAAAGATGTAAATAGTCAATGTTGGAAGGCTTGTGGGAAGAATGAGAATGCTAATGTTCTCTTAGTAGAGCTATGAATTGGTCTAAACATTCTGGAACCAATTTGGAATGACGCAAATAAAATGAGTGAAGCATCCATACCCTTTGATAAAGAAATACCACAGTGAGGCACAAAACTTAAGGAGGTCAGTGATGGAAGACGAAGCCGCATAGACACCAAAATATTTATAACAGTACTTTTTATTGTAGCAAAGAATTAAAAACAAAGTAGATGCTCATCAATTGAAAGAAAAACTAAACGAGTTGCGGTCAATGAATATAATGAAATATTACTGTTATAAAGAACAATGAATAGGATGAATACAGAAAAATATGAGAAGCCTTCTATGAATTGTTGTAAAGCGAAGTAAATAGATCCAGGAAAATAATATATACAACTATGATGTTTTTTCTAAATAGAAAGGACAACAAAACAAATGAAGCCAAATGCTGTGAAATTATGATTACCAAGCTTTGCTCCAAAGGAGCCTAATGAGAAGGTACCTTCCCCACTTCTTTGCAAAGGTGGGAGACTATAGACATGGAACACTGTAGAAAATGTCAGACTCTTCTCATATGTCAATTAGCTTGGCCAAATTGTTGTTTTTCTCCTTATTATGATTTGTTACAAGGGATGGCTCTCACAGAGGGAAAAGGAAGATACACTGAGAGAAAGTAAGTGATATAAAAACAGAAGATACCAATAAAATTTTATTTTTTAAAAAATAGGAGTGTTAAAAGGGCATTTTTTTTCTCAGATAAAAATAAGTAGTTAAAGGCTTTTAAACAGCAACTATAGAAATACAAGGTACATAGTCAGCTATGAACAAACAAAGCACAGAACATAAGTTAAAATCTTCTTCTTTAGGAAGATCAGAGTCAGAATAAGCAGCAAGATGTGTGAAGTTGAGACAGGTGGTACTTGACTTGTACCTAGGTATTCGTATTTGTTTTTGAAATTCAACAATTGTTCTATATTTTATCCTGACATATTTGTGAGTACTAATTAGTGAGTAGGTGAATAATTTGTGCTATTCCTTTAATAAAGAGCTCTTTTTTATAGCAGAATCATAAAATGTGTTAGAGGCAGCATGTTGTAATAAAACAAGCCCTACTTAGGGCCTTTGAATCATCAGAGTTGTGTTCACGTTTTAGATCTGACATTTACTAACCAGAGAACGTGTCTAAGGCTCTTTACCTCATCTGTGAAATAAGGATTATAATACTCGCATTATCTAATAGAATTATCATGAGAAAATCACCTTATAAGCCTTAAGGTGTATTATGATTGTCATGCACCTATCTGGTATCTTATTTTTGGTCTCCTTTGCTGAATCAGCATCCATCTCCCACCCCATAACCACAAATATCCACAAGACCTAGTCCTTCCCTCTCTGTAACCCTCATTTGGTGATGTCATCTGTTCCCATGTGCCAAATTACCATTTCTACATAGATGATGCCCAAATCTATATATCTAGCCCTGATTCCTTTCTTGAGCTTTAACCCCCTCACCGCCAACTGCCCATTAGACATTTCCACCTGGAGGTCTCACAGGCAGCTCAAACTCAACATTTCCTACATAGAACTCACCTACCTCAGGCTTTATGCTTAATAAATATTTGTTCACCTGAATGGACTCCATGCTAATTAAACTAATCTGTGGGTTAGTTTAGTCGCTTTGTCTGTGGGCCTTAATCCAAGAATTCTATTAGTAGTAGCTCCTGGAATGGAGGAGAGGCTGTTTAGGAGGAAGGAGAGAAGAAGGGAGCAGGTAGTCGTAGAGCACCTACTGTATGCTGGGCACTGTGATAAGCGCTTTAAGTATACACACACATATATGTATTATTTCATTTTATCCTTATAACAACTTTGTGAGGTGGGTGCCGTTATTATCTCCATTTATAGTTGGGGAAACTGAGGCCCACAGCAATTAAGTGACTTGCCCCGGGTCACCCAACTATTGAGTGTCTGAGGCCAGATTTGAACTTGTGTCTTCCTGACTCCACATTCAGCTCTCTATCCGTGAGGCAGTTACCTCAAGAAGGAAAACCAGACCTGCTAAGTTTTAGCAAGTATCACAATCACTTTATACACTTAAGTTGGCAGATTCAACGCAACTCAAAGGAGGTTCAAAACTGATAGGTGAGGGGCAGCTAGGGGTACACACAGTGAGTAGAGCACTGGCCCTGGAGTCAGGAGGACCCGAGTTCAAATCCAGCCTCAGATACTTGACACACTTGACACACTCACTAGCCGTGTGACCTTGGGCAAGTCACTTTACCCCAATTGCCCTGACTTCCGCCCTCCAAAAAAAAAATAAAACTGATAGGTGCAGGTAAGATAGGTGCAAATGGACAAATAAGATTTTCTCACTCCAAATTTTAATAACATCATAATTTTTCTCTAGAACATAGGGGAAAAGAAGAATCACTCACAGTTAGACATCCACTGAGGATTCTTCGGTAGGAATCCCTTGCATCCCTCACCCCTTCCTGCAGAGGCTGTTCTACCTGGGTAAAGCACTGGTCCACATCCTTCTCCAGCAACTGTATTCTCTCTTCCACAAATCTCTGAAGGTTGTTCAAGTGAAGGTATTCATTCTGGACAGCAGAAACCACAAGAGATGTTACCTTATAGCCCCAAGGGAAAGCAACAGCATCCTCCTATCCAGGGCATCCCCTCCTGGCTAATCAACAAAGCCACAACTAGGTCCTGGTGCTTCAGAAAAATAAGGACAACCAGTATCTATGCCCTCTCCCTTTACATAGCAGTCCTCTATCCCTAGACTGCAAAGGCTCCCATCACCCCATAATGTTTATCTGACCACCCTGCTCCCTTATCTGGTTCCAGGCCATCAGGCCCTGAGGGTCTATCACCATGGGGCCCTTTCCCAAGGCCCACATTCCCCTACCACCATATCCCCTACCTTCCCCTCCCCACCTCCTCTTATCATTTGAGGAGTTAGGGTTACCACAGGGTCAGGGCTGTACCCCGCTAGGGAGAAATATGGTTCCCACCCCATCTCATCCCCTCAACTGAATTTGTCCTAGTCGTAAATTTTCCTAGCTATGGATCTATTAATCATCAGTTACTCTCAAAAAGATCTTGGGATTTTAATGGACTACAAGCTCAGCATGAGTTAACAATGTAATGTGATAGCCAAAAAAAAAAACCCAAAACCTAATAGGATCTTGGAATACATTGATTCATACATGGTGAATGAGAATAGTGACTGTCCCACTGTACTCTCTGTCCTGGTCAGCATTTTGTTCAGTTCTATGTGGCACAATTTAGGAAGGACATTGATCAACTGGAGAGTGTTCAGAGAAGGATGACTGAGATCATGTCATAGGAGATGATGGGACTCAAAACTTGTACCATTTAATGGCCACATGAAAGAACTGGGGACATTCGACTTGTAGGGGAGAAGACTTAGGGAGGAACGTGATAGCGGTGTTCCAGCCTTTCAAAGGTAGTCACCCAAAAGAGGGATTAATTTTGGTCTGCTTAGACCTAGAGGGCGGGAACAAAAGTGAGAGGTGGCAGCTACAAAGAGGCAATTTGAAACTCGATATCAGGAAATACCTCCTAATAATTCAAGAATGGAGTGGAAAAGGATGGGCTCCCCCTGACTGGAATTCTAAAAGCAAGGACCAGATGATGATTCGTTGGGTTTGTTACAGAGTGCTATTGTTATTACATTTATTTTACAAATGACGAAACTGAGTCTAAGAGTGGTTAAATGACTTCCTTAGGACTACATAGCTAGTAATGTCCAAGGCAGAATTAGAACTAAGGTCTTCCTGACTCTGAGTCCAACTTCCCTGGTAACAAAGTAGTTCCATTAAGCAAAACAAAATAACACATTGAACTTGACTGATAATAGATGTCTCATTCCGCAGCTAGGGTCCACCACCTCTGTGTTGAGAAGAGGTAATTCACTTCACTATCAGTCTTTGCCTGGACCAGGTGATCACTAAGATCCCTCCCCCATTCCAAAGTTCAATAATTCTACATACAAGACCCTGTGACCAAGGGTGAAGAAGTGACCAAGGGAGTGAATTCTCAGGGCTCAAAAGAAAACAGTGAATAACTGGGAAGGAAAAAAAAAAAACTATTATTTAAAAATTATTTATTTCCTAAACTCTCAATTTATCTGAGTTATGATGTAAAGAGTTACATTTTTAATTGACCTTGCACATCTTTAGGGCTTTTTTTTTTCAGAACTAAAAATAACTGACAAGAGTCCCTCTCCAACTGTCCAACAAAGGGTTGAAACCAAATATCCAAATCTAAGGCCAAGGAATTTTTGGAAAATTCACTGTTCACAATCCAATCAGATAGCTATCACAAAAGTGCCATGGAACATTCACCTCCCTACCTTTCCCCACCACCACTTTTATCCTTCTACTTCCAATCACCCAGTGACTAGCTCCAAAGCCAGAAATATGTCCTAGAACTTGGCTACACCTCAACATTAGGAGAGAATGACATGCAGTGCAGACCTTTCACCAGTTGTTTTGTGAGATACTTTTCCTTGTATTTGTAAAAATAAACCAGCCTTGCAGGGGACCACAACTGCCTGGTTTTCCATAAATGTTTCCAAAAGCAATCTATTGCTGGGTGGAAAACCTGATTTCATCCCAAAAGAAACTTTTTCCCAGAAAGAAGTTCAAATGTTCTTCCAGAAGCTGCAGAGAACCAAGGATGGATGTGGGACATGCCCTTTCCCAAGGATTTTTCCCCCCTAAATTATATACAAAATAAAGATTACAAGAACCGAGCTTAAAAGGAAAAAAAAATAATAATAATACAGGATGTACCAAAAGTCTTAGTGCAGATTTAAGCTATTTACGCTTAAAATTTCACTAAGACTTTTGAGAAACCCTGTACATTTTGTTATTTAGTAAGCTGTAAATCATTGACTTATCAGACGTCAGCATATAAAGGGACCTCATAGGTCATGAAACTCAATAACCACCTGAAATAGGAATTCTCTCTACCAAGTCACCAGCAAGTGGTCATCCAGTCTCTGCTTGAACACCCTAATGAGAGAGAGCTCAGTGCCTTTAGAAGCCTTATTTTCCCTAAGTCTTAAGGTCAATCTGTGATTTAGATGGGGGCTAGGGGTATACAGGAAGACACAGATGTCCCCATAAATGTTCCCCATGTTCACCTGTCTCTCCTTGGCTTCATCCACACCAGTTTAAAAAATGAACATTTTACTAAAACTGCAAAGCACATCTGCTTAGCTATTGTCATTTTTTAATTGCTACCTATGTGAACTTGGATAAGTCACTTCAATCCCATGAACTAGATTTCATTATTTGTCACGTATGGTGCTCTTCCCCAGGCAACTCTCTAAAGACTATAAGTTACAGGGAAGGTACTAGTGTGCATTGGTAGGAGGGATTTCCTCATCAGAAGTGCTCCCCAACCAAATAAATCAAAGGTAATTTTTTAAAGGCAGTTGAATTAAATAATGATCCCTCTCCATTACTGACATTCAGACAATTAACATGGCACGGTGGCCATCTCTCCTCCCTTCCTCTCTTCTCACATCCCACCAACCTGGTCACACTCCTGGGACCAGCCATCCCCGTTTCTTTCTGCCCCATCTTCAAACCTTATTGCTTAGTTTTAACACAGCCAACCAAGATGTGACCCTCTGAAGAGAGAAAGGAAGGGAGGTGCATGGTGAGTAGCAGGCATCAAGCACTGAATAATACTGAACTCGAAGGGATCCTAGGGATCATTTCATCCAATCATTTTATTTCACATGTACCATTTAGTGGCAGCAAGTCTCTGGTGCTCATTGTTTTCCTCTCCATTTTTCTGCCACCTCTAGAGAGAACTTGAAATGTGGGGGCTAAATTACCCACAACTTCTAATATAAAGTGTTGCAAAAAAAAAATCAGGTAAATGACTTGCTCTAAGACGCAAATTAGGAGGTAGCAGAGCTTTGGGGCCAATTCTCTCCTAACTCTCAGCCTAGAAATCTTTTCACTCTCCTACCTCATCATCAAACCTATCCCATATTCTTTATGAGGTTCATAAAGCCCTAGGTCCCTTCTAAAACCTAAAAGAGGGTGGGTTCTTGGGAGGTGTTCCCTGAATCATAATGACTAAGTCTATTGGTAGAAGAAAAGAAATGAAAAAAAAAGGATAATTTAGAGTAGAGTAATTGAATAAGGTAAAAGATAGCCTCTTGATTCCTTCCTGAAACTATCTTCCCACTTCCTTTCTCTCTCACTATACAAAAAGGCATGCATAAATAAAATTGTGCTACAGTGGGACCTTTAAAAACCGGTCACTTGATTTGTTGGTAACATGCCAGAAAAGAGTGAACAGAAAACATGAGACACAGCATGAGCAAGAGAGCCTGCAGCATGGAGCAATTGGCCAGGGATCCCATGCCATGGTGGTAGCACAGAACAAAGTGGGAGGAAACCTCCAAGGACCATCAGACTCCAGATTTCACCTGGCCATTGGCAAGGAAGGAGATGTCGTGCTGGGTAGAGATCACTACCTGTCATGAGGAGAGACTTTTCCCTTTCCCCTTTTGTGACTTTGATATGGGGCTATGTTTGATAGTCCTCCTCTGCAGATACCTTCTGGGTAGAGATGTTCTCACAAACTTGGCCACTCAGGGACTTTAATAATGTATTTTTTTTGGTTTTTTATTCATCCATTCAGTAAATGTAATTTAATCTATTCAATGAGCCTGTGGCATGTGAAATTGGAAAGATGATAAGAATTTTAATGGAGGTAAGATCTGAGCCTTTTCAATAAAATTATGGATTTTTGAATTCTCATACTTCCCAGCCCCTACCAAATAAGAAAAGATAGAACTAAGTTGGTTTTTAGGGCACCAAGAGGCTGGGAACCTAGGGGAACCTCCAGCTTACAAAGACAGCCTAAGGCTAATGACTCCCAGACCAGCTCTCTTTCCTATGCTATACTACCAAACCCTTTCATATTCTTTAGGAGATTCATAATGCCCTGGACCCCTCATTTTAGGCAACAAAAAAAAATTCCTCCATTCATAAAGAGTATATCATCCAAGCCATCTTAATACTTGTATTGAATTTGTACAAGACAAGGAAATAAAGAAGAATAACTTAGGGAAAAGTCATTGACTGGTTAGTCATTAAAAGAAAGTATCTGAAGTATGCCACCACAGTCACTAAACTGTGCATCCCTTCTGACCCAGCAATGCCACTAGTAGGCTTGCACCCCAAGGAGATCAAAGAAAAAGCCTTATTGACCCATATATACAAAACTATTTTAAGTGGTTATTTTTGCTAGATCAAAGAACTGGAAACTAAGAGGGTCCCCATCAGTTGGAGAAAGGCTAAACAAATTGTGGCATATGAATGCAATGGAATATTACCGCACCATAAGAAATAACAAAAAGGATGGTTTCAAAGAAGCTTGTGAAAATTTGTGTGAATTGAAGCAAAATTAAATGTTCAGTACTAGGAGAAGAATTTAGTTGTAAAGGAAAATATCTTTGAAACACTTAAGATTTTTTTTATCAATACAATAACCAACCATGATCCCAGAGAACTCATGATGAAGCATGCTATCTATCTCATGCCAGAAAGATGATGAACTCAAGCTGCCACACCAAGACATAAATTTTTGGACATCACTAATGCATGAATTTGCTTAGCTTGAGTATGTATATTTGTTACAATGGTTTTGTGGAGAGCGTTTTTTTTCCAACTTAGCAGGAAGGAGGTGAAGTGAGGGAAGAGGGTAGCAAGATGGTTTTGAAAAAAAGGAAAAGAAAGAAAAGAGGATCATTAAAGCATTTTTAATACACAGAAAAGAACAGAAGCTTTGAAAATGGCCTGTTGAACTAATTTGCTTAAAATGAAAACCAATCTGAGGGGGACAGAGCCAAGATGGCGGCTGGAAAGCAGGGACTAGCGTGAGCTCCCCGCCAAGTCCCTCCAAAAACCTATAAAAAATGGCTCTGAACCAATTCTAGAACTGCAGAACCCACAAAATAGCATAAGGAAGCAGGTCTTTAGCCCAGGACAGCCTGGATGGTCTCTGGGTAAGGTCTAGCCCGCACAGAGCTGGGAGCGGGCGGGAGCAGAGCTGAGCAGAGCAGAGCCCAGCGTGGGCGGCGCAGACCGACCAGACCAGGAGCCGGCGGAGAGTGCCCTAGTGTCCTGAATTACTGAGCTGTGGCATTTACCAGACCACTCAACCCACAAAGACCAAAGACAACAGAGAAGGTTAGTGGGAAAAGCTGCTGGGGACAGAGAGTTTGTGGTTTGGCTACTGCACCTGGGGCAGCCGAGGTGGGGCAGCTACAGAACTACAGCTGCAGTTGCTTCTGGCCCCAGGCCCACCTGGTGGGAGGAATTAAGTGGCTGATCAGAGCAGGAGTGAAGAGCCTGATGAAGATCTAAGCCCAGTCCGGGAAGGGGGTTCTTGGGGAAGGAGGAGTGCTGGTGTGGTAGCGCATCTGCCCAAGCGTGGAACATAGAACTCTTAAGTCTACAAGCAGTCATACCCCACTGAAAAACTCAAGGGTCAAGTAAGTTGGCTGGGAACAAGGCCA
>CM053625.1:158523475-158539475 GCA_028646595.1 Phalanger gymnotis | reverse complement strand
GGGGAGGGCTGACTGGGGAACAGGGCAACCAGAATGTACGCCATCTTGGAGTGGGGGAGAGGAAATGGGGAGAAAATTTGTAATTCAAACGCCTGTGAAAATCAATGCTGAAAACCAAACATGTCAAAAATAAATTAAAAAAAAAAAAAGGAGCTGGGTTTGAAGTGAAAGGACCCTGAGTCACATAAAAAAAAAAAAAAAAGAAAGTGAGCTTCCCTTAATGGGCTCCACATGAGGCCTGTTGATGGGTGGGGAAGATCTTGTTCCCCATTGACCTTACACACTTATCAGCTACATGGTCATGGGGAAGTCACTTAGATTCACAGGCATCTTCTAATGCAGCTGGCATTAGTAGAGAGAGCTCCCTTTGCCAATGAAACCACAGATACAGTTCTTATCCCTAAATCTCATACATATATGTTTATACCTATATGCACACATATTTGGGTATGAGGGTGTATATCTGATACGTACATGATATGTTTACATCACATTTATATCTGACATATAAGAGTATGTGTATCTGATATATATGTGACATATATAATCTCACTTTGGTATGTGATATATATGGGTGTGTATATCTGATATTATTCAGTTGTTTTTCAGTCATGTCTGACTTTTCATGACCCCATTTGGGATTTTCTTAGCAAAGATACTAAATGATTTGCTATTTCCTTCTCCAACTTAGTTTATAGTTAAAGAAACTGATACGAACAGGGTTAAGTGACTTGCCTAGGGTCACATAGCTAGCAAGTGTCTGAGGCCAGATTTGAACTCAGGTCTTCCTGACTCCAGGCCTGGCACAATCTACTGTGCCACCTAGCTGCCTTCTATTGGAGAAGGAAATGGCAAATTACTCTGGTATCTTTGACAAGAAAACTCCAAATGGGGTCATAAAGAGGTGGACGTGACTGAACAACAACAACATTCCTGAATATCTGATATATATTCTCACATTTACATGTGATCCATATGGGTATATATATCTTATATATACCTTATATATCACCTTTGTATGTAATATATAGGAGTATATACAACTGATATGTGTGATATGTCTATATATATATATATAACCTCTATCTGTGACATATATATTGATGTATATGTTTGATATGATATATGTTTATACGTATATATATATATTTATAGAATACACCACATACATACATATCAGCTACACAGTCACACTCACATATATAAACACTCAAATATATACCTGTGTGTACATATACCACTCTTTGTGTGTTCATAAAAGTATACACACATACATATGTTTGTGTAAGATTTGTGGATAGGGACTGGACCTGTGATTTCATTGTAATAAAGAACTCCCAGTGATTAAGCTCCGCCTGCCAGTGCAGACTTTGCAACTTGGAGTCTTTAACCTAGGCCTTCCTGACTCTGAGACTGACTCTCTATAATGCCTCTCAACTTAAACATCCCCTTAAGACTTTATGGTTTACCAAGCAGCATACATACAGTACCTTGTTTAGTCAACAACAGCCCTGGGAAGGAGGTGGTGCAATATAATCATGCCCACTTGTACAGGTGAAGAAACTGAAGGGTAGGGAACATTAAGTGACTTGCCCAGGGTCAGTTAGCTTCTCTGCTCTTCAGTCTTCTTATCTTTCGTATAAGGAGGACTAACCGTTTGGTGTCGAATGTCCCTTCTGGCTCTCAGATTCTGTGATTCTAGAGCAATGGTAGCATCGGCCAGTTTCCTGTCCCTCAAACATGACATTCTGTCTCTCGACTGTGCATTTTCCCTGGGTGTCCCCCATGCCTAGAATGCTCATCCTCCACGTCTCCACCTCCTGGCTTTCCTGCTTTTCTTCAAGGCCCAGTTAAAATCTCACCTTCCAGAGGAAGCCTTCCCCAATACCTCTTGATTTTAGTACTTTCCCTCTGTTGATTCTCTTCAATTTATCCCATCTTTGGCTTGTTTGTCTGTAGTCGTTTGTGTTTTCTCCCCCATTAGAATATGAGTCTCTTGAGAACAAGGACCATCTTTTACCTTTCTTTGTGTCCCTGTCGTTAAGTAGGGCATCTGATGCATTGTAGGTGCTTAATAAATGTCTCTTGAGTTGATGACTTAACAAATGGCAAGGTGGAAGAATACTAGCCTTGGAATTAGAAGATGTGGGTTTGAGTCCTGGCTTTGGCTCTTCCTAGTGAGTTATTTCATTTCTCTGGATTTCAGTTTCTTCATCTGTGGAATGGAGATAATACTATCTATTCTTACTACCCTCTAAAGTGGTAGTGAGAAAAGCACTATAAAAATATGAGCTGTTATAATTTGAAGGAAGATGAAAACCATTGTCCCAGAGCGCTTGTTTCCTGGAAGAAGGATTCTAGGATTTAGGCAATTTGTGGGGCTGTGGGGCCTTTATTTGTATTCAGCCCTGACTGGCTTTGGTTTAGAGTAGGAAGCTTTGACCTCTCTCTTCAAGCCAGGTTCCCTCTTAGGAAACTGAGGCCCCGAGAATCGTGTTACATGACTTGTCTGAGGTCACCCAGGTAGTTAAATAGTAGAGGACAGGTTTGAACTGTAGGCGCCTGGCTCCAGAGCCAATACTATTTCTATTGCATTAGGAGCAGAGGCAGAGCTCAGGGAGTGAGGCCAAATGGCATCTCTATACGTTCAAGTCCAGGCCCTGAATAAGAATGGTTATGAGTTCCATTGAATTCCACCTCAGAAGTATTGATTAAATGCCTGCCATGTTCTATCTAGGCACTCTGCTAGGTGCTGTTTGGGGATACAAAGAAAAAGTCCCTAACCTCAAGGAGTTGACATTCTACTTGGAGATGAGGGACGGAACAACCATTTATTAAGCTCTTATTATGTGCCAGGCACTATGCTAAGTGCTTTTTTATAAATATTGTCTCATTGATCTCCCCAACAGCCCTGGGGGGTAAGTGCTATTATTACTTCTGATTGATAGTGAGGAAAGTGAAGCAGAAGGAAGTGACCTACCCAGAGTCACACAACTAATAAGTGTCTGAGGATGGATTTGAACTCTGATCTTCTTGACTCCAAGCCCATCACTCCATCTGATGAACCACCTAGTTAATTGCCTCTAGGTGGCAGGTAGAATCAAGTACATAGATAAGTAAATGCAAATTTTATACAGTGTAATTTGGAGGGCCGTGGTGGTCAAAGGTCATTTAATCCAAACCCCTCATTTCACAGATAAGGAAAATGAGGCAGGAAGATAATTGAAGTGACTCTCCTAAAATCACTAACAGCTTGAGATGTTAGAACTCAGATGGCACTTGACCTGAGCCCATAAAGAAACTAGGGATGCCAAGACTTGGAAGGCAGGAGAGAGAATTCTAGGGTGGGCAGAGAGGTGTGTGGGTGGAGTGTGGAGGGGAGAGGAGGGAACGCCTGATTTATACCAGTGTGGTGGTTATTTTGGCTTGGCAATATAGCCAAATGGAGCATTTACCTTACTTGGTTGGGTAGTTTTTCAGAGGCCACTAATAATAGAAAAATAAACCGGTCCAGATGGGGGAAAAAGGCCCCACCAAGGACAGTCTGAACTAACTCCCCAGTCCTGCCCACACTGCATTTGGACTGCTGCTCCCTAGCATACTTGTGGTTTGGGGATATCATCTACTTGTTGAGGTAAAAAATGCTTTTCCTCTGAACAGTGTGATCTGAGACTGACATATGAGACCCTCCTTCCTTGCCTCAATCATTTCTCCCTCATCATCTCCTGCTGAGTTCTGGCATTATTGCAACTAATTTCTGCTAGTTGCCCCTTATTATAAAACTACCCATGTGACTTTGGGCAAGTCCCTTAAATAGTTCTCTGGGACCCTTTGTCCTATTGTTTCTAAGTTCTTCATTGATTGTCTGGCAGGGTGATTTTAGGAAAGTCACTCCCTTCTGGGACCTGGTTTCCTCATCTTTAGGTTAACGGCTATTTATTTTACTTGGGAAGACCAGTCCAATAATGTATTTTGGACTACTTGTTGCTTTCCCACCTAAATAATTCCTCAATCCTCTCTCATGTATTGCTTAGACTAGTTGGCTACTAAGGTCCCTTCCAACTCTCAAATTCTGTGATTCTGTAATCCTTCCTCCCTCCCTCTCACACAAACACAAATGGTGCCCAAACCCTGATATCACCCCATAACGATGTTACTCTCTTTTCCTCTTTAGGCTTGCACTCAGAGCTTTTTCAGGAAAATCTTCAGTTGTGGCATATGTTTAACTGGTGCCTGGGTTTCCACAAGTGTAGGTAGCAGGGTCATCACCTTCCTTATAAGCACTTAAGGCAATAAATACTTAAGAAGAATAGAATAGCTTTTATTTCATCTCACATATGATGCGAAAGACTCACAAGAACACACATACAAATGCAGAAAGCATATAAAAGGACCAGGGGTGTGCTGACCATTATTTAACAATGATTCTCCAAAAAAACAAAAACGTATGTATGACAAATTTTTTTCCTTTTTAAATTGCATTTTATTTCTTAGAATTACATATAAAGACAATTTTTAACACTCATTTAAAAAAATTTTGAGTTCCAACATATCTCCCTTCCTCTCTTTCCACCCCCTCCCTAAAACAGTTAGCAATTTGATACAGGTTATGTATGTGCAATCATTTAAGATATGTTTCCATATTAGTCATGTTGTGAAAGAAGAAACAGGCCAAAAGAAAAGAATCATGGAAAAAACATAAAGAAAGGAAAATTGCATGCTTCAATCAGCATTCAGACTGCATCAGTTCTTTCTCTGTAGGTGGATAGCATTTCCCATCATGAGTCCTTTGGAATTGTCTTGGAGCATTGTATTGCTGAATAGGGCTAAGTCGTTCATAGTTTATCATTGTACAATGTTGCTGATACTTTATACAATGTTCTCCTGTTCTGCTCACTTCACTTTGTATCAGTTCATGTAAGCCTTTCTAGGTTTTTCTGAAATCTGCCTACTGGGCATGAAGTGTTTTAAAATTTCATGCGCATTATTAACATTTTCTCTATTACTTTCTTAAGTTGAGACAGTCAACAAAATAACAAATCAAGGCCTAATTTGTAGCTTTTGCCGATTTCCCAGGTGTGAACACTCACAATAAAAATTTCACAATTGACACTCCAGCAGGTCTGACCTGGCTCCATCCTCCTCCTGGTGGTAGGTCTGGGTCTCAAACTAGTTTTCTAGACTCCTGGATATCACCTGAGAACTAACTCTTTGTATTTTACATTTGTTGTATGTATTGTTGGTGCTTTCCAGACCATCGATAAGTGTTCTGTGATCTGGGTGATCAGTGACATTGAGAGGATTTCTGGGGGAAAAATCCATGAAGAGCTTCTTTGTGAAAGTATCAAAGCTTGCCAGCGGGGAGTCTGCCAAGATATTGCCCAGGTGGTCACAAAGTGTGATAAACTTTGTTTGCCAGAATACTTAAGGTACGATCTTGGGTTTTCCTTTGTGCTGTTCACTTAACACTTCTTCGGAGAGTCAGTGCGATAATTGGAAAGATCTCTGGGTTTGGAGTCAGAGGATTTGAATTTGAATCTTGTCTCTACTGTTTTCTGTGTGACTTTGGGCAAGTGACTTAACTTCTCTGGGCTTTATTTTTCTCACCTATAAAATGAGGGGTAGGGAGTTCCACTAGATGATCTCCCAGGTCTCTTTCAGCTCTAAATCCTCAAATCTTTTTAGGAAAAGAACTCAAAAGATCTGGTTCTAGTTGCTGCTTTATTCCTAACTCGCTTTATAACCTTGGGTAAGTTATTTAAAGCCCACTGGATCTCAGTTTCCTCATCTGTAAAATGGGCAAGACTGTCCTAGCTGATCTCTGAGTCCCCTTCAAGCTCTAATGTCCTTCCTCTAGTACCCTGTGTAGGTTGCTTCTCCAACTTGGTGCTTAAAGATTTGCCATTAGGGTTCTCAGTGGGGGGACGACTTGAAATTCTAGGGGCAACCATAGGTAACATGTAATCAGCCAGCAAATTCAGTTAACTCATAGCAATGGCATTTACCAAGATGGCATAGTAAAACAAAAACAAAAACAAAAAACTTACATAGTATTCAAAACTTTCCCCCCATAAACATAGGGCACTCTCTTTCACAAATACACACAGTATCTGTGGGCACAAGCAAAGTACAGCGGTGGTGAGGCATACTTGTGGCCAGCGTAGCTCATGTCTCCAGTATCACAGGGTCTCGATGTCCGTGCTTTCCTTATGGAGTCCTCCCCTCAGCTCTCCACTGGACAAAGAAAAAGGTCTCAGCTGGCCTTCCAGCCTCTCCTTTTTGGCAGTTTGGGCTCTCAGTTGCCAGGTCTAGTTCTCCCTTGAATTCCCAGTCTTTTTAAAAAAATCGAAAGCTTTTTTTTAATACCACCCTCCTTTCCCAATATAACTTTCCCCCTGCCCCTTACAGAGAGCCCCCATTCTTTGTAACAAAGAATAAAAAAGACAAAAGGAATGTTAAACAAAACTAAATGGCACAACACCCAGGTCCACGTGTAACATATGTTGCATGTTATGTTATAGATATGTTCCAAACCCCCATCTCTGCAAATAAGGGAAGGAAGTATCTCCTCTTCTCTTTGAGGCCAAGTTTAATCACAATATTTTAGCAGCATTCAGTTTTGATTGTTTTTTTTTCATTTACATCATCATACTCATTGTGTACAAAATTGTTTTTCTGATTCTGCTTACTTTATTTGACAGGTAAGAGGTAGAGAGGATAGAGCCCTGGTCTTAGAGTTAGAAAGACCTGAGTTCAAGTCTAGCCTCAGACATTAACTATGTGTGTAACCCTGGGCCAGCCACTTAACCTCTGGCTGCTTCAGTTCCCTTATCTGTGAAATGGGGATAATAATAGGACCTATCTCCCAAGGTTGTTGTGAGCATAAAATGAGATAATTTTTTTCATAGTATCATAGATTCATTTATTTTTATTTTCAGTTCCAAAATTTCTTCTTCCCTCTACCCTTCCCTCACCCATTGAGAAGTCAAGAAATACAATACCCAAAATGACATAAAATCTGTAAAGAGCTTTGCAAATCTTAAAGTGCTATATAAATGCTAGTTATGAGGATGATGTCTTCCCGTCCTTCTGCATATTCATTGTTTCATCCTTTCTTATAATGCAGTGATATCCCTTCACATTCAGAAGTCTTTCCAAGTTCTTTTCCTTTACTTATGGTAATCATCATGTAAACTACTTTCAAAACTTCAAATATTTCATTTTTTATCAATTCATATAAGCTTTCCTAAGTTTTCTTGAATTCTTCATACTTTCTATTTCATATGGAATGATATAAATATTATTTTCTTTTTCTTTTTCTTTTTTTTGGAGGAGAGAAGGCAAGGCAATTGGGGTTAAGTGACTTGCCCAAGGTCACACAGCTAGTAAGTGTCAAGTGTCTGAGTCCCGATTTGAACTCAGGTCCTCCTGACTCCAGGGCTAGTGCTCTATTCACTGCGCCACCTAGCTGCCCCTAAATATTATTTCCCAAGCCATATTTACATACAGTTCTTCAGGGCAGCTAGGTGGAGCAGGAGATAGAACTCTGGGCCTGGAGTCAGGAAGACCTGAGTTCAAATCCAACCTTACAACACTAGTTGTGTGATCCTGGGGAAGTCACTTAACCCTGTTTGCCTCAGTTTCTTCATCGATAAAATGAGCTGGAGAAGGAAATGGCAATCCAGTATCTTTGCCAAGAAAACCCCAAAAGGGTCACAAACATTCAGACACGACTGAAAATGACTAAACAATGATAACTTCAGGAACCTATAATTAGGTAACATGAACACCAGACATGTAATTGCCATGAATAGAGAAGTTATTTCTCAGAGATAGTTGCATCCCACTTAAATTTTTCCTTTATCCTTCACCCTACTGGATCCAAACTACTCCACATTCAAGATAATATTTTTCTTGAGAATGTTCCCTCCTAACCTCCAACTCCACTGTTTTTTGTAATCACCCTTTCCTATATTAACATCTTTTTCAGCTTTCAAAGCCTCTTGTATTTTCATTAGTCATCAAGACCCTGGGTCAGTATTTTGAGAAGAAAGAGATCTTGAATGGGTACATCCAATCTAATTTAATACACATTTATTAAGTACCTGCTGGGTTCTAGGCACTCTGCTAAGAGCTGGGGATACAATTAACAAAAAGAAGGACGACCTTCTCAAGGAGCCAGAGGAGTTAGCCCTTCTTTGTTTGAGATTACAGATATAGCACTGGAGGCCATCTTATCCAACTCTTTCATTTTACAGAACAAGAAACTGAGGCCCAGAGACTTTAAGTGATGTCCCAAGATGACATAGGTAGTCACTGACAGAGACAGGATTTGAACTCACCTTCTCTAATTTCAAATCCAGAAGTTCTGCCAAATGATTACTTTAGTATGTACTAAAAATCATATTGTGATACTAAAAAGGTTTTTCTTTTTCTTTTCATTTTTTTCTAATTTTTTTTAGGGAAAGAAAAGGGGAAAATGTGAGTATGAATTATTTCCTTTCAAATGAAACCCTTTATATAATTTGATACAATTCAACAATCATTTATTAAATGCCTACTTTGTGCCAGGCACTGTGCTAGGCTCAGGGAATAGATACAAAGATGAAAACAAAGTATTCCTTGCTTTCAAAGAATTTAGGGTCTGTTGGGAAGAAATTATTTACATGGATAAGCAAATACAAATTATATACAGAGTTGCTTAGTGGGGTGGGGAAGGTGGGAAGAAGCACTAGCAGATGGAGGAACTGAAAGGGATTTGAGTAGGAGCCACTGTGTGAACTAAGCATTGAAGAGAGATTCCAAGAAGCGGAGGTGAAGAAGGACAGTATGCCAAGTATGGGACACAGACTGTGCAAAGACATGGAGGTTGGAGATGTCATGTTGCCAAGTAGGAGGAGCAGCAATAATCTACATTATATATAGGTTCTAAGCAGTGGTGGGATTCAGCCATACCTAATTTTAGGCTAGGTTCCCCCAACGGGTTGTTAGTGGGGGCAGGGCCTGTGCCCAGCATATCAGCAGTAGGGGCAGTGCCTCTGCTCTGTTCCGTGGAGAATGGGTTGTTAATTCATTTGAATCTCACCACTGGATCTAAGTTCAACTCTTCTGCTACCTGGATGAGTGACCTTGAGTGAATTCCTTTTCCTCTCTGGGTCTTGGTTTCCTTCTCTGTCCCTTATAGCTCTAAATCCTATGATACTGTGTCTTAGGGTAGAAGCAATTAATGCTCCTAAAAGAGAGAAAAAAGAGGAAGAAGAAGTAAGATTCTGTCTTTCCAGGCAGCAGTACCATTGCGCAGGCATAGTGCCAGAGAGCTCAAGGCAAGGTTGGCAAGGAAGGCAGAAGACCCAGTCTGAGAGAGCCATTACTGCTGAGTCCATATGCAGAGTTGTAACTAGCATTGGCCCTTTATAGTATCTCTCCTTATACCTTCAAATAGAAACAGATGGATTTCTTAGGTTACTTATTTACCATTCCTATATATGTCTTCTCATAGATTGTAAGCTCTTTAAGAAGAGGGACTGTCAATTTCATCTTGGTATTCATAATACCTAGCACAAAATATTCTATATAGGCATTTAATAAAAGCCAGAGCAGGGATGGTATAAGAGGACTTCCTTTTACCGTACTTTTGCAGCATTCATTTTAACCAAAGACTAAAGGGAGATAGGATAGATATCTTCAAATATCTGAAGGGCTGTCATTTGGAAAGGGGTATAGACATATTTTGTTTTGTTTTCGATTGTGGAAGTAAGGTTGAGTGGAAATTAAAGGGAGCAAATATCAGCCCATTATAAGAAAGAACTTTATCTTAAAAATTAGATGTGTTCAACAATGGTACCAGCTACCTCGTGAAGCAGTGAACTCCCTTTAATGAGAAATGTTCTAGGAGATGCTATATGACCGTTGGGGCAGATAGTTGGTACAGTATACAGAGCACTAGGCCTGGAGTCAGGAAGACCTGAATTCAAATCTAGCCTCAGACACTTACTAACTGTGTGACCTTGGGAAAGTCATTTAACCCTATTTGCTTTAGTTTCTTCATCTGTAACATGAGCCGCAGAAGAAATGGCAAACCACTCCAGTATCATCAGATACCTCCAATGGGGTCACAAAGAGTCAGACAGGACCGAAAGTCCTAAACAACAACAAGATGACCATCTCTCTGGGGTTCTGTAAAGGGACTTTTGGCTCCGGATTGGAGTTTGAACTAAATTCTCTCTGAGGGCCTTTCCTTAATTCTTAAGATTCTGTGACTTCAGAATATAAATTATTCTGTTTATATGATCTGTTGTAATACAAACTATATTTAATATATAAGTAGCATAGTATATATTATATAAACATATATGGTAATAATGTATAATACAATCATATATTATGTAATATAAACTATATAAAGTTCATTGTGTCTGGTAGCCCATCTTTATCACTTACTTGTTAGCTCTGGTTGTGGGAATATTCAATTAGCATTTATCAGACTATTGGAGAGGCAGCATAGTGTAGTGGATGGCAAGCTGGAAAAGGAATCTGGAAATCCTGAGTTCAAATCCTGTGTCCAACACCTACTTGCTGCATGGCCTGGACCAAGTTATTCAACCTTTACTAGTCTCACTTTCTTTATGGAGATAATAAAATATAACTACCACATAGGGTTGTTGTGAAATTCAAATGAGATTATGTATGGAATATATGTAAAATATTTTGCAATAACCTTAACGATACTATATAAATGGCAGCCCTTATTATTTAACATACTTAATAACAAGAGCTAGTACTTATCTAGCTCATTAAGGTTTTCAAAGTTCTTCACCTATGATCTCATTTGATCCTCTCAACAACGCTATGAGGTAGTGAATATGATTATCTCCAAAAAGCTGAGGCTGAGAGGGCCTTGACTGGGGACTTGTCTGGGGTCACACAGCTAGTAAGTGTCTAAGGCTAGGTTTGAAGTCAGATCTCCTGACTCCAAGTTCAATGCTCCATCCAGTGTGCCATGGACCTACCCCTAATAATGATAATAATATTACAAAATATAATTGCTATAATTATATGGCACAATTAAATAATTATTAATACTAATAAATTGTTCAGTCATGTACAACTCTTTGTGACCCCATTTGGGGTTCTCTTGGCAAAGACACTAGAGTGGTTTGCCATTTCCTTCTCCAGCTCATTTTACAGATGAGGAAACTGAGGCAGACAGAGTTAAGTGACTTGCCCAGGGTCCACAGCTAGTAAGTGTCTAAGGCTGGATTTGAACTCAGGTCTTCCTGACTCCAGGCCTTACAGTCTAGCCACCATGCCACCTTGCTGCCCTAATAATAATAAATACTATTATATAAATAATACTTGTTGTAGCATTAGCATATTACTTGATATATAATATAAACCATAATAACATATCATTATATAGAATGAATAATGTATCATGGTTATTCATAACAATAATTATTAACATGCTTTCATTTCTTTTAACCACCTAGCGGGTGATTGAAAGTCAGCGTGATGCAATTTTGGAAAGAAATGAAGCTGTGAATCTGCAAAAGAACAGAACACTCAAGGAAAAACTGAAGGTGAATTTGCTGTTCCCTGTGTATTTTCATTTTTGTAAATTAATCCTTCTTCAACATCTCTCCCCCTCCCCTGAAATTTTGAGGATATCTCTAATTTTTCTCCCTCAAAATAATCTCTCTCTTAGAGGGCTGTTGCTACTCTTAGCAGCAAGAGCTTTCCTAGGAACTATGTAGAAATGATTGAAAAAAAACTGTGGATGGTTCTGTTTGTGAGTAGCAAGGAAATATACAGCTTTAGTTCCCCTCCCTGCCTCAGCACCCCCTGCCCCTAGCCCTAGCCTCTAGAGGCTTGGCTTGGTGAGCTATTGACTCATATTGACTCACAATTCCTCTGTAGCAGAAAAATATTTCTTTAAAAGGTAAAGTGGGGTGAGGTGGGGGGGGCATCACGAATAAATAAAGGGTGCTTGCCAAAAACCTAGCCAAAACTTTGTACTGTGTACTGTCATCTACAATAGCTATCAGGGCTTAGCAATTGTTCATTGAGATGCATCATGTCCAGAAGAATTCAGTACAAAATGGTAGATTAGTTCTTGTCACATAGCCTTAGACTAAGTCTCTAGTGTGAGATTTCTCATCACTTTATGACTTTGTAAGACTAGTAGTTTAGCTTGTTGTTGAGTCATTTTCAGTTGTGTCCAACTGTTCGTGAACCCATTTGAGGGTTTCTTGGCCAAGATACTGGAGTGGTTTGCCATTTCCTTCTCCAGCTCATTTCACAGATGAAGAACTGAGGCAAACAGGTTAAGTGACTTGCCCAGGGTCACACAGCTAGTAAGTGTCTAAGGCCAAATTTGAACTTAGGAAGATGAGTCTTCCTGACTCCAGGCTTGGCACTCTATTGACTGTGCCAGCTAGCCACAAATCAGCTAGGCTTACTTAGTCATATAGCACAGGAAAGAATATTTGGCACATGCTTTTTCTATCAAAATATAATTCTCTTCTTGGGAGAGGAAGTACAGCTTGGGGTTACTTCGAGGTTTCTACACTCTTTAAGTATGGCCACTGAGGGAAATAAGCATGCTGCTACTGGCATGGGTGCAGCTGGATAGAGGAAGTGCTCCCAAGAAAATGCCATTAGCACCCTCTAAATTTTCTGTCCTAGGACAAAACCCCAACTACTCTATCCTTCTTACACCCCTGTCTTTCAGGGAGCTCTTAAGGAGCTAGAAGTGAGTCTGTTAGGATTTGCTAGAGGGTATTGTTAGGGCCATTGGCTTCTTGCTTTCTGTAAGTTGAATCATTATATTCAGTGCGTATCTCTTTCATTTTAGAGAAAACTACCTACTGATTCCAAGGTTCTCGAAGCCTCAGATCTGGTGTACACAGTTAGTGCTCAGGAGTATTGGCGGCAGGAGTTACTCAATGAGGAAGAGACTGGTAATGTGAATTTTTCACTTCCTTTTTCCTAAAGTGCTTAATCTGCCAAGATTAAGCTTGACCTTTAGTGTTTTTTTTTCTTTCTAAGCATATATCTCATCAACCCATCACGTCCTAGCTTCTTTACCTATTGACGAAAATGAATATCTTTTTAATATTACTATTGTCTGTTCCCACAATAGCTTGGGACTAAAACCCTAGCATAGCCCTTAGCATGGGGGCAACGTGAGATAGTGGAAAGAGCATTGGATGTGGAGCCAAGACAACTAGCTAGTTAGCTCCTAGGACAGATAAAAACAGGCAGCAGGCTGAATTTGGTCTGTGGACTGTGGTTTGTTGACCTCTGTACTAGATTATAAACTGCCTGAAGGTAGTTTATCTAATTTAAACTTTAATCTAATCTAATTTATTGAGATTAAATTTCAATAGATTAAATTAAATTTAATCTATTTTAAACTGCCTTCTCCAGTGCAGTCCCCTGAATAAGCTGATGTTTAATAAATAGGTAAACTAATGAGTTATCTGTTTATTTGCCTGTGTATGATAAAACACCTGGCTTGGACAAAAGAAAGGCAGGTAAGGCTGGTATTCACTAGCTGGTTTGGTTTAAGGACATGTGTATCAAGAGTCTTAGTGGCCCTATATTTTCCTGGAATAATAGATATAAACGTGGAAGGGACCTCAGAGGCCATCTTGTCCATTCTACTCATTTTACATATAAGGAAATTGAGTCCCAGAGAAGTTATTTATCCAAGGTCATGGAGGCAATAAGTATCAAAGGTGAGATAGGTATCAAAGGTGACTTTAAAGCCAAAGTGCTTTCCTTTATACCATATTGCCACCTTTGAAACAAGAGTGGGTATAATATCTTATGAATTCTGATTTGGTGGAGGTTTAGGACTGAGTTGGGTCTTAACTAGAATCCTCCTGCCTAGGAATTTTTGCCTCACCCATCTTTGACAAGCTGAGGTTATTTTGAAATTGGAGTCAAATGACCTGGATTCAAATCCCAGCATCTGTGTAACCTTGGGTGTTACTCTCTGGATTCCAATTTCTTCATCTATAAAATAAAGGGGTCAGATTAGATGGTTCCTAAGGTTCCTTCCAGTTCTAAACCTAGGATCCTACGATTCCATAGTATTACATATCCTATGTTTCTATAGTGCCATAAATATATGGAAAAACGGTAATTAGAGCAACCAAAACCCTCTACCTACATATGCCCTTGAACTAACCTGACTGGTAAATGTGAATCCACACCATCTTGAACATGACTTTCTTTCCTTACACTCTATATTTTATTCTAATACTGTCCAACTGAAATAGAAACGAGGGCCACTAAACTGTACATAAGGATCCTTGTGGGCCACATATTTAATTAGAAAGCCATATATTAACATTATCTGCATCCTATTGTATTTTTATTTATTTTGTTAAACATTTTCCAATTATATTTTAATCTGATCCAACAGCCAAACATGTGTTTGATGCCTCTGCTGTATTTTATGCAGATAAATACACAAGATGAATATTTTGTATGTATTGATCTCTCATGTGCTCTTACAGACTTTAGGCCTGGAAAAAAGTGGCTCTCTGCAATGTTAGTGTAGTTGGTGTCACCCCCTGGTAGGCTCTGGCCAAAATCTAGTCCCATCCTGATTCATGATCCTGTGGCAAACTGTTCTTCCAATTTCCATGAAAAGAATGTTGAATTTGTAGTCAGAGGACCTGGGCTCCTCTGGGTGGTGCAGTGGCTAGAGCACTGGACCTGGAGTCAGAAAGACCTGAGTTCAAGTTCAGCCATGGACACACTAGCTATATAATCCAGGGCAAGCCACTTAACCTCTGAATGCCTCAGTTTCCTCAACTATAAAATGGGGATAATAAATAATACCAATCTCCCAGGGTTATTGAGAAGATAACATAAAATATTTGTAAAGCACTATGCAAACCATGAAGTACTACACGAATGCTAGCTATTACTCTTATTGTTCCTAGTTCTAAGACAGGCTTTCTATTCAGTAAACCATACTAGTGCTTCTGGTGGGAATACTAATTGTGTTTTTGGTAAATTCCAGAAATCTCAAAATTAAGAGACTATATCAGGAAAAAGTTTCTGGAGAAGAAGAGGAAGACTGTGACTGAGTATGTTACAGAGGCTTTCGGAATCCTGTTACTCACAGACACTTTTAACTCTCAGGATGGTCTGACGGTATGGAAGGATCTGGATTTGGTCCCCTGCTGCTGAGGGGTTTGCTCCTATATCCTATCAGCTAAGTGCCTACTGAAAACTACCTTCTGATACTTTCTTCTTTCTCTTTCAAAGAAGGAGCTAAATTCAAAGGATCTAACAGAAGGCCACAAAAATGCTTAGAGGCTTGGAAAATATCCCCAAAATGGACCAGGGAAAAGTGACATGATAATTTTTATTGCAGTTCTGACACAAATCTATCCAATAGTGAGAGTGAGAGATGAAGGGAAGTGACAGAAAGCATTCGGAAGAGGAAGGCAGTTGGAGGAAAGAGCCTATAGATTTTCTTTTTATTTCTTTTTTCTTTTTCTTATTTTGGACTTAACGAAATAAAATCAGCACTTTGACATATAAAGCAGAATAGAAAACGAAGATTTTACATGAAACTGTGAATCCCTATTACTTATAGATTGGTTTTCTTTCTTTTTTTTAATTTTTAAATTTTTTTTACATAATATGTTTAGTTTTCAGCATTTTCACAGGAGTTTGAATTACAAATTTTCTCCCCATTTCTACCCCCCCCACTCCAAGATGGCGTATATTCTGGTTGCCCTGTTCCCCAGTCAGCCTTCCCTTCTGTCACCCCAGTCCCCTCCCATCCCCTTTTCCCTTCCTTTCTTGTAGGGCAAGATAAATTTCTATGCCCCATTGCCTGTGTATCTTATTTTCTAGTTGTATGAAAAAAAAAAACTTTCTTGTTTTTGAACATCTATGTTTTAAAACTTTGAGTTCCAAATTCTCTCCCCTCTTCCCTTCCCACCCCCCCTCCCTAAGAAGTCAAGCAATTCAA
>CM053625.1:158477871-158522975 GCA_028646595.1 Phalanger gymnotis | reverse complement strand
TTTTTGGAGGAACTTGGTGGGGAGCTCACGCCAGTCACTGCTTCCCGGCCGCCATCTTGGCTCAGCTCACTTTCTTGTAGGAAGGCTTACACACTTTTTGTTAATTTCTAATTAGGCACTGAGTCAGGAGGGTTCTGGCTCTGAGTCTGTTAGCTGACAGAGTATATATTTTAAGAGGTGAGCTTGTTGCTTTGGAGACTTGCTTATAAGAAGGACCTTGTGATTCTCTGGTCGAGACTCTGAGTGGCCACATGTTCAGAGCTCCCCTACTACTCAGAGGTAAAGGCTCTCTCTATTCAGTGGTGTTGACCCCTGAAACAGCTGTCATTCCTAGTAAAGCAGATAAAAGAACCTGTACTAGCAGCCATCCTGGGTGTGCCATTGTGGTTGCTGTTACAATGTGTCATAGGCAAGACTTGAACCTGGGTCTTCCTGACTGCAAGAGCAGCTCTCTATCCACCTCGGCATAAAGAGCTGGCTAGGAATTCAGGAAAACCTGGGCCAAGTTTCCCCTCTAACACCAGCAGGTTGTGAGACCCCTGGGCAGGCACATAATTTCTCAGTGCTCTGGGCAATTCTTTGAGATTAAATTGCTAATCTGTACTGGTGGAGGGAGTCTTTTATCCCTATAAAATATGAGAGAAATCTATAAATGTTAGGTTACTATAAGAAAAGCAGCATGGTATAGTAAAATGAGCATTGGACTTAGAATCAGAGCTGGGTTCAAGTCCCAGCTCTGACACTTATTAAACAACTGCATGAGTTTAGATCAATCAGAATCTCTCTAGGCATCAGTTTCCCCATCCATAAAATGGGCATGCTAATAATATACTGCCTACTTTATAGGGTTGTCTTGAAGTTAGCACAGTGCTTGGCACATGTTGTTATTGTTCAGTTATTCAGTTGTGTCTGACTCTTTGTGACCTCCTATGGGTTTTGTTTTTGGGGTTTTTTTTGGCAGGGCAGGCAATCAGGTTTGGGTGACTAACCCAGAGTCACTCATCTAGTGTCTGAGGCTTGAACTCAGTTCCTCTTGACTCCAAGGCTAGTACTCTATCCACTGAGTCACCTAGCTGCCCCCATATGGGGTTTTCTTGGGAACGATACTAGAGTGGCTTGCCATTTCTTTCTCCAGTGGATTAAGGCAAACAGGGTTAAGTGACTTGCCCAAGACCATACAGCTAGTTCATATCTGAGGTCAAATTTGAACTCAAGTCTTCCTAACTCCAGGCCCAACATTCTATCCATTGAGCCATCTATATATCTCTTGCTTGGTACATTGTAGGTACTTAATAAAAATTCTTGTTGACTAACTGTTGACAGAGGACAACGTAAGATAATGCATTAAAGGGCTTTGTAACAGTTACTACAATGGTATTACCTGAGCTCACACAGCTAATTAGTAGCATATGCAGGATTAATACAGTCCAGGCCAAGGGTATGTTGGAGCCAACTCTAACAGGTGATTGTTAAATTTTAAATGTGAGCATTTACACCTTGGAAATCAGCAATATATTGTCACAGGACTTGACTTGTTTTGTTGATTGTCTAGACTTAAGAAAGATTAGATTTTTTTTTTGCCAGACAACCCCTTGCTGTAACATCTACCTTCTTCTTTAGGGTTCAGCTGCCTCCTTGTGTACTCTGTTGCTAACTCCTAAACTCTTCCTTCTACTACCAGAGCTTGCTCCATTGAATGTGGGCCACTCCATCTCTTGTTCTTGGCATGTGTCCTTACTGCTCCCAACTCTATATCAACACTGGGCTTAGTACTTAGAGGCCAGAATAAGAAGAATATCATTTCATGAGCTCATTAAAATTCCATCATCAAAAAACAAAGCACCCTTTAAGGTTTGAGGGAGGAAATGACTGAAGAGGTCAAAAGAGTTGAAAAATAAGGAGGAATTACCCTTTTCCACACTTCGTCTCTTTTGCTATTAAAGTCGCCTGTTCCAGGTATGTCTACGAGCACCACACCTTCCGGAAGCACCCCTGACCTGGGAAGAGTCACTTCTACATATTTGATCAAGGGCCAGATTTGGGTCCCAATTGGCCCCCCATCTGTATTCCTCATCTGAGTCCGGATGTATGGGTCCAATTTTACAGAGAGCTCATTTGCCTGAAAAAACAAAGAAAGAAGTATAACAACCATATATTCCCATATTCCCACAGCCCATTTTTTCCTGGTATTGATAGTTGCCCAAATGTGTCAAAAGAATATTATACATAAATCATATGAAGTAGGCATGAGAAATCTCATACCAGTCTAGCTATATGACCATGACCATGTCATTTAATTTTTTATCATTCATGTTATTTTACTTTTAAATTAAAAAGCATTTATTTTCTCTCCTTCCCACTCCATACCTAATTCAAAATGAAAAAAGAAAAGCAAAACTATCGTAACAACATATGCATAGGCAAGCAAAATGAATTTCTACACTGTCCATGTCCAAAAATGCATGCCTCATTCTGCATCCTGAGTCTATCACCTCTCTGTCAGGAGGTGAGTAATGTAATTCATCATCATGGTTAGTCATCGAGTTGATCAGTTATTAAAGTTGTTTCTCTTTACACTGTTGTTATTATATAAATTGTCCTCCTGGTTCTGCTCACTTCACTCTGTATCAGTTCATACAAATCTTCCCAAGTTTCTCTGAAGCCATTCCTTTCATGATTTCTTAGAGCACAGTAATATTCCATTGTATTCTATACCCTAATCTGTTCAGCCAGGAGATGGGCATCCCCTTAGTTGACTCTTCTTTGCCACTTTAAAAAGAGCTCAAATCACTTAACCTAACCTAGAAAGCCAATCCTCTTCCTGAGTCTTAGTACAGTCTCACCTACAAAGTAAGAGAGGGGGTCAGTCTAAATGACCTCTGACAGAATTCTAATTAGAGAAACCTCTGGAGCCAAGTGAAATATACTCTGTGTCACTCTGTTTCTGGATAAAAGTGGTATCACTGAGAGCATTCACATAGTGAGAAAGAGGTGAAATTATTTCCAGTAGATAAGTGGGGCCCTAAAGCAGTTTAGGTTGTTTCTAGAAAGCAGAATCTGGACTAAGTAATTCTCTGGGGTTCAGGAAAGGAAGAGCTGCATTTAGTGGTGTGCTGTTAAATGTTTAATACCCTGCTATTCAGGGAAGGGAAAGTAGACGTGATGCACTTTTAAGTTTAAATCACATTACTAACATCACTAAGTCTTGACAATCAACAAAACGACAAATTAAACCCAGTATTGTAGTTAGCTGACTTCTGAGGTATAAATGCTCACATTGAAAATTTAACAATGGGCTCTGAGAATCTATAAGAGCTGGCTTAGCACATCCCTGGCTATATTGTTTGGGTCCCTGTGAAGCCTCAGGTGGGAGTGTCTTTGAGTCGCTTCTCTCATATTTTATCCAGCAGGAAGGATGTTGGGGAAACCATATGGAATTATGTTTCTCCCTCTCCAGGTGTCTGGTATCTGAGGGAGGGAATTTGGAAGGTTATTTGTAGGGGGATAGCTTAGTCTGTGATTATGAAGCAACTTTGAGTCAGGCTAGGCTACCTCCCTAATAAAGTAATTGTCTAAGACTATCCAATTAACAAAGAGTAGGTTTGAAGGTCTATGTTGTTGTTCATTTTCAGTTATGTCTGACTCTGAGTTCCCATTTGGGGTTTTCTCGGTACAAATACTGGAGTAGTTTGCCATTTCCTTTTCCATCTCATTTTACAGATGAGAAAACTGAGGCAATGTAGTAGCAATTTGGATTTGAAGATCTTTCCCATGCATTAATAGGCCATGTGACCTGCTTATGTCGTAGGAAGTCTAAGACATATGTGGTAGGAGGAGCTTCCTGACAGGAAAAGGAAGTTTTGCCATAGGAAATGCTGAGGGAAAGAGAGATAGAGAGACACAGAGAGAGAGAGAGATGTTATGGCTACTAATGGCTGCTAATGGCCACTCTCGTGATTGTTAGAACCGACTTAGCTGTACTGTGAGTTTGTTTTGGGGAAGACGCCAGCAGGGGCTCAGAGAGGTTTTAGGATGGCAAGGTTACAGGCTGTGATATGGTGTTTTAATTTCCTTGCTGTTATGATAAAGTGTGCTGACTTGCTGTGGGAGCTGAACATTTGGTTATGGGATATGGTTTTCTGGTATCCGAATAAATGTTATACTTCTTTTACTTTCTTTATGGAGAGTCTCTCATACTTTGTGACACAGATCTACATAGGCATATTCACAATTATTGTTGATGTTGTGTTTATTGCCTTACATAATTTGGCAACTAGGAGGATGAGATCCCAAGGTGTAAGATCTCTATTTAGAGGTAGAAGGGCTTTAGAAGAAGAAATGGTTGTCCCAAGATGGGAGGATGTAACTTATTGCTGCCTAGCAAGGGAATGGTCTAAGGGCATTGGTCTCTGTGAGGACTGGAAGCAGAAGCTACAGAGTGGAGGACCTAGAGATTTGGAGCTATGTCTCAGAGAGGTTACTATTGAGCCTGGGATAGGGATCCCAAGAGCAATCTCCAGACAAAGGCTGGTTTTACTCACAGCCTATCATATTGTATGTGAACACAGAGACAGACTATTACAAGAGAGGAGTCAGACAGTTGCTGAAAGGTCTGATGATTCAAGTCAAAGTGCTTCTCCTATACCACAGCAAGATGGAGGAACTCAGGTGGCAGAACAGCTGGAAACTAACAGCCATGTCATAAATTCAGCTAGAAGGCTGAGGGAGCTAAGAAGGTCAAGAGTGCACCTCAGTTCAGCTGATGTCGAGCTTAGCAGTCAGTCTGGTTACCATGGTAATGGGGCAGAGAATCTAGACAGGAGGCTACAATGACAGAATCTCAAGTACAAGGCGATACTTTGTCTCATGGTACTTCTCACAGAGAGAGTGAGACAGTATCACACCAGACTTCTCAAAGAGAAGTGCACCCCATAGAGCAGAGGAGGCAGGAAACACAAGATCATACTACTCAGTTTAGGGTGGTTTTGGAAGATTTTACATAGGAGGAAATCACGTATCTTGAGTAGGTTCACCCAGAGAATGGGAGAATCGTTAATATCTTAGATGGTGAGAATCAGTGATGAAAGGGCCACAGGAGTGTCTGTAGATTCTGTGGATTGTATGAAATTCATAAGTATTAGTCAGAACTCTTTTGTACAGCAAGCTTTTAGGGATTATCATTCACAAAGAACTAACCAAACAACCAATTTGTTGGCTTTGGCTGCAATAAGCTGTAAAGAGGAATATCCTGCTGATACTATGTGACCTACTGCAGATAGACCCTGGTATTCAGTCATGGACTGTATGAGAAAGGTAAAGGAAGAGGTAATGAAGACTGCTATTACGTTGAGGAATGCCAGAGTCTATTATGAAACTCCCTTGGGAGTCTCTCATAGGAATTTGATAGTTAAAATAGCACCCTCTACTTATAAACATGTGATTCTGACTTTCCCGATTGCAGAAGTAGGGATCCCTCTTTCAGAGGTGCTGGATAAGATTTCACAGTTAAGTGACTTAAGAGACTGGGGAATTAGTAAATTTCCTCAGGAGAGAAGGGTACAAAGCCAACAGATTCAGCGTTGGAATAGAATGACAAGGAAAGAGATATTTACTGCTCTAATGAAAGCAGGGGTAGATTTTAGAAAAATAGATGATATTCCAACTAATGAGCTATACAAAATGTACCAAGATAAGGGGCTTAATAGCAAAAGGAATATAGAAGTAAGAACTGCCCCTACAAATCCTCCAGATCTTGAACCCTTGTATCCAAGTGAGTCACGCCTTCAAGGAGACTACAGAATAAGCCAAGCCCCAGCTCAGATTAAAGAAACACACAGATGGGATTATAGACCTCATATTAATCTGACTATTTATTGTAAGAATGGATCAAATACTGTAACTAGGGCATTGATAGACACTGGGGCAGAGGCCAGCTTGGTTTATGGAAACCCTAACAAATTACAGGACTAGGAGGGGCTGAAATATCAGCCAAACAAGTGAAACTGATGATGAAAATTGGACAATTGCCTAAGAAAGAATATGCTGCGGCCATTGTACTCATTTCTGAATATATCATTAGAATATATATATTGAAAGGCATGACTCTGAATTTGCCTGAGGGGAGATATCAATTTGCAGTAAGGATGATAGGAATTAATACAGTTTTGGTGGGAAAAATAAAGATGGACCTAATCACTTTACCTGAACCTTCTAAAGTAATTACTTTGAAGCAGTGTCGTGTGCCAGGTAGGCAAGATGAAATTGCCAATACTATAAAGGAATATGTTGAAGCAGGAGTGTTAGTACCTACAATCACTGAATGGAATGATCCTGTATGGCCAATACAAAAGTCAGATGGAATGTGGAGAATGACAGTGGATTATAGACAATTGAATAAAGTGACTGAACCCTTGTATGCTGCTGTTCCAGATACTGTTACCTTAATAGAAAGGATCCAGAAATATGATGGGACTTGGTACACAGTTATTGATTTGGCCAATGCTTTCTTTACGATACCAATAGACTCCAAACAATGAGACCAGTTTGCTTTCATGTGGCAGGGCCACATGCTTGCACAGCCCAACGATTTGTCATAGGATTGTGACTGAACATTTGGATGAATTGAAGTTACCTGGTGTACAGCTTACCCACTACATTGATATTTTGATACAGGAAGAAAATGTAAAAGAAATGGAGAAGAGTTTGATACTTTTAATTGAGCATATGAAAAGCAATGGATAGGAAATTAACCCTGCAAAGATTCAAGGACCATCTCAAGCCATGAAATTTTGGGGTATACAATGGAACAAAGGACTGCAGGAAATTCTTCCACAAGCTCAACAAAAGAGCCAAGATTTTCCTATCCCCACCAATAAGAAAAACCCCACCAAGAACAAAAGTTCATAGGACTGTCTGGATATTGGAGGCACCACATTCCATATCTTGGACAGATTTTGAAACCCTTATATAAAGTTACCAGGAAAAAAATATGAATTTGATTGGGGACTTGAAGAGATTAAAGCTTTTGAAGAAGCTAAAGTTGCTATACAATTGGCTCTGGATTTATGGCCTATGCAAAGTGGACGGGTGGAATTACAAGTGACTGTACAAGATGACTATGTGAATTGGAGTTTATGGCAAAAAAAAAAAACAAAGCCAAAATGTACCCTTAGGATTTTGATCAAGGAAATTACCTTCATCTGAATTACAAAATACACCTTTTGAAAAGCAGTTGTTAGCTGATGGAAGGCTTTGGTAGAGACTGAACAACTGACTTTGGGCCATGAAGTGATATTAAGGCCTGGAATCCTGATTATGACTTGGGTAATGAATACCCCAGCATCTCGCAGAATTGGACATGTGCCAGAGGCTAGCAGAACTAGACGCGTTCTTGCAGATGCGATCTGACTAGGGCAGACTGAGTAGAAAGGGAGCTATGGTCCCATTAGTGTAGCTTGATGCAGAATTAGCAGCTAGGTGGTACAGTGGATAGAACACCAGACCTGGAGTCAGGTAGACCTGAGTTCAAATTCAGTCTTAGATAGATACTTTGTTGTGTGACCCTGGGAAAATCACTTAACCCTGGTTTACCAGTTTCCCCATCTAAAAAATGGGGAGAATGATAGCACGTACCTCTCAGGGCTGTTGTGAGGATCGAATGAGATAATAATAATTGTGCCTGGCATATAGTGAGTCTGCTATAAATGTTAGCTATTATTAATATTTTATGGCTGCCATATCACTCTGATTCACACTGAGTTTGTGGTCTACTAAAACTCCTAGATCTTTTTTCAGATGAGCGGCTTCCTAGTTGCATCTCCCCGATCTTGTACTTATAAAGCTAATTTTGGGGTGATTGTTGAATGAATAAAAATCCCCTAGAGGCAGATCAATTTTGGACCACTGTAATGATGATTATTCATATTTACTTGGAACTCTAAAGTTTTAAAAGTATTTTCCTTGGGGCAGCTAGGTGGTGCAGTGGGTAGAACATTGGCTCTATACTCAGGAGGTCCAAAGTTCAAATCCTGCCTCAGACACTTACTAGATGTGTGAGTCTAGGCAAGTCACTTAACTCTGATTGTCTTCATTCCCCTCCCCCACAAAAAGTGTTTTCCTCACAACATCCCTGTGGGGCAATACAAGTATGTATTTTACTGATGAGTAAACATGAATGGCTAGTGAGCATTAGAGCTTGAATGGGTGGGTGCTCAGGTCTGCTGAATCCAAGATAAGTGCTTTTTTTCTTGCCATATCAAGCTGCCTTCCATAAAGATATAGATCTGTTCCCACCTAGATCCAGGGTCTCTTGAACCAAAGAAGACCTCCAGAGCTCTCCTCGAAGTACCCAAACTCCAGGACAGCCTGGGAATCAGGGCAGCCTCCCATAAACATAAATCCCCTTCAAGGATGGCAATTCAGGGCTACTCTAAACTGCATCTAGACCTGGCCTCCAAACAAAGGTGCCTGCTCCATCTGGTGAGGGAACAAGAAAGCCATTTGCCCTATTGGCCAAAAAGCACTTGTGCAGCAGCCACTGACATTCTGCATCTAGCCTAAAGCCCTTCCTTTTACTATCATACACGTTCAGTACAAAGAGAAATACTGGATAAAGGTGAACCTGGTGTCAGGAAGACTCATAATCTAATCTCATGCCTCTTACTACTACCTGTGTGACAAGCTAAATCACTTAATCTCTCTAATCCTCAGCTTCCTCACCTGTTAAAAAAAAAAAGAGATTTGGATAAGAGAGCTTCTAAGATTCCATCTCAACTCTAAATGTAATGATCCTATGATCTTATTGAGCCTCAGTTCCTTTGCCTGTAAAATGGGGATAATAATAGGAACTACTTCATAGGATTGTCGTGAGGATCAAATGTAAAAATATTTGCAAAGCGCTTCACAAATCTTAAAACATTATATAAATGCTAGCTATTATTATTATTATCTATAATAATAGCACCCACCTCAGGGTTGAATTGAGGTTCACATACAATCAGTATACATGAAGTGCTTTGCAAAATTTAAAGTGCTATAAAAATATAAATGATTATTGAATTATTATTGAAGATTCATAGACAGAACTTTCTTCGAGCTTTATGGCTTATATAGCCCTTTCCTCCCAACAACTCAGTGAAGTAGTTAGTATAAGTATTATTATGTCCATTTTCCAGATGAAGAAACTGAGTTTCAGAGAGGTTAAATAACTTTCCTAGGGTCACATAGCTAGTATCAAAATTAGACTTTTAACTTAAATCTTCAGGATTTCAAAACTGGCATAAAAAAGATCTGCCTAAATGAGCTAAGTTTAATTTTTTTTTAAAAAAGTCAGTCACTCAGAGACAAATATCACACATGATGGAGTGGCACACACATGATGTAAAAGAAGATAAAAGAATTCAGAAGTTACCTCTTCTCCCTTGAGGGTGATGATCCTGGAGGCAGGGATCTTTGCTCGGAACTTTGCCCTCAATAACTCCTCACAACTCTTCCGTTCTGCTCCATTTCCATAGAGTACCTGCAATTTCCAAGTGGCTTCCTCCACTGCATTATCTCTGTCCCAAGAGTCTTCTTCCCCATCCTCCTCCTCTGGCCTTTGCAAGAGTTTGGTGAGGTTCCGCAGCTCCTCCTTCCACTCCTGTCAATGCAGACCAGGAGCACAGGCCTCCTCAGACCATTTTGGATCGGTAGGACAATTGGCTCTGTCACCTCTCTGCCTTATCCCTACAATCTCGTTTCCTTTCTGGGGAACGTTCCAGGTCTCATGGTCTAAGGAAGTAGAGGCTGTGCTGTGTTTGATGTGAATGTCATTGACTCAAAGAATCACAGAACTTTAGAGCTAGAAGGGATCTCAGAAACCATCTAGTCTAATCCATACCTAAACAGGAATCCTCTCTAAATATATGTACTCACCAAGTTGTCATACAGACTCTTCTTGAAAACCTCCAGTGAAGGAGGACTGATCACCTCTTGAGGCAACTGGTTCTCACTATTAGAAAGCTCAGTCAGAACTCAGTATGAATTTCAAAAAGATCTGATTGCAGGAGGAAAGATGGTGGAGTAGTAGGAAGAAGTACAACTGAGTTCCCCACATAACACCTCCAAACACATCTTAAAAATGCATCAGAGTCTTGATTAAAGAATCCAAAGTGGCAGGGAGTCATTTTTCTAGCCCAGGTGAGCATAGGGAGATATATCTGTGGACCCCGGGAACAGGAACTACTGCAGAGCATTCTATCATTGAGAAAGAATTAGCATAAGAAGAGGTTCCAAATCCAGCAAGGAGTGGCCAACTGTGCAAGGTGCAGAAATAGATGCTGCCACCGGCAGCTTTCTTGTTGACTACCCAATTCTGGATTACAAACACAAGGATGATTGAGGAGGGGAATTTCACTGAGGGTTGTGCTGTAGGATGAAGAGTGATTGAGGGGTACTTAGGTTGTGTAACAAGCAGGGAGAAAATTGAGAAGCAAGCAGCAACTACATAGTTCTGACCCCCAGAAGAGATTAGGATCTCAGTTCCTTTCTCCAGCCCAGGCTAAAATCAGCACTATAGTAATAAGGACAGGAATCCCAAACCAAAGGGAAGCTTTGACAGTTGTGACACACTGAGCCAGCAGATTTCCAATGGGCTGACAGTGGCTGAATCCAGTCTATGGGACTAGTTTGCTGGAACTCCAACCAGGGCAAATCCATAGGTGTTTTTCTCGATCCAAATCCAGCTCAGGAATTTGCAAGGCTCAGTCCAGAGGTCCAGTAATTAGACTTTGTCCTGAGTCCAACTATGGTGGGATCACTGAAATCTTACAGGTCTCCAGCCTGAGCTGTTCCTGAGGTCCTAGAATAATACAACACTCAATTCCCAAAGAAAGGAGCAACAAGATCAGCCTAGACCTTCCCTTCGGAAGTGTGCAGAGCCTGGCCCTAACATCAAGTCCAAAGTCAGAACATAGTCTGGGAAAATGAGCAAACAAAAAGAATCCCACCATAAAAAGCTATTTTAGTGACAGGGATGCCCAAGATACATGAGGGGAGTTGCTAGTTTTTCTACCCTACTTTCTGACTTTGGCCTATAAAGGAGCAGAGAGTTTAGATATGTTCCAGAAGGCTTACCACCAAGAATTACTTACTCAGCAGAGATAAAAAAGGACAAACAACTTTTAAAGACTTAGGAACTACAGTCAACTGAATGACCAATCAGGGAACTCATGGTGACACATGCTCCCCACTTCCTGATAGAGATGTGATAGACTCAGAGTGCATGCAGTCCATCATGTGTTTTTTGGACATGGCCAATGCAGGAATTTGTTTTGCTTGACTATGGATGACTATAACAAGACTTTTGTTTTTTATTTCTTTCCCAATTTGGGAATGGAGGAAGGAGAAAAGGTGGGTTTTTACTATTTGAAAATAACAAAAATTAATTATTTAAAAAGGTCTGGCAGGTTTATTGGACTGCAAGAACAATACAACTTTTTTCTTTAATCAGACCTCTGACTTCAAATGAAGATACTCTTTCTACCCATGCAGATTGCTCTGTGACTTAGCATTTTAGCATTATTAGGATGTAAAAGTTGTCTACCTTTGGTCCTTATGATCTCTAATTTCCTCAGGGATAGTGAAATGACTTTCCCAGAGTTATATAGTGAGTTTGTGTCAAAGGTGGGACTTGAATCCAGGTCTTGATCCAGTAAGTTACTCTGGCTTTCACAATAGAATGATATGGCAGCCAAAAAAGCTAATACAGGAACTAAAAATAAAACAAATTGATTTAAAAAAAAAAAGCTAATATGGCCTCAGTGTGACATTAAGAAAAACAGCAATTCCGAGAATAAGGAAGTGATAGTTCCTCCATATTCTGCCCTGGTCCAAGCACATCTAGAGTGCTATGTTCTGTTTGGGGAGCCACATTTTAGAAAGCACATTGATAATCTGGAGAATGTCCAGGGAATGGTGAGCACCTTGAGTCCATGCCCTGTAAAGATCGATTGAAGAAATGGGGTATTTACCCTAAAGGGACTATTATAACTGACTTAAAGCATTTGAAGTGTGTATAGACAATGGATTAAACTTATTCTATTTGGCCCCAGAGAGCATAATGGTTGGAAGTTGCAGAGGCACATTTGGGCTTGATATCAGATTCTTAACAATGAAAGCTATCTTCAGATGGAATAGACTGCCTTGGGTGTGTTGTAGTAGGGGTCCTTTTTCAGGTATAGATTGGACTTTTTGACTGTTAAGATCTCTTCCAACTCTGAGATTCTATGTAGATATGTCATCTTCTCAATCTATTCCATAAAGCTTCAGTTTCCTCACTTGTAAAATTGAGAAAGTCAGACTCCATGACCTCTAAATTCCCTTCCTGCTCTAAAGGCAGGATTCTTTGATAGGCCTGTATCATTCCCATAATATTAGCTCTCATTCAAAAAGGCACAAGTTCTCTTTATAATAATTTAAAAGCCAGCTACCATTTATCTTTATCGTCTCCTAATTTCCCCAGGGATGTAGGAGTATCAGTATGAATAGTAGATGCTTGTTTAGAAGGGCAGAGGAGCACTTACTTGGTCAGAAAGAAGATGGATTTTGGCCTCATACTGTTCACAGCTGCTGGAGCTTACTTGGACTATGCAGGATGTGCAAACACTGTCTCCTGACACAGGCAGAAACATTGCCTGATGGATGATGGCATTAAGCAGGGAACTCTTGCCTGCTCCAGTTGCTCCAAAAAGTCCAATGTAGATGGGGTCCAAGGATGGCTTTTCAATCAGAGCAAGAAGTCGGTTTCTATAAGAATAAAACAGAAATGGATTTTTAAAATGTTATTGATTTCTCTTTTTTACATCATGTAATATATCACCTTTGGAAGGGAAGAAAGAAAAGCAAAAGAAAAAAGAAAGGGGGGAGAGAGAGAGAGAGAAAGAGAGAGAGAGAGAGACAGAGAGAGAGAGAGAGAGAAGGGAAAAGTCAGGGTTTTTTTCTAGCACATCAGTATATTCAATATATACAATATATATCATATTTTCCCACTTCTGCAAAGAAGGGAAGGAGGTACAACTTCTCATATATTTCCTCTGCATCAGAACTTGGTTGTTACAACTACCTAATATTCAGATAGTTTCTTTTCTTTTTTCTATTTTTTTGTTCTATTTATATTATTGTAGTTATTATGAAGCTACTAAAGACCCGGAAAAGAAAGTTCTCACCACCATAGTCCTTGACACTGTCAAATGACCTGATATCAGAGATAGATATGGTTTTATTGGTGGAAATGCCATTAAAGAAGGACCAGTTTTGGCACTGCACCATAAAGATCATGAAGTCCTTCTAGCTGACTTGCAGCTGAAACCTCCTATATGCGCTCTCTCCCCCATTAGAACGTGAGCTTCTGAAGAGCAGGTATTGTCTTGCTTTTCTCTATGTATCTTTAGTGCTTTGCACATAGTGAGAGCACAATAAATACTTTTTCATTCATTCATTGTGTATGTACCGCTTACTGAACTATGTACCAGTTCACATAATTCTTTCCATATCACTGAATTCTTCATATTGACAATTTCCTGCTATACGCTGTTATTCTATTTCATTCACGAGCCATGGTTTGTCTAGCCATTCTCCAACCGATGAACATTTACTTTGATTCCTATTCTTTACTACTACAAAAAACGCTGTTATGAATATTTCGTTATATATAAAAATTTCTTTTAATTTTTTTACCTTCTCGTGATATGTCCCTAGTGATGGGATCTCTGGATCAAAGGGTATGAACATTTTGGTCAATTTCTTTGCATAATTAGAACTCATATTTTTTTTCATCTGAAAGGGCTGCCCCTTGAAGAAGAATTGGACTGAATCAGTGTGCCTCCAAAGAGTGGAACTTCTAGAGCAGGGATTCTTAACAGTGCAGGGGTTCCATGAACTAAGATAGGAAAAAAATCACAGCTTTATTTCAATATATTTGGTTTCCTATAAAATCCTAGGTATTTTATTTTATGAATTTAAAAACATTATTCTGAGAAAGCATTCCTACGCTTCGCCAGAAATCTAGGGGCACATGACACAAACGAAGTTAAGAATCCCTGATCTAGACCTAACAGTTGAAAGTTGCAGGGAGGAAGACTTTGACTCAATATGAAGAAGAACTTTCTAACAATTAGAACTGTCAAGAGATAGAATAGGCGTCTAGGTGGCTCACTGGATGGAGTGCTAGACCTAGCGTCAGGAAGGTCTGAGCTCAAATACAATCTCAGACACTTACTAGCTGAATGACCCTAAGCAGCTCCCTTTCCTCTATTTGACTCAACTGTAATAATAGCACAAGGTTATTGTGAGGATAAAATAAAATAATATTTATAAAGCACTTTGCAAACCTTAAAGTGCTACACAAATGAGAGTTATCATTATTGTGAGGGAGGGAGTTCCCCATTATTAGAACTTTTTGCTTGAACTTCCAGTCAGGGGTGCTGTAGAAATAACTCCAGCATTGTGTTGAACTTGTTTCCTGAGGACCCTTTCCAATTATAAATTTGTATGCCTGTGATTTTATTGCTCTGGCTTATCTGCACAGAGATAAGATTATAGCAACAATAACCATGGGTTTCTAGAGTAGAAGTGGCAACGGACACCCCACCTCAAAACCAACATCTCCTGCCTGATTCCTCTTTCCTTCATCAGTGTCCATTTTAAAGTTCCTTCCTCTCTCCTTTTTTCCCTCTTACATTCCCCTACTCCCAACCCTGAGTAAGATACAAACAATTGATTTTAAACACATGGACTTACATGAGATACTTGACCCCTCCAGGGATGCCATCGTCCAGGAAAGCAGATTGGATAAGTTTCTGATAAGTGTTACTCAGAACCCTCCTGGTTCTTAACTCCAGCTTTTCATCTGGAATAAGGAGACAATGTGCTTAACACATGGCATACATGGTTGAGGACCATACCCTGGCTCCCTAAGAGTGAAGGTTGAGAGGGAAGGTAGGGGTAGGGAATGAGTTTTCCTGAATATTATTGTAACTTGATTAAATAATCCGTCTCACAAAGACCAAATATTGTTACTTTATAATTAAAAGGGGAAAAGAATTTTAAGAAGGCTGACAGCTTGTCATTTTTTGAGGAGTCTGTGAAAAGATTATAAGAATTAACTGTTATCTTGTAAGAATCTGAGACTGAGGTAACTGTCATCTTTGAGAGAATGTGGAGGAACATCCTCAGGAAAAGACATGCTGTGAAAAAGAAATCCTGAGAAGAATTCTTGAGAGAGTTGGACTATCATTCTGAGAGAGTTGCATTGTTTGTAAACAATGGTTCCTACGCTGAGGAAAACTCAGCAATTGAAGTCACCTGGTTGGAGATGACTCCAGCTGTATTCTTTTTCACAGTGGACACGTTATTGAATTATTTAAATGTCTTTGGGAGGTTTTTGTTACATTGCTAATAAATTACATAGTCGTAAGTAAACATGTTTATCTAATCCTCTTAGACTAAGATTGGATGCTGAAAGAGGAGAGAGAGAGGTTATGGGAGCTCAGAGCTAATTAGCTAATTAAAGATATTGCAATTTTAGTAATTTATGAGAAAATATCAGAGCATAACTGTTTCTTACCTTTGAGTACATTTTAGGAGAATTAATATGATAACAAAGTAGCAGGGTGAGGGGTGGAAGTTGATGCATTTGTCTCTAAAAGCACCTTGCCACACAAGGCCACATCCTAATCCATGGGAGTGATACATGTTAGCAAAAAGCTCACCTACATGTACCTTCTACCTGTGTCAGGCTCATCTATAAACCTGTCATATTATTAAAATAAGTGTATAAATTATTTGGATATATATATATATATATATATATATATATAATAAATGCAAATCAACCAAACAACAAAACCATCTAGCACAAGGAAATACAACAGGAATTTTCTCAAAGAGTTTGCATGTTAGAAAAACAATGGTGGCACTTTGAAAAGGGTGCTGAATTTAGATCCAGAGGACCTGAGTTCAAATGTTGGCTCTGTTACTACCTGCATGACCCTGGGCAGTTTCTTCATATGTAATGAGGGAAATCAGACTAGCTAACTTAGTCCTTAGCCTATGTTCACTTTCCTTAAACTAGTGATAACTACTATAGAAATGTTTCTATCCAAACTGATAAAAGGACAATGATTTTTAAAGTTTGAGCACCCAAAAAGGTAAATAAATACTTAGCAATCCAGAGTGATTCATTCTCTAAGAGTTCTGGATGATTAAAGCTTTACTGTAATCAGAAGAAAGAAAAAACAACTTTTTGCTAGATCTCTATTTATCAAAAGTAGTTGGGAACACATAGTGAAGTTTCCAAAATTGGCATCTTTCATTTATGATCAATATCCATTATTTAATTAACTATTGATTAATTAATTTGCATTTGTTAGGCAAATCCCATAAGAGTTAGTTATACACTCCTACATAGAGCTATTCAGATGGCTAGCATCAGATAAACACACAGACTATAGGTTTTAACAGCTTCGATCAAGTGGTTAAGCCTTTCATATGTGTAGCTGGCTAAGTATCTGGGCCCTTAATAGCTGATCTAAGTCAAATACATTTTTTAGATTAAAAATGTAATTCTATTAAATAATTTAAAAATTGAAATAATAATAATAATAATAATAGCTAGTATTTCTAGAATTCTTAATGGTTTTTAAAGTATTTTTACAAATATTATCTCATTTTATCCTCGCAACACTCTTGGGTGCTATTTTTTATCCCATTTTAAAGATAAGAGAAACTCAGGCAAATAGAAGTTAAAAGACTCTCCCAAGGCCAATCCATCAATAAACATTTATTAAGCACCTGCTAGTCCCAGGCACTGTGCTGGGACCTGGGAATACAAAAAAGAAGTAAAAGATTTCCTGCCCTCAAGGAGTTTACAATCTAGGGGGAGACAAATAGATGCAAAATATGCAAATACATATATACAAAGCAAGCTATATTCTATTCAGGATTAATAGGAAATAATTAGCTGAGGGAAGGCACTGGAATTAAGAGGGATTGGGGAAGATTTCCTGTAGAAGATAAAATTTTAGTTGGGACTTAAAGGAAGCCAGGGACATACAGCTAGGACCTATCTAAGGTAGGATTTAAAACTCAGATCTTCCTGACTCTAGGTCCAGCTCTCTATCCACTATGCCACCTAGCTACTCATAAATTAGTAACATTTGCATTAAAAAATGTAAGATAAAACTTAGAGGAAATTGTAAAGAAATACAAACCCCTAAGTACAAGTTGAAGACCTTATATTTCAAGACTTTAGCTATTATTAATCACTATTTAATCTACTCTTAAGTCAACTTCCCAGGCTAAAACAGAGTTCGCTCTCCTCCTTTCCTCAGGACGGCACTGTTTAGGTATGTGGCACAGCCAAATTCGGCAGCCTACAAAGCAGCTTGACTCAAGGCTTAACTCTTTTTTGTAACTGATTTAGAAGCATTGATCTCCCCTGAAACTCTCAGAGGAAAAAAAAAACATGCTGAGAGAAGAGTTTTAAAAGGTTATACAGTGGTTTTCTCATACTCACACTCCTTAAGAGCACTTTGTTCTGCTGGAGGAAACACTTGGCACTTCTGATCTAATCTTCTCCTCTTTCTTGGTGATCCTTTGAATAGAGCTTTATCAAATAGAGACAGACAAGAGTTACAAGGTATTCCAGGACATTTGGTTTCTGAGGCTCTTTTGACATCAGCCTTTATGCATTCGGGACCTCATGGTCTGAGAAGACTCTGGTCATACTTTCTTGTATTCTCCATGTTGGGACATTATTGGCACACTCTACTTAGGAACCTTCTATTCTGGCTTCTCTAGAGAGACTCCCCTGCCAGTCTCTTCAGAGATTCCACCACAAATTGGATTCTAATGTCCACTCTACCGCTTGATACCTGTAGGATCTTAAGCAAATCATATCTCCTGTCTGGGCATTCAGTTTCTTCCTATGTTATAAAATGAGGGTTTGGACTAGATGACCTTTAAAAGGTCCTTTTTTATTCGACATTTATAATTCTGTGATATCTTTCAAATAGCTGGGAGTTTCACTCTTACCTTAGGTTTCTAATGACCCCAGCTCAGAGGAGAGGTCCAGGATAGACCAATGGGTAAGATGGGGCAGTAGAGGCTACACTATAGACTACAGTCCTTTGGGGAGCCTCAGTCTAAGGAGGTTTTTCAAATTTGTGGAGGAATGTAGCCTACAGGTAGGCTCAGTCAGATTCCTCCACAAATCTGTAGTCTTAAGGAAGGTCCTTCACTCATTCAATAAGCTTTTGTTAAGAAACTTCTATGTGCCAACCATTACTATAGGCCAGGATACAAAGACAAAAACAGCTCCTGTCCTCAAGGAGCTTACACTCTATAGAAGAGGTTCCAAAACTTATTTGGCCTACTGCCCCCTTTTCAAAATAAAAATTACTCAGTGTCCCTCTGGAAATCTACTTTGTTTAACTCTTCACTGCTTTTTTAAAAAAAAATAATATCATTTCAAAAAATATAAATTTGTTTTTAAAATGATATACCTTAAATTTAATAATTTATTGTAAATTTGTGGGTTTTTTACTGCATTGAAAGTTTAACAATGCAGTATTTCGTCATGTAACTGTATAGTATCGTATTGTAAACAAATCATTACATGCACATATTCCTGCCAATACATGCTGGACTTCCATCAATGCATGACACCCTTGCCAGCCAACACTTGCTTGTAAAGGCCTGTTGGTGGACTTGACCACTGATGGTTATGACTCGCATTTTGTGTGTTTATTTGGAAAATAATGTAATCACTACAACTTTAACTCTGTTACACAACAGATGAAACATGTATGAATGGTTTTTCAAAATTTTCTTCTCTTCTTTCCTTATGCCTCCACTGCCCCCTTATTTTTATTCAACACCCCCCAATTGCACCCAACGCTACTACCACACCCCTGGATCATTCCAGCACCCCACCCCCAAGGAGTAGCATCACCCACTTTGGGAACCTGTGTAGGGATAAGGGGAATGTATACACAGAAAAAAATAAATGTAAAATAAATACGAAGCAAATGTAAAGTAATTTTCTATGTACTAACAACCAGGGTTATGAAAAGAGACTTCATGTAGGAGGTAGCTTCTTGGCTCAGCCTGGAAAGAAACTAGAGATTCTAAGAGGTAGAGAGATGAGGAAAGAGCGTGTCCCAAGCATGAGGGCACAACCTGTGCAAGAGATGGAATTCCACGTCCAAGAACATCAAATAGGCCAGTTTGGTCAGATGGGGAGTAATATGTAGTCATCCTGGAAAGATAGGCTGGAAACAGATTGGGAAGAGTTTTAAAAGCTAAACCGAGGAATTTGTATTTGATCTCCTAGGAGAAATAGGGAGCCACTGGAGTTTCTTGAGCCAGGGAATGACACGATTAGAACTGTGCTTTAAGACTGTCAATTTAGCTAGGGTAGAATACCTAGGAATTGGTCAAGAGTCAGTGTTCTCCAAAGTAATTCAGTATAGTTTAAGAAGTGCCAGGGGGTTCCCATGACTACTATGAGTAGAACTAGCAAAAGGGTGCAGAGCCCAGAGTCCAGCCAAAAGCATCCTCCCAAATTGTTTTAAGACATGACACTAGAGCATCTTAGCCACTTTAGCACCATGAAGTGTCAAGGCTGAAAAGTCCATCATCCTCTAATCTCAATTCTATTGCATAGGCCAGTAGCAAGTCTAAAGAGTTTGGGTAATATCTCAACTAATACAAAATTCGAGGAATTAGCGAGGGAGTATGTAGTAAAACGACCAGCATGCTGGACTTGGAATCAGGAAGACCTGAGTTCACCTCCTCTCTCAGACACTTAATAATTTAGTTAACTTCCCTGGGCCTCAGTTTACCCGTTTATAAAAATGGGAATAATAATAGCACTTAGTTCACAGGGTTGTTATGAAGGTCAAATGAAATAATGTATTAAAGTACTATATAAATGTTGTATTTATATTTTATTATACTATATAATATATAAATATTTATGTATTTATATTATAATAAATATATTATTGACTCAACCCTAAAATAAAGATTCACCTAGAAAAATCAAGAAGGTAGGATATTATGGTGAAAAGTATCCACTTTTTACTTTAAGACATTTTGGCTAATTACCCAAATAAAGAGTTGTCATTCCGCAGCTATAAATCTGGATAAAGGAGCAGGAAATACAGAATCTTAGAATCTAAGCACCAGAAGAAACCTCGGGAACTATTGATTGTGGATGAAACCAAGCCTAGACAAGGCCATCACAACCACTTCAATATGATGGCATACATAGTAAGAGTTGGTCCCTACTCAGTACTTGAGATATATTACCATCCCCCAAATTGGTCCAGCCCTAAGAAGGGATAGAAGGGAAACCAACAACATGACAACCAACGTGACACCTAAATGCGGCTCCTGACTGACAAAGTCTTCGGCCTCTGCCATTTTATGCAGCTGACGCTCTTGTCTCTGTCTATAGATTCGACCTTGCCTGGGCAGGTATACACAGGATCTAAAAACAAACAAAGAAAAAACAGTATGAACCATCAGTAGGCACAAAGGACTATTAAATGTCAGCTTCTGCTTTGTCTCTCCATTTAGACTGGAAGCTCCTTGAGAGGATACAGTTTTATTCATCTTTGTATAATTGATACCGGCTTCCTTGCTGTTCCTCACAAAATACTCACAAAATAGAGTCCCAACTCTAAGTATTTTTATTTAGCTGTCTTCTACTCCTGGAATGCCCTCTCTTCTCATCTCCAGCTCCTAAATTCCCTGACTTCCTTCAAGTCCCAGATAAAATCTCACTTCGTGCAAGAAGCCTCTTCCAATCCTCTTTTAAAATTAGTCCCTTTCCTCTCTTGGTGACCTCTGATCTGTCTCCTCTATACTTGTTTACACATAGTTGTTCGGGTGTTGTGTCCCCCAGTAGCCTGAGATACTTGAGGGCAGGGATTGTCTTTTGCCTTTCTTTTCATCTCCAGTGCTTATCACAGTACCTGGTAAGTAGTCAATATTTAATAAATGTTCATCAACTTGCTGACTTGATTCATATACCTAATAATATCTAACACAGTGCTGAACACATAAGGCCCCCAAAAGCACTTCATCTTTTTATGTATTTAAATTCTATCTCCTCTGATAGAACGTAAACTCCTTGAGGACAGGGCCTATTTTATCTTTGTTTTCACATCTTTGGAAACTAGCAAAGTGCCTGGTACGTGTAGGCCCATGATAAACACTTGCCAGATTGACAGATTATTGAGGATGAGGCTTGAATATGACAAAAACCTAAGCTGCCAATCTGATTGGCTAGTGACTTTCAGCTGTCAAAATCTTCATAGAACAAGGATGAGAGACAACAGATGGATGACCAGAAGGCTACTTTGGAACCCTAGTCTAGGCATTAAAGGAACAAAGGGAACTCTCCTACATACTAGGTGGATAGACCTTTTAGTAATAATCATAATGATAACTAGCATTTATACATTTGAAGTTTACAAAGGGTTTTTTTTACACACATTATCTCATTTGACCATTACAGACACCCTATGAGGTAGTACTACATATGTTCATAGAATCACAGAACCTAGAACTGGAAAAGACTTCAGTGGCCATTTGGCCCAATCTCTAATAAAAAAAAAAAAATTCCCACCACAATATACCTGACAGTGATCATCCAACCTCATGAGGTTACTTTCATTTTAGAAATCAAGAAACTGAGGTTCAGAGAGGTTGTCATTCACCCAGGGTCACGTAGGATTCAAACTTCTGACTCCAAATCTAGTGCCACTCCATTACATCATCCCACCACTTCTCTACAAAGAACTTATAGAAAGACATGAGCAAGAATTATATGGGATGAAAAAGGCCCGTGATCTACATAGGAAAAGGAAATAGTCAAATCAGTTACAAGTCCATCTTAATGTAGTTATTTGAGTTTGAATTAATAAAGGGTCTTGAGTCCCTATAAGGACTGGGTTGTTTTATATATGTGTATGTATGTGTATATATGTATGCATGTATATGTATATATGTATTGTACACATATATACTATATATACACATATGTGTGTACAATTTTTTTGTTTTAATCAGCCAAGATCCACTTTCTCACTCTCCCATTCCAACACCTCCCCTCCCAACTGAGAACATGAGAAAAACAAAACCCATTATAAACAATCAAAACAAATTTCCACATTGGCCACGTCCAGATTTTTTTTTTTTTTTTGCCTCATTCTGCATTGAGTTCTTCACCTGTCTGTTAGGAGGTGGGTAGCATGTTTCACCATTAGTCTTCTGAAATCGTGGTTGATCATTACACTTACTAGAATTCAGCACAATAGTATTACATCACATTTATATGTGATGACTTGTTCAGTCATTTACAACTTATGGGTACTCCTTGAGGTTCCCATCCTTTGCCACCACAAAAAGAGCTATAAACATTTCTGTACATCTTTTCTTAATATCATCAATACATAACAAAAACCACTCCCAATTCCATCAGACTCCCTCTATGAATCCTGATGATGATAGAGTGCAGAGGGGATATCATCTCTCAATATTTGAATGTCTTTACATTTTTATCATTGCTCATTCCTGTACACCTTTTAATCCTCTTCTTCATTCCTGTGTTTGAACTTCTAATTTTCTCTGCAGATATGGTCTTTTCATAAGGAATGTTTGGAAGTTCTCTACTTCATCAAAAATCTCTTTTTTTCCTCTGTAGGAGTATACTCCCTAGGTAAGTTATTCTTGGCTGTTAACCAATATCCTTTACAGGCCTTCTGAAATATGGTATTCCATGTTCTCTGCCCCTTTATATTTGTGGTTGCTAAATTGTGTGTGATTCTGAGTGTAGTTCCTTGGTACTCGAATTCTTTCTTTCTGGTTACTTGCATTGTTTTCTTCTTTGACCTGGAAGCTCTGTCTTTTGGCTATGATGTTCCTAGGGGTTTTCATTCTAGGGCATCTTTCAGGGAGTGACTGGTAGATTCTATTTCTACTTTGCCCTCTGATTCTAAAAGACCTGTGAATTTTTCTTTTATTATTTCTTGAAAGAGGATGTCTACTATGTGATCTGATGCTGAGTGAGGGGAGCAGAACCAGGAGAACATTATACATAATTACAGACAGCCAAGTATCTGTGATGACTAACTTTGATAGACTTGGCTCTTCTCAGCAATACAAGGTTCAAAGAGAGCTCCAAAAGACTCATGATGGAAAAAGCTATCCATATACAGAGAAAGAATTATGGAGTCTGAATGTAGATTGAGGCAAACTATTTGCTCTTTTTTTTTCTTCTTTTTTGGTTTTGTTTCTTCTTTCTCATGATTCATTCCATGGGTTATAATTCTTCTTTATAACTTGACTATTATGTAAACAAGTTTAATGTGAAGGCATATGTAGAACTTGTATCAGATTACATGCTGTCTTGGGAGGGAGGGAGGAAGAGGAGAGGGAGAAAATTTGGAACTCAAAAACTTGTGGAATTAAGTGTTGTAAACCAAAAATAAAAAATAAATTTATAAAACTTTTTTTTAAAAAGCATCTTTTTTTGGTCATGGTGTTCAGATAGTTCAATGATTCTTAAATGATCTCTCCTCAATCTGTCTGCCAGATCAGTTATTTTTGTTATGAGATACTTTACATTTTCTTTCATTTTTTTAGCCTTTTGACTTTGTTTTAATATTTCTTATTGCCTCATGACATAATTGTGTTCTATTTGATACAGTAGAATTTTCAGAAAGATTTTGCTTGGGTTAGAGATGTCTATTCTACCTCGTTTCACATTGCACAATGATATCCCCATGTTACATGTGAAGAAAGCCTCACTACGTATAAAAACATTTTAAAACCTTTTTTTAAATTGTAGTTTCATCTCTTATAGAAATTTTAGTTGAGTTTGTGCCCAAGCTATGTTTTTCTCTTGTAGATGTTTCTTGCTTCTTGTCTCATATAGATGTTTTTCTTGCTTATGGATGTTTTAGAGTCATTCTCTTCTGCATTTGTGTCTCCATGTCCCTGCTACCATAATAGCTCATTATGACATCATTCTGTTTTTCTTTGCCTGTTCTTCCAGTCTATTTCCTCACTTTGGACTTGACGTTGGGGCTGAGTTCTACCATACTTCTGGAGGGAAGGTCTGGACTAGTTCTGTTGCTGCTTTCTTGGGGTATTCAATGTTGTGTTATTCCAAGCTCTTAGGGAGAGGACTTCAAAGCTTTCAGTGATAACCAAAAGGGTTTGATCTAGGCCCTAGATCCAAAATCCAAACTTCACAGAACAAATCTCCTGATTAAAAGGATCTGTTCTGTAAAACTTGGGCTCAATCAAAAGGCCACACCAAGGACCTAGAGGGCCACACGTGGCCTTGAGGCCACAGCTTCTGTACCCCTGACTAGGGTAAAGTCTGATTATCACCTCCTTGGGCTGAGCTGTGCAAGTTCCTGACATGGGTTTGGGTCTGTGCCAGTGTACAGTTCTGCTAGACTCCACACCTAACAGCCATCAATAGAGTTCTGTTGTTTTGAGATAGAAGAACTGTAGGTTCCCTTTGGTCTGGGTTTCCTGTCTTGGTTATTTCTCTACAGGCTGAGCTAGATGCTAGATATGAGACCCTGCTCTCAGCTCTGGGTCTAAGCCACACCACTGCTAATGCTGGCTTCTGAACTTCCTCGTCCCTTGGTATACCACCCAGGGCCTCTCTACCTGGGAAGGACAACAGCACTGCTGTGCTGAGCTATGCTGTGCTGTGTGCAGGTCTCCTCACTCTGCTTTGGATCTGCCACCCAGAATTGAGTAGAGGGCAACAAAGCTGCCAGTTGACACATCCTCAAGGAAGGTCCCCAGTATGGATCTGGGGCCTGCTTTTGTGCTTGTGCACAACCTCTCCCTGGACACTACATCGCTCCACGTGGCATATGCTCCTGCCCTGACTTTGTTCCCAGTATCTTCAGACTTCTCTGTCTCCCTATGCCCACCTGGGCCAAAGGATTCACTGACTGTTTCTGGATTCCTCCATCAGGATTCAGTCTAGCGCATTTTATGGATCTGTTTGGAGTTGTGGACAGGAGCTCATTTGCTTTGTTTCCCTCTATTCCACTGCCTTCCAAATATCTAAGGAATGGCTTAAATTTATTTTTAGTTTTTAACTTTCATTTCCACAAGATTTTGAGTTACAACTTTTCTCTCCATCTCTACCCCCCCACCCCAAGATGGCATGTATTCTGATTGCCCCTTTTAAGGAATGGTTTAAGAAACTGGGGGTGTTTAGCCTAGAGAAGAAAAGACTGGGAGATGGGATATCTGTCTTCAAGAATTTGGAGGACTGTCATGGAAGAGAGATTAGATTTACTTTGTTTGGCCCCAGAGGGTACAACACAGGCATTTGTTGTTGTGTTCTCCAGCTCATTTTACAAATGAAGAAACTGAGGTAAACAGAATTCAATGACTTGCCCAGGGTAATAGGGCTAGTATGTGTCTGAGGCTAGATTTGAACTCAGGGAGATGAGTCTTCCTGACTCCAAGTCTGGCGGTCCATCCACTGCACTACCTAGCTGCCCTAGAACACAGGTAAAAATTGAAGGAAAAAAAAGCAATGCAATGAATCAAATTTATTTCTTGATGTTAGGAAAAACTTACTAACAATTCAAGCATCCAAAGGTAAAATGGGCTGAGTGGTATGGTAGAGAGAACACTAGACTTGGTGCCAAGAAGCCATGAGTTCAAATCTCACCTCAGACACCTACTAGCTTTGGGACCATGGGTAAATCACTAACTCTAACTCAATTTCCTCATTTGTAAAATTAAGGCATTGAAATCAATGGCCTCTAAACTATTTTCCAGATCTAAATCTATGATCCTGAAATTTAGATTTAAGAGGTGGTGGGTTCTTCCTCCTTGAAGAACTTTTAGCAAAGGCTAGATGACTACTTCTCAGTTATGTTATAGTGGGGGCTCCTCTCATGTATGGGTTGGATTAGACAGTTGCTGAGGTCCCATCCAACACTCAAATTCTGTCATTCTGTGATTATGCTTTGTGTCACATTCTCCTATTAGACCATAAGGTCTATGGGAGTAAGGATCATGTCTTATATAAACCTTGTGTAACCCTCCAATGCTTAGAAAAGTGTTCTCTGCATACTAACCATTGAATAAATGTTTGAGAAATTAAAAAAAGGCAATGAGCATGATGGCCCTGCTACTGGAGAGGCTGAAACTGGTGAGTTCAGGGGTTCCGAGCTGCAGTAAAACTAAAGCCAATCAGGTGTCTGAATTAGGCAGCTAACTCACCCAGGTCAGAAACAGGGCAGGTCAAAACGTCCATGCTGATTGGCAACGTGGTTAGGAAGGAAGGAAGGAAGGAAGGAAGGAAGGAAGGAAGGAAGGAAGGAAGGAAGGAAGGAAGGAAGGAAGGAAGGAAGGAAGGAAGGAAGAAGGAAGGAAGGAAGGAAGGAAGGAATGTTTTGAAAGAATACAAAAATTCCTCTGAGTTCCAGATCTGACCTGACCTGGGCCAGGCCCTAGACCCTAGACCCTGAGCAGCACCAAGGTGTGGAGAATTAAAGGGGGCTTTTCTGTTTAGGACACTCCTTTCCTCCTCGAATTTCAACAAAAAAGTATAAAAAGTAGCAGTAGTAGTAGGAATGGGGACATCTAGCTCTCCCTTCTCTTGAACAATCAAAGGGGAGCCACGGAGAATAAGCCCAGACACCAGAGTGATTTCTTATTAAGGTCCGGCCTGTCTGTTTCCAGTATAGTACCTCAGAAGCAGGAAGCTATTGACTCTTCTGAAATATGCAGACCTTCACCTGACCTAGCCACCCTCTGCTAGCAACAGACCATGACGCCTTATTTGAACAATGGAGCAATTTTTTTTTTTAAAATCACAGTTCAGTTTCACATTTCTTGCCCATGACTTCTCTAAGGGTTTCACCCTGTGGTTTTTAATCAGGGAGACAAAACTATTTTCTCATTTTAACACTTCCAACTCTCAAATTCCTGTGATTCTTAATTTTATCACCTGCAAAAAAAAAAAAAAAAAGAATGTATTTCCACCACCTACTCAGGGTTCCTGTGGCTATCTAATGAGATGCCAAGTTTTTTGTAAAGCTAGATGAAACATGTGGCTAAATATCTATGTCTTCATCGATCCACCAAGCCCTGCGGCTCAAGTCAGCCTAGCTAATAAAGACGAAAAGCTGAGGAGAATAAAGGGACAAGGAGGGATGTGAAGCAATAATAATAACAACATTTAGATAGTACCGTAAGTTTTACAAAGCACTTTAGAAATATTATTTCATTTCATCTTCACAATGACCCTGGGAGCTATTATCATCCCTGTTTTTTATAGATGAAGAAACTGAGGTAAACAGAAGTTAAGTCACTTGTCCAGGGTTACACAGCCAGTAAGTGTCTGAAGCTGGATTTGAACTCAAATCGTCTTGACTCCAGGTCCGGCGCTTTAACTACCATGCCACTTAGCTGCCTCTGACATACCATTAATACCCAGATCCAAGCTGACATAACAATCAGCACCCAGAAATTGAATCGCAGGGTCAGAAAGACAGATCAGAAGGATGGCTGGCTGTCCCAGCCAGAGCCTCCCTTTGGGTCTGTTCCCTGTGCTCCACAAGCAATGAGCTAGGAACCCGAAGCCATCAGAGGTCCCTGATAACAAGAAAGCATCAGTTGCAGAAGCTTCCACCCATGCCAAAGGTCTTCCAAGTTCATGCCTTGTGCTATGAAGAGGAACCAGCACCTAGATCCAAAGTTTCTGATTTCTTCATTTAATTACTTGCTCTACTGATGCTGTGAATGGAACATTAGTTAAGAGACTGTGTCATATTTTCTGCATTCATTTGCTGCTCCTAGGAAGCAAGGCAATAGGTAGGCAAAATGACTGAACTGTGTCTTTCACAGCCTTATGGTAGCTGTTCTATTACATACTGCTTTTATGGTATCTATACAAAGAGTAAAACTTGGCATACATGCAAGGGTGACTTCATGTGGCGGGTCAGCATCATTATGCCATGGTTGTATGAACAGAGTTTAATGAAATAGAGCAAATTCAGGGAGGGAACAGGGTTTTTCACTAAGTGAGGGTTTAGAGCTATTCTAATTTTGTAAATTCATACTAACCTCACCACTAGCTGATTGTGCGAACTTGTACAGGAAGTCATTTCATCTCTGGATCTCAGTTCTCTTAGCTACAAAATGAAAAAATTGGAGTAGATCACCTTGAAAGTCTTCTAATTCTAAAGCACTATGATTTGGGGGAATCATGATCTCTTAGGTGAGAGTTATGCTCAAAGGAAGAAAACTTGTTTTGAGGTTGTATCATGGAACCACGGCATTGTAGAGCAGAGAGGAACTTTGGATACGATATAATCCAATTCTATTACTTTACAAGAAGATGACCAGAGAAGTGACTTCTTTCCATATAGACAGTTAGTGGCAGAGCTAGATGACACTAATCACTTTTTCCTTCCTCCCTCTCTCCCTTCCTCTCTCCCTTTTTTGTGTCTCCTTCCCTCCCTCTCTTCCTTCTTTCTTTCCTTCCTAACAGAGATAGTGGGACTCAGCAAGTTCTCAGCCTACTTCTGGTGACATGTAAGCTTTTGTCTCTTATAAAAGTCACATAGAACCAAAGATTCTTGTTTGGTGTATGTCATTTAGCAAGGGACCGGAGTACACGTGTCATCAAAAGTGGCCCGAGTGTATGCTCAGCCCCATCGCACCATTGCACTTTCTTCCTCTTTCCCTCCCTTTTCAATACAAAGATCATACAACCACTTAGGATTACTGCAAATTAAAATTCGGCAAATAGAAAAATACTTTGCAAAGCACATACCCCTTTCTCTGATCCATGAAACTACCTGGGCATCAACCAGACCTTCTCATCATACACAGGTCCCAAGAAAATGAAAGCTGCCCCCTACCTCACCCCCACATAGCAGAGAAGTGTGCTTGTTACCATATTCTCTTACCTTTTATTAGGAGAAAACCATTAAGTGAGATCTAGCTCTGGACCAAATTGAACATGGCCTGCCCTGGAGACACGGAGCATGGAAAGTCATTGCGGGGTTTACCTTTTCCCTAAGTAATGGTGGTAGAAATGTGGTAAAAAGTAAAAACTTCAGATGCCAGGCCAACTGAAAATTGTCATAAATTACTGCTAAAAAAAAAATGATTGCCGTCTCCAGATGTTTAGACATGCATGACTCTGCCCCTGTTGCTTATTTTCCCTATTGAAAAACTATGGTTAACCCAGCATCCGGTGTCACCAGCTACTATTACCCCTTCTGTCTGTTGTCATATTTATCTTGGTGAGCACTGAACCTGAAAATGGCATTTTTTAAAACAAAACCTTCTGGGTTAAATAGCGCCGGGATTGGGAGTGATGCATAATACTCACTGATATGCAATAATGACTCAGAGCAGGAAGGGCTGGTCTTTATTTTTCCCACAATCCTTCCCTTCTCCTTCTCCATCCCATCAATTTGGTTTTGGTGTATCCATTTTATCTTAAGATTTACTCATGGATCATAGATTTAGAGCTTAGAAAGACATTCGAGGTCACTTAATCCAACATTTTACAAAAGCTAAGTGTGGTAAATTAAAAATACAAAAGCAACTGTTGACCTTTTAATAGGATACCTGGATTTCTAGTGCTTCACTGTTGGAAGGACTTGATAGAAACATTTTAATTTCATTTTACCAACAAGGAAACTGAGCCCCAGAGCGATAAAACAATTTACCCAAAATAATACAGCTAGTTAGGGACAGGGCTATAAATTCACTCATTTATTCATTTAGTAAGAATTTATTAAATGGCTCCTCTGTTCCAGGCACTGTGCAAGGTCTTGGGAATAAAAAGAAAAAATAAAATATTCTCTGTTCTCAAAGAGCTTTCATTCCACAGAGAGGAAACAACATGAACATAGATAAGGAAATATAAACTTATTCAAAGTTAATACAAAATAACATTGGGGAGAGAACTCAAATAAGTGGGGGGGATCAGTAAAGGCCTTTGAGCTGGACCTTGAAGGAAGCTAGGTATTCCAATAAGCAGTGAAAAGATAGTGTTGCAAGCATGGGCTACAGTAGCCTTGCCCCTACTGTCCTCATTTTAGATTTAGGAGACTGGAGCCCAGAGACATGAAATGGCTTGTCTGAAATTTACACAGCAAGTTCACTGAGAAGCCAAGAGTCAACACTCGCACCCCAGTCTCCTGACTGCCACCCCATCATTCTGTTGTACCACATTGCCCTCTAATCCACATCACCTGCTTCTTCCCTTGATAAGATAATCCTATGGAGAGCACAGCAAAGAGGAGAGACGAAAAATACTAACCAGGTGTCACTGAAGAGAAAATTCACTTTTCACTCTTTAGCACCAAGAAGCACAGTAACTGGTTCTGTCTGCTTTGCCTTGGGGTGCAGATATTGGGGACCATGCAGTTCACATTAACTTTGTGGCCACAGATGCAAAGCCACATTTAGAGAAAGAGAAGTGAAACCAACATGCTGTCAGAAAGCTATTTATGCCAAACTCCTCCCCAGTATTTTGGCATCTACTGGGTTTTTCCCTCTTTCTTTTTAAATTAGAATTTTTGAATTTAGGGCTGATGAAAGGAATCAAATTGATAACCTGGGCATGGCCCTAACTTATCCCTGCAAGTAGGTGGTTTCAGGATGGCTATCCTAGAACATCTAGCCCATTCAAAGACAATAGGTTCAAAAATTAGAAAAGATCAGGTGAGGGTATGCACACCCTGCAATCCTTCTACTGCCAGGGAGGCCAAGACCGGTGGATTGTTTGAGCTCAGGAGTTCTGAGCTACCGCAGAGCTAAAGCCAATAGGATAGCCAAACTAAGTAAACCCCCAATATGGTGACCCCTCCACCCTCACCCCAAAGGAACAGGGGGCCAATTGGTTGCCCAAAAAAGGTCAGAAACAGAGCAGGTCAAAGCTCTAACAAGACAAAACAGACAGACCCTGTCTCTCCAAAAATAAAAAAAAAAAAATGGAACTGATCTTCTTGTCCAAATCCTTCATTTTACAGATGAACAAAACAAGGCCTGGGATGGAGAAATTATTTGCCAAAGGTCACACACATGGTGAGTAGCAGAACCAGGATTTTAACACAAGTTCTATGACTCCAAATTCAGAGTTCATTCCACTGCATCGCCATTAGTAGTATCAAAGGTTTTCATAAAGATGCCTATCCTTAGCCATTTTTCCTCAGGAATAGGTGATTGAATTCAGTCATGAAAGATCAGATAGGTGGCTCTGGTGCTAAATCTGCAGTTCATGTCATCAGCACTTACATCCTTTCTCTGTTATACTCTGTGTCCTGGTTCTCAAATGGTACATGAACAACACAACACATTAAGGAAAATGTAAGCAGGCCACATATGTTCCTGACTGACTGCCTTCCTCAGAGCTTTCCCCATCATTCATTTCCCTATTCTCTCATACACCTTACTATAACTTGCACAGGGTTGGGCCAGTCTCACCAGAGTACACCAGAAATGAAAGCAGTGCAAAGATGGCTTTAATGCCTATTCCCATCCTACCAGATATGGATGAAGACCTTGCTACTTACTGCCCAAATAACTTTGACCAAGACATTTAAGAATAGTGTAGTGGATAGAATGCTGAACTTGCAGTCTGGCAGACCTGCGTTCAAATCTTGCCCTAGACACTTACTCGTCATGTGAACCTGGACAGTTGGATATAGAAATCTATATTACCCAACAAGAAAAAAGGAGGAGAAAGGGAAAAGAGAAAGAAGGCGGGGGAAGAAGGAGGATGGATTGAGGGAAGCAATGGTCAGAAACAAAACAAATCTTTGAGAAAGGACAAGGGAAAAAGAAAGAGAATCTATTATGCCTCAGCTGAAAGACAGGGGTAGCAATCATGATCTCAGACAAAGCAAAAGCAAAAACAGACCTAATTAAAAGAGATAAGCAGGGAAACTACATTTTGCTAATAGGTACTACAGACAATGAAATAATATCAGTATAAAGATGTATATACCAAATGGCCTAACATCCAAATTATTAAAGGAAAAGTTAAATGAGTTTTAGGAGATAGTAAAACTATACTAGTGGGGGTCCTCAATTCTCCCCTCCCCCAGAACTAGGTAAATCTAACCATAAAATAAATAAGAAGTTAAGGAGATGAATAGAATGCTAGGAAAATTAGATGTGATAGCCCTCTAAAGAAAATTGAATGGAATAGAAAGGAGTATACCTTTTTCTCAGCTGTAGATGGCACCTTCACAAAAATTAATTATAGTTTAGGGCATAACAACCTCACAAACCAATGTAGAAAAGCAGAAATATTAAATGCATACCTTTCAGTCCATAATGCAATAAAAATTACATTCAGTAAAAGATTGTGGAAGCATAGATTAAAAATTAATTGGAAACTAAATAATCTAATCCTAAAGAATAAGTGAATCAAAGAACAAATCATAGAAACAATAATTTCATTAAAAAGAATGACAACAATGAGACTATACAAATCATATGGGATGCAGCCAATGCAATATTCAGAGGAAAAGAGATGACCAGTAAATTGAGCATGCAACTAAGTAATTAGAAAAAAAAATTTAAACTCCCCAATTAAACAGCAAAGTGGAAATCTTGAAAAAAAACCAAAAGGGAGAATAATAAAATTGAAAGTTAAAAAAAAATTGAATAAGTAAAGCTAGGAGCTAGTTTTATGGAAAAAGATAAAATAGATAAATCTTTGGTTAATTTAAAAAAAATCCAAATTACAAGTATCAAAAATAAAAAAGGTGAATACACCACCAATGACGATGAAATTAAAACAATGATGAGGATATATTTTCCTAATTTTATGCCAGTAAAACCAAAAATCTAAGTGAAATGGAAGAATATTTACAAAAACATAAATTACCCAGATTAATAGAAGGGGAAATATAATATTTAAATAACTCTACCTTAGAAAAAGAAATTGAACAAGCCATAAATGAGTTCCCTTAAAAAAAAAAAATCCTAGGATCTGATGTATTTACATATGAATGCTACCAAACATTTAAGGTATAATTAATTCCAATGCCATGTAAAATATTTGAAAAAATAGGCAAAGAAGGGATCCAATCAAGTTTCTCTTATAACGCAAATATGGTCTTAATATCTAAATCAGGGAAAGAAAACAATAGGCCAATTTAGCCAGATGACTGTTGATGCAAAAAGTTTAAATAAAATATTAGCATGGAAAGTATTAGCAATATATCACAAGGATCACACACTATGACAAGGTGGGATTTATACCTAGAATGTAGGGCTAGTTCAATATTAATATTGAACTCAATATTAGGAAAACTACAAGCACAACTGACCATATCAATAACAAAAACAACAAAAATAAAATGATTAAAACAATAGATGCAGAAAAATCTTTTGGCAAAACATAACCACCATTCCTATTAAAAAAAACACTAAAAAACATAAGATTTTTTCTTCTTAAAATTTATTTCTCCTTTTATCTTTAAAATTTTTCTTTTAAATTTTCCTATTTTATTTTTTCCAATTATACATAAAAAATAATTTTAACCTTTTTTTATAATTTTGAGTTCCAAATTCTCTCCCACCCTCTCTCCCCTCCCCCCTTATTAGAAAGCAATTTGATAAAGGTTATACATGTGTAGTCATGCAAAACATATTTCCATATTAGTCATGTTGTAAAGAAAACACAAACCAAAAAAAAAAAAAAGAAAAAAAAAGAAAAAAAAGTATGCTTCAATCTGCATTCAGATTAAATCAGTTATTTCTCTGGAGGAAGATAGCATTTTTCATCATGTCTTTCAGAACTGTCTTGGATAATTGTATTGATTAGAGTAGCTAAGACTTTCACAATTGATCATTACAATTGTGGTTACTATGTATAACAGTCTCCTGATTCTGCTCACTTCACTTTGCATCAGTTCATGTCTTTCCAGGTTTTCCTGAAAGCATCCTGCTCAACATTTCTTATATCACAATAATATTCCATCACATATACCGTAATTTGTTCGACCATTCCCCAATTGACGGGCATCCACTCAATTTCCAATTTTTTGTCACCACAAAAAGAGCTGCTATAAATATTTTTAAACATATAGTTCCTCCCCCCCCCCCCACACACACTCTTTTTAAAAATCTCTCTGGGATAGACTTAGTAGCAGTATTGCAGGGTCAAGGGGTATTGACAGTTTTATAGCCCTTTGGACATAGTTCGAAGTTGTTCTTCTTCCATATATGTTTATATGCTGTTTGTTAGATAGCAGGCACAGAATTTTTAATTTTTATTTATTTTCAATTGAAGTTATTTATTTTTCATCTCTACCTCCCAGTTTTTGAAAAAAACAAAAACCTATCAAAAAATATGCAGTCAAGCAATTTTCCACATTACCCATAAAATATATAGCTCATTCTGCATCCCAACTCCCTTACGTCTTTGTCAGGAAGTGAATAGCATGTTTTATCATTGGTCTTCTGAAATCATGGCTGGTCATTGCATTGATTCTTTGCCTGGAGCCCAATCATGGGTTCTTATCTTTTCATTTTAAACCCCTCTTCTATAATCACCCTCTGTGATTAGTTTGCTTGGTAATAACCCTCCTCCTAATCTATCCTCCCTCCTACTGCACTCCTCTATTTCCCACTTTCTCTTTTGGTTGAAATGTATTTCTGTACCCACAAGCATATGTGTACTTCTCTCCTTTGATCAGATGAATGTGAGGTTTAAGTGTTGCCTGCTTCTCCCACTCCTCTCTCCTTTGGAGGGACTTTTACTTGTATACCCCAATTATATAAGATAATTATCCCCTGTCTGCCTTTTTCTCCCCTAGCATATTCTTCTTCTTACCTTGGTTATTTGGCTACAGCCTAAGGTCCTCAACCATTCTTTTCCCTGGACCTAGGTGCAGGTCCTCATCTCAATCTGTACAAGATGTTATCCAGCACTAGGTAATGAGTGATAGAGCTGCCAATTGGCACCTCTTCTTGCTCCCTGAACAAAGCTGACCCTTCTGTACCAGATAAATACTCCTCTGGCCCGTGTGCACAACTGCAATCAAGACTTTGTTCAATCATTCTGGAAGACTCTGTGTGGCTGTTCCTAAATGAATCCTATTCCCAATGTCCACAGATTTTTGTCTGCCTCCCTAGGCTGCATGGGGCAGCTATGAAAATATTATGCACTGCAATTTTTTTTTTCTTGCTTTCCCCCACAAGACTTAATCTTGTGCTTTTTCTAAATCTCTTTGTGGCACTGTAGGAGAGAGCTCGACTGTATTATGTCCTTCTACTCCACCATCTTGGCTGGTCTCCAGCAGATACAATGTAGCTAGGACCTTAATCAAAGGCTTTCCAGCAATGTAGAATCGTTTGGACCTTATTTTCTTAAGTTTTTTTTTTTCTTCCACTTTAAGGCAAAAATAGCTGGGAGACAGGAAGGAGGTGCAGTTATGCCAAGAGGCTGAAGTCTCTCATCTCTGCAGGAGCTTTGGAGGACAAGGTGGGCATTTGGAGAAAGGCACTAGAGTGAGAAGATCCCTAAGATGGTACCCGTGTTGGGTATGCGCTTAGTGAAGGACTACAAAGTGAGGCACAGAAACAATGGTCACCAAGGGAAAGAACTACTCAGGGGAGCATATTCCCCCAGATGATGTTAGAGACCTGGGACAAAGCCCCCCTTTCATTTTGTGAACTCCTCATTTTGCAAGATAAAATCAACTCTGAAACCCGAGCCTTCTCTGTACCACCTGCCCTTGGGATCCCTCCTTCCCTCCCTCCCTTTGATTGAAGAAGGTGGAGAGGTTGCACATCAGGGATATCCTCCCAGGTCCTCTGAGGCCACCCAGGGCATTCACTTCATCATTTTCCACCAAGCTGATCTCCTGGTGATTTCTCATCAATCTGCAAGATGAAATAAACTCTGAAACTCATACCTCCTCAGGTAATTTCCCACCCACAGGTACAGGGCACTCTCTGCCCACCACTGCCCCTCCTCCCAACCACCTACACTTCCTCCTCCCTTTCAGCTTCTTTTTATGTATTGTCTTCATCCATTAGATTGTGAACTCTCTCAAGGGCAGGGGCTGTCTTATGTTTTTCTTTGGATCCTCATTGCCTAGCACAGTGGCTGGCACATAGTAGGCACTTAGTAATATCTTTATTGACTGATTCTATGTTAGTTATGGTCACCTCCATACTATGAGACATTAGAATTTTTCTAAGACTGGTTTTAGAACTTAGGGATTAAAAAAAAATGAAAAATGGTATAGTTCCTGCCCACAGGAAACTTGAGTCTAATAAGGAAGATATGATACTAAGTTGATCAAAAGGTTAAAATGGTTGGAGGGCTGGAGTGACAAAGTACGCCTAGGCAAGCAAGAACCAGCTTATTACCTGGCAGCTAAGGGGAAGATTTGACAACTACTCTCCTGTTCCCTCCCTAGTCTAGCCTAGGATTTCAAGAAATGGGCTTGTCTCACACAGCTTTAATCTAACCTATGAAGTTTATTGACAAGTTACAAACATTCACATGCACAAGGAAATATGAATCTGTCTCACCACTACTCAGGTCCCTGGGATCCTAAGAAATAAAAGAGCCTACATAATTGTCTTTGGAAAACAGTTCTGAGAACTACAAGCTGATTCTGAGAGGCCCATAGCAGTTATGGACCACACCAGTTTATATCCAAGATGACAAAGAGAACTAGACCCCTTTACAAATTCATCAACCCCAGATACCTTTGAATCCAACTATCATGAGGCTACTAAGGATGAACACAGGGACTGGTAAACTCTCAGCAAAAGGTCTCAATTTTTAGACCAAGTTCTCAGGTGAGGGGAAGGAGTAGAAGAGAGGTATGGGAGGTTTGAGGAGACAGCAAAAAATTTTGGAAAATCATCCGTGGTGAGGATAGTGGATTGATGAGAAAACAAATTTGTTACCTGTGAAGCAGGCATTCTGAAGGGCACAGTGAAAAAGGTACGTAGCTTCACAGCATGACATGAGAGGGGTTGGAATGAAGGTGATGGGAGTAAGGGACTGGGTAATGGGGGAACAGAATGAAGTTTGAACAGTAACAACTGTGAGTTCAGAATCACTAGAGTGTATGGCAACATGTGAGTTTGATAATCATTGAGGAATGAGTTCAGGTGGGTTATCTCAACAAGCCCAAAGATTAGGTTTCAGGGTGATATCCTCTCAGGTAGTGGTGAAACAGTGGTGTGAGGAACTTGGTGGAATTGTTTCCCTCCTTCCAAAGGTGATTCCAATCCCTCCCTATCCTTCAAGACCCAACTCGAAAGGTCTCTCCTTCCACATGGGCTTCTCAGAACTCAACTGGAAGTGGTCTGTCCTGTGAACCAACATAGCATATGGCTTCTCTTACTGCCCTTTAACATTCTGCCTCATAGTAAAGGAATGAAATTCCCTCCTACTAAGCAAGCTTCCCAAAAGCAAGGGCTTGAATTACAAATCTCCTTGCAAGCTTGAGCTAGAATGTATACGATAGCTAGATGTTCCACAAGAGCAGGGATTTCATCTCATTCACCTCTGCATTCCCCACCATGCAGGGCACAGGGCCTTGTATATAGTGGGCTCAGCAAGATTATTTCCCAAATGAATATGATAAATAGCATAAGAAAATCCTTCATCTATAAGGCTTCTGGAACACTGGGGCAATTGGTAGATCAGTAAAATACAAACAATTATTTTTTCATTGAGACATTAAAAACAATATAATGATGTCATGTACAGGATTGAATACAAGAGCAGGAAAACTACATAATAATTCATAATCATGCCACTGGGAAGATAATACTTGAACTTGTGACTAAACAAAATAGTAACTTTTAAAGTCCTGCAGGCTTCCTACAATTTAATCAGATTGTCTAAACACCTACTACTATGGAAGTTTTGAAAGAAGTGGGAGTAAGAAGAAGGTACATCAAATAATTCTGATACATGAAGTCCTGAAGGAAAAGCAAATAGGCAGATTAGGGTGAGGGGTAAGGTGAGGGACTTTGGTTAGCCAGAAGGCTCTGAAGGGGGAAGGGTACCAAAGCACATCTACTTAAATTTTGTATCCAATTCCACCCCTTCCAATTCTCTCTCCTTCCCTCTTTCCCAGAGATCCAAGGCATTTGCCAAATCTCTCTTGGGGTCTTCATCTTCACCCAAGAAAAATTAAAGGTATTACTGAGGTTAGTGGGATGGAAGAGCTCCTTCATAAAATTTAGTTCACAAGCCTGAAATTACAATTTTGAAGGAAAAGTCTGAGAAATTAGTCCTATCTGGATACATACTGTTTCAATGCACAGACAAAAGCAATGCCTAGCCTACCTCAGATTCTTATATTGAACTCAGCTTATTCATTCTCACCACCATTCCCTCCAAGTGAAGGTCTAGGGAACAAACACGGTATCTTCACTAAGGGGTGGCTCAGCATAGTGGATACTTTGTCTAGAGTTTAAGAATTAATTTTCCGAATGAGTCAGCCTTAGATTCAAGTTCCATCATTTGGCATTTCTACAACTTGGAGCAAGTCTGACAACATGTCTCTTACTCATCCATCAAGTTTGAATATTCCCCAAAATGCCATTAGCCTCCTCACTCTGATTCCTCTTGAGAATATTTAACCCATTTCTACAGTAACACAAAAGCACCCTCTGCTGTTGAACAAGACACAACGTTCTCAGGAAATTACTCTACTGAACTACCAAGAGTTTTATGAATAATAACAGGTAATACAGAGCTGGGGGGGAAAAAAACCTTTACTAGAACTAGAGAGGGAAAGCGCTACTATAGTCATTCTGAAAGATCTTGAGGGTTTACTTCAAGTTCAAAAGGGGTCAACAGGGAGCTATGGCAATAAAAAAAGTTAATGTTTTCTTTGGCTATAGTGAAGTATCTAGAATACTTATACTATTCTCTGGTCAAACTACAAATTAGCATATTATAGAATACTGTACACATTTCTGGGTAACACATTTTAACTAAAGAGATAGAAAAACTAGAGATGGAAATTTTTGGTATAGAAGGCCTTTAAGGTTTCTTCTCAATCAGATTCTGTGGCCCTATTTTCCCATTGGTGAAAAGGGAATAATACCACAGGGTTGCTGTAAGAATAAAAATGAAATAATTTCAAAAAATAAGTTAGCAGCACGCCACAGTTTATTGTCAATGGAACATAAGAACTGCCACATTAGGTCAGCCCCATTTCCCAGCCAGGGTACATGCTCTTCTCAAGGAGATTCCCTCAATGTTGAGGCTCTCCAAAGCACTTCTTATTTTCTTTAATGACACAACAGACCTATCTTCCATGCATTTATCTAAGCTATTGCTGATCTCCAATTATATATGTGAGTAAGACCACTTACAGACAGTAATAAATCCCTTAAGCTTACTCTTCATTGTGCTAAAGGGCACTTGCTTTTCATTACTCCATTCCAGCTTTAAAGGGAATCTGCTCTTCGTACGATTTTGGAATACAAATTCACATTCACCCTTCACAATTTTATAGACTTCAACTGCCATGTTCATAACCTTGCTCTCCAACCTGGAGAACTTTAATTTTTATATCAAGCCTACGATATTCTTCTCTAGTTCTGTCATGTCTCTCTTAACGAGACAGACAGAAGACACTGTCCATGTACTGACAAATCAGTTTTGCCCAGGGGCTCCATAGTGTTCTGTTTTCTGTACTAGCCAGGCTGGTGCTCATCATCTGATTAAACTTTCATATCAGGGAACATTCTCCAACCGCTTACAGATCCTTCCTGGGTCATGAATGGAATGGATAGTTAGCTTAGAAACCAATTCTACATAGTCTGGATCACTGTCACCTAAATCTCCTGCTTTACACTTGTCCCCATGGAGACTTCTGCCTGTCTCCATCAAACACTCCTACGGTTTGCCTTCTGCTAGCTCAGCATTTCAGTGCTACCAGGAGTTTAGTGCATCACCTGCACACCTGAAGAGCTCTGTGAGCCGGTGTTAAAAAAACATGAGCAAAACCATAGGTCTCACCTGCTACCCAGAAGCCTGAGAGATAATGGACCCTCTGCATGTGCCATGCCACCTAGGGGCCAACTGTTCTGGAGGGTTCCTTTCCAAAGGAAAAGCAGAGCCCTAATTCAGTGGAGTCGACCATGCTCTCAATCTGACAGGCACAGACACCAGAAACACCATGGCAGTCTATACCAATGGATATAAACTTCCCCACCACCACCTGCGGCCATTAAATAACTAAGTCTGCTGCTTGGCTGGGCATCAAAAGGCTGGTTCCTTCTCCCACCCAAGCTCACTTCAATTTGTTAGGGAGGTTGGAGAGAAAGAGGAGATAATATATCACACCTAAATCTCTTTCCAGTGTCAAGTATTGAGGAAGATGGTGGTCTCCATTTCCAACAACTTCCCCAGAGACCTTTCTGCTTACTGAGCTGGGCCTGACAGTCATCGCTGGCTGCTTAACTATCTCCAACTTCCAGATGAGAAAATAAAAAAAGTAGCCACCCAGAAAATGAGAGGATGGAGTAGCATTCCTGACTCCCACACACTTCATGAAGTGGCCAGCATTTGCCATGTTGGGCTAAACTCCATAGCATTCAGGTAATAGAGAATAACTTGGTCTTTCTCATACTTTTTGCTAAATATGGGTAACAATCTCTATTCTGACTCATTTGGCCTAATTATTCGTGAGGCTTAATAGCCTGTTCCCCACAACTCACACAAACACCAATGCTTGAGTAAAAATTGAGTGGGATGCAAAGCCCAAGAACAAATCATGTTAGCTAACTTGCCTACTGCTGCTCCCTTAAGCTGTTCCATTATTTACTTCCTTCTCTGCAGTCCCTCTTGACTTGCTAGCCTTCTACCTACTGGAAGTATCCAATGTGAAATGAAATAGGCCTTGGCTGGCACTATCTTCAGGTGTTGCTGTTTACTCAGCAGCCAGATGGGTTGAATCAGAAGGGCCCAGAGATGTCAACTGAGTCTTCATCACCTTCATTAAGACAGATTTGAAAAAGAGTCTTCAGGTCTCTAGGGATCCTGGTTTGACTTCTAGATCAGAGAGCTGTGTCAGATTTATTGCCCTATAAGGTACTGCAAAGAAAAACTGCTATGACACCTTCATGACCATATATAGGGTCAGGAGGCTAGGCTTTCTTTCCGCTAATCCTTACACACACAGTCTCCTCCCATTCTTGCCACAGAGGGCAACAGAGACCTTCAAAGAGAAACAGCTTTATTAAACCTCAAAAATGCAACATTTGTACTCATGTTCGGTCGTGGCTGATGAGGAGGGGTGACTACCAGCCTGGCTGTCACCTGATTGGCTTGGCTGGTATCTCATCATGAAAGCGATTGCTTCTTATTAATCTCACCTTCTGTTTGTTTTGACCTCAGTAACCCTACTAAAAGGGAAGAAGCTTTTTCCTCTCTGAGAATCAGATCTTCTAATCCCATGTGGTGATAATGCCTATAAAGTGTGCGAGCCCCAGTAGTATAGCTATCTGCTGCATTAAAGGGGGTTTAGGGAAAAGGAGGAGGAGGGAAGAGGAGAAAGGAGTGGCCTGTAGGCCAAAACCTGCAGATCCCAGAGGATGGTATTGCATTTGCTGAATAGTGAGGTTACCTAGCCCACTGGCTCTAAAGACTCAGATGCTTATCCTTGATGATTGAGCAGGCAAACAAGGACAGTCTCAAAGGAAGTCTTCAAGAAGGCAGACAACATCACAAAGCAGTCATTGTGCCTGCGGGGTTGTTGGAAGGCAGACATCATAGACGATGAGAGTGGAAACGTTACACAGGGGTCTTCAAGGAGCTGGCGGCAATCGCTATAGGAGGAAGAAAACACAGAATTAAGGCTTGGCCAACCAAAATAAAGGAGCCTTTGTTCTATAGTTCAGGAAAGAAAGGTAAGGGTAAGGTGGAGGATTCAGGAGTTAGGATCAGTAGTTATACCCTCATTCTTGGAGGCAGCATAAAAATCTAGTCAAGTCAGAATCCTACAGCAAGACCCTTCCTAAAACCCATATCCTCCTCGAGGTGAAGTTTTTCCAGTTTCCTTCAATGACTGAAACTTACTACTCAATAAAGAAGAAAGTTACCACATGCAAGATCCCAGTTACACATGGTTGCAAGCAGCAAAGTTCACAAGTATTCACAGGTCACCAGGTACTATAATTCTTAGAAAACACCAAGCCCACAGTGGTCTGATAGGAGGATCAAGGGTACCAGCAGAACCGACATCCTTTTCTTCATAAACCCGTAGCATCTCCTAGTTACATTTTGTGAAGTTCAGGATATGTGGCAGAAAGAGCTCTGCTGCAAAGCCAGCTGGGGGATTATGTTTAGTTCAGCTTTTCAGGGCAGGAGTGAAGCTGGACCATCAGTCAGATGATCCAAAGCATCAGAAAAGCTCTCTGAAAACAAGGGACTCAAGATGGCATGGCATGTAATCATTGCACAGTTCTGCTAACTTGAGCTTCCTCTGATATAGTTCTCAGGCCCCTAGTCTGTGGTTCTATAAAAAACAGCCCAGCTCACATAATGAATATAAAGGTCGTCGGGATCATCTGCCCTTAGGACAGCCCTCTCTCGGTGATTCCCTGGTCCTTCACTTTTTTTTTTAAGCTAACACATACATAGTACTTACTATGTGCCAAGCATTGTGCTGAGTGCTTCACAGTTACCTCATTTGATCCTGACGACAACCCTAGGAAGGGAGGTGCTATTATTATCCCCATTCTACAGAAGAGAAAACTGAAGCAAAGAGATTAAAGTGGTTCACCAGGGTCACAGAGATAGTTCCATGCCTGAGGCCAGATTTGAATTCCACTCTTTTTGACTCCAGGCTCACTCAATATATCAAAAACAATTTATTTTTTCCCCCAAAACCGCTCCTCTCCTTCTGACTTCAATTTTGTCAATGGTACCCATTGACCTATGTCAAATTCAGTCTCCTTTTCTGGCTCAACATCCATATGACATCCCATAAAAGTGAGTACAACCCAAGGCTCTATCCTGGGCCCTCTTCTCTCTCTTCTTCTTGATACTATGGTCAGTTCCCATGGTTTCAATTATCATCACTATGCAGAAGACTCCGAGACCTATATATCCTGATCTAGTTTCTACTGAGCTCTACTCATATATCATGAACTGTTACTGTTTATTGCATATTCCCAAATGGATAGCCTATAGGTATGTCAAACTCAACACGTCCACAACGAAACTCATAATCTTCTTCCTAAATCCACCCCAGTTCCAAATTTCCTTATTTTTGTCAAAAGCACTAACATACTTCCCATAACCCAGGTTCAAAAGCCTGGATTCATCCTCCTCCTCTCTTACCCCACCATGTGCAATCAGCTGCCAAATCCTGTCAATTCTACTACACAATCTCTCTTGCACATATCTCCTTCTTTATACTCACATAACCACCATCCTAATTCAGAGGTCCTTATCACTTCTCACCTGAACTACTGCAATAGTTTAATTGGTTTCCCTGCCTCCATTCTCTCTGTTCCTCAATCCATCCTCCCCACAGGTGAACAAATTGATATTCTTAAAGCTCAGTTCTGACTATATCACTCTCCTGCTCAAAAAGCTCCAATGCTTACCTATTGCCACAAAAACAAAATACAAATGCCTCAGTTTAGGGGGCAGAGCCAAGATGGTGGCTGGAAAGCAGGGACTTGCATGAGCTCCCCACCCAGGTCCCTCCAAAAACCTATAAAAAATGGCTCTGAACAAATTCTAGAGCTACAGAACCCACGAAATAACAGAGGGAAGCAAGGCTCCAGCCCAGGAAGGCCTGGATGGTCGCTGGGAAGGGTCTATCGCTGGGAGTGGAGCAGAGCAGAGCCTAGCGTGGGCTGTGCCAAGAACAGCCAGACCAGGAGCCAGGCGTAACAGGCCCTAGCGCCCTGAATCAGTGAGCTGTGGCAGTTACCAGACTTCTCAACCCACAAACACAAAAGACAACAGAGAAGGTTAGTGGGAAAAGCTGTGAGGGACAGAGTAAAAGGAGTTCACAGTTCAGCCACTGCCCTAGGGGCAGCAGAGGTGAACTACAGCTGCAGTTGCTTCCAGCCCCAGGCCCACCTGCTGGGAGGAATTAAGCAGCAGATCAGAGCAGGAGTGCAGAGCCTGCTTAAGATCTGAATGGTGATTTGGGTTGGTGGTTCTTGGGGGAGGAGGAGCACTGGTGTGGCAGAGCTTGCTGTGTGAGAAATAGCTCTGAAAACAACAGCACAGCCTCTCAAGCTTGGGACAAAGTACTCTATACTCTACAAGCTATCATAACCTGCTGAAAAACACAAGAGTCAAGTACTTGGCTGAGAACACGGCCAGGCAGCAAAAACGCACTCAGATTCAGACTCAGACTTTGGAATTTTTCTTTGGTGACAAAGAAGATCAAAACATACAGCCAGAAGAAGTCAACAAAGTCAAAGAGCAAAAGCCTCCCAAGAAAAATGTGAACTGGTCTCAGGCAATGGAAGAGCTCAAATCTGGAAAAGCAAGTCAGAGAAGTAGAGGAAAACTTGGGAAGAGAAATGAGAGCGATGCAAGAAAACCATGAAAAACAAGTCAATGACTGGCTAAAGGAGACCCAAAAAAATACTGAAGAAAATAACACCTTAAAAAATAGGCTAACTCAAATGGCAAAAGAGCTCCAAAAAGCCAATGAGGAGAAGAATGCCTTGAAAGGCAGAATTAGCCAAATGGAAAAGGAGGTCCAAAAGACCACTGAAGAAAATACTACCTTAAAAATTAGATTGGAGCAAGTGGAAGCTAGAGACCTGATGAGAAATCAAGATATTATCAAACAGAGCCAAAGGAATGAAAAAATGGAGGACAATGTGAAATATCTCATTGGAAAAACCACTGACCTGGAAAATAGATCCAGGAGAGAGAATTTAAAAATTATTGGACTACCTGAAAGCCATGATCAAAAAAAGAGCCTAGGTATCATCTTTCAAGAAATTATCAAGGAGAACTGCCCTGATATTCTAGAGCCACAAGGCAAAATAGAAATTGAAAG
>CM053625.1:158462125-158477371 GCA_028646595.1 Phalanger gymnotis | reverse complement strand
TGTGGGTTCTGTAGTTCTAGAATTGGTTCAGAGCCATTTTTTCATAGGTTTTTGGAGGGACTTGGAGGGGAGCTCACGCCAGTTGCTGCCTTCCAGTCGCCATCTTGGCTCCGTCCCCCCATATTTTATCCTTTATAGAGCCCAGTTCTATGGTGAGAAAATTACAAAGTTTAGATTATAAACTTCAGGAATTATGTCTATTTAATCTGCTTAGCAATACCATCAAATAATTTGTCCTTTTATTAAAAAGGGTGAAGAATGGAGACCTTGAGACTTGAAAGGGCAAACAACTTTTACTTATCTGTGAGTGGGTGGGGTTCTTTCTCCTTAGAGCAAACTCCCTGGATCTCCACTGATTCTTATTGCCTCCTCTGGTCCCTCGAGCTCCATGTTCCCTACCTCTCGAAGACATCGCTTTTGGCAGTCACAGCTCTCCTGCCTGGGCAAGGTATGTGCTGGAAATGGTGGCCTTGCACACAAGATCTTTGAAGAATAAAGCAGAAAAGGTGGGGGGAATGAACAATGCTTTTGATGATAGATATTTTCTAGAAATCTGGATTTTATTGGGGCCTACTTCTACTTTGGTTTTATGTGGAAATAGACATAGTGTTAATGAACGATTGTTGAGATTTAGGTTAGGATTTGGCCAGGCTTTGAGAAGAATTGAAGGAACATTAAAACTTGCCTTTGTATGTAGTCTTTATTACTGTGGCACCCTCATCTTCTGTAGGTCATCCCAATTGCCACCCATCTCCTAAACAATGGGAGTGGAGTAGGAGTTCTTCAATGTCTTGAGCACATGATTGGGGCTGTTCGAGGCAAAGTACTAGAGGTAAGAATATTCTCTTTCCTGTAGCATCATAGCACACCTTGGCCTGGCTCTGTAGGTGTCCAGGGGCTTATCTTATTCTCTTTTCTCTCTTTTTTCTCTCAAAGATTCACAATCATTTCCCCCATAAACCTATCATCTTGATTGGCTGGAATACAGGAGCCTTGGTAGCTTGTCATGTAAGTAATTTCTCATCTTTTTTGAGTACCATTCTCTAAAAATTTGGGGTGATTGACAATTCTAAGGTGGAAGCTTAACTTTAGATGTTTGTCTTTGGTATTGCCCATTGGGTTGTTGTCATATTCTAGCAAAATTAGGGGTTTATTTACTATCAGGCATGAATTTGAATATTGGTTTATATAGATTTGCCTGATACACTAAAAAGTTTTACCCCACAGGAATGTAAAATAAATATAATTAGTTAAATGTTTTATTTTTGAATTGGAACCCAGTATTCAGGCTGACTGAAGGAAGTGATCCATCTTCTATATATTCTCTGATCTCAGAAGTAGTATAGAAGAGGAAAGGAAGTATTAAAGGAGTGTTCCAGAGAAAGGGGGAGTAATGGGGAGCCATATATTGGATTTAAGATTGAAAGAGTTTTTTTTTTTTTACTTGAGGTAGAAAACTCTCTTTTGGACTTCTCCCGATCTCATTTACTAGCTAGAGAAGAAGTGAGCAGGCCTGGAATCTATTCTGGGGAATTAGAAGGCTGTGGCATTTATAGCCTCAGTGTTCTTCCAGGTTCACCTCAAGGCCAGGTCTTTGGGTTATGTGACTATTTTACAAAATGACACCCCTTGTATTCATTACTATTTAATTCAACAAGCATTTATTAACTACTTTGTGAAAGATAATGCCCAATGATGTCATGACTGAAAGACATAGAGATCAGAATGGTGTTTTGGAGGTTAGGACTAATTGGTAGATTGGGTTACTTAAAGGATTCTTGGTTGGCCAAAGCTGCAAGGACATGTATCCTTACATCAACAATTGTATTCTTTTCAGGTATCAGTGATGGAGTATGTCACTGCAGTTGTCTGCCTTGGATTTCCTCTGCTTACAGTGGATGGGCCCAGAGGGGTAAGGATAGGATTGAGATTATGGGCTAGTTATTAGAATGAGAATGGAAAGTCAGGTACCACTATAGTCTCCTTCCCGTGCTTCATTCAACTAAGGGAATTTTCCTGCACCTAAGAAATTTCCTATAGTCTCATCCCCTTTCCTGTCTGGGTTTCCCACAGGAATTTACTGAATGTGTGTTGTTTGGTTAATATCTCCTAAAGATTTTTCTCTTGTCAGGATGTGGATGACCCTCTCCTGGATATGAAGACTCCAGTCCTTTTTGTTATTGGCCAGAACTCTCTACAGTGTCATACTGAGGCCATGGAGGACTTTCGGGAGAAGATTCGTGCCGATAACAGCATGGTGGTAGTTGGAGGAGCTGATGACAATCTCAGGTGGGCACATTTGGGGAGTGTTTGCTGTTTCCTGTTGGACTGTAAAGAGTCATGCAAGAGTAATTTCAAGTGAGGTAGAAGAAAATGTCTTCTAATTGTGGCCTCTCTGGGTCTCAATTTCCTCATACATAATTAAGAAGTTGGGAGCTAGGTGGCCTGGTGAATAGAGTGCCAGGCTTGGAGTCAGGAAGACTGATACTCCCGAGTTCAAATCTGGCCTCAGACACTTACTAGCTGACCCAGGGCAGGTCACTTAACCCTGTTTGTCTCAGTTTCCTTCTCTGTAAAATGATCTGGAGAAGGAAATGCCAAACCACTCTAGTATCTTTTCCAGGAAAATCTCAAATGGGGTCACGACTGAATAAAGATTGAACAGTAAGGGGGTGGAGGAGATGCATTGCTAAAGATTCCTTCTAGCTCTCAGTTCTATGATCAATATATTAGGAGGCTGTGCTATATATTAGTGCTGTGAGTGGACATAGCACTTAATTAGAAATTAGGAGTCTTGGGTGGGATCTCCAGTTCTTCTGCTACCTCATGCCATCACTTCACTGTTCTGAGTCTCATTCTCCTCCTCTGTAAATTTGAGGATGTTGGACTTGATGGTCTCTAAGGTCTCTTTCAGCTCTAGAATTTTGTGAGTGTGTCTTTTAGAGAAATTTTTCCTATTTTTTTTTTCTCACTTATGCTTCTTACTGTGCTCAGAAAATAAATCAACCCTTAAATCAGCAGAATGTTGTTTTTTTTTCAATGAATCATGTCTTCATATAATTATCTTATTCCTTTCTCTTAGGATAAGCAAAGCAAAGAAGAAGTCTGAAGGTCTGACTCAGAGCATGGTGGACAGATGTGTCCAGGTAAACACAGTTGTTTTGCTCTTTTCTTTCTGCTACATTTGTCATATCATATTCTGGGATTTTGGTTCAGTTGAGGGGTCAGAAACTTCTTTATCTCACGGTACTAAGTTTTTTCTGTTGGGGCTACTGAGAAATACAAGGCATGATCAGGGGAAGAAGAAAGAAGAGAAGTAAGAAAAACAGCTTGAAGAGGAAAAAAAATTCAGGTGGATGAAAGTGGTAGAGTACTGTCAGTTTCAACTGTTCTTCAGGGGTCCTACTACGTAGTTTTAGTATTTATTTGTAGATTGAGAAGACTGTCAGACTTTACATGGGAGGGAAAAAAACAGCTCATTTTAATGTCAGGAGGAGGATGGAGTTGATACTGATTTTAAAATATCCTTGAGATTGTACCCTGGGGGTGACACTGGCACTGATAGTCATTTCCTTCTTGAACCAGGATGAAATTGCAGACTTTCTGACTGGTGTGCTCACTCGTGCTGAGGGTCACAGCAGCTCTGAGCCCCGAGATCAGGATGCTGAGAAAAAGAAGAAACCTCGTGATTCAGCTCGCCGGGACTTAGCTTTTGAACTTCCTGAACGGGGAAGTCGGCCTACCTCTCCTGCTGCTAAGCTTCCTGCCTCACCTTCTGGTTCCGAGGTAATGCAGCTTAATGATAATATGTCTGTATTTGGGGGCATAGGGAAGGGACCATGTTGGTAAGTTTGGTTCTCAGCAAGGTGGAAAGTGGAAAGAACGCTGGAATTGGGGGACCTGGTACAAATCCGGGCTTTATTACTTAGGACCTGTGTTATCTTGGGCAAGTTACCCAAACACTGAGACCTTAGTTTCCTCATTTGTAAAATGAAAGACTTGTATTTTTGACCTCTTTTCTATCCTTAACTCTTAGTTCTTGAATCTCTTCATGCTTCAGGTTTTGCACATTTATAAAAAGAAAATTCCTGCTTGCGAATCCAGGGAGTCTCATGAAATTTCATGCTTCTGTCTTTATACCTCTCTTTATACCTATACGTGGGTCATGACCCGCAGTTTAAGAAGTGCCGAAGGGTCGAGAGTGGAAAAAATTTAAGAAGCCCTGTGTAGTACCTAACACCACTATTACTTGTTATTGAATTGAATTGTTATAGTTAAGATGACATGTTTTTTCTTTATCTCTCTAACCCCATCCAGGATCTATCAAGTGTGTCTAGCAGCCCCACCTCTAGTCCGAAGACCAAAATGGCTACAGTGACCTCTGCCCCTAAGTCTAGCCAAATTGGCACTGCCCAGCTATTGAAGAGACATGTGCAGCGGACAGAAGCTGTCTTGACCCATAAACAGGCTCAAGGTACAGATCCTAGGCCTAATGCCAAATGAGTTTCCTTCCCATCTAGTTGTTCCTTAGAACTTGGGTTTCTTAAATGATTGGCCTCCCTAACTATCCCAAATGAGGTATGATCTGGGGATATCAGTGTGCTCCTACTTCTCCGTTTTAATCAAGGGTAATCTTGATATGAAAAGAAGTCACAAAGGGACATTCTAAAAGGGTCTATATGGAAAGTGTGGAAGGATACTCTTCCTTGCTTTGCCTTGTTAATAGCAGGAGTTTTGTGGGATGAACTTCATATCTTTATGGTCAGCAGGGAAAGACATTACCTTTTCCTTCTTACAAACAGCTTCCCTGATTCACTGCTAGTAGAAAGTGGCTTGTGAAAGAGTGAGGCCTGGAGATACTCAGATTCACTGGGCTCTTCCTTTGCTCTGTGACTTGAGAGTCATAATTTCCATACTAAACCCAGTAGGGATTTCTGGTGGGAGGGATTTGTGACTATCCTTTACTTCACATTTGATTTGGGGAATTTTGAAATGTGATTGACATGAGAAGCTTTTAATAATGTGAACACTAGAAAGAATCAGTGAAGAGGAAAGAAGGAAAGTGTCAGAGAAGAAATTGCTTGAGGAAGCTAATAATTTTTATGCTGATAATTCTGGCTTTCATTTAGCCCAGATAGGGTCTGGTATTATGGGAATTAATTGTTTTTCCAGGAACATCTAACATGTTCAGATTTCCCTGTGGGGGTTGAGTGCCTGGAAACAGCAGAAGTTATTTCCTGCTGTAACTTACTATACTGAACTCAGACTGCCTATCAAACAGGATCATCTTATCTGCTTTATCTGGTGCTTAAGGGTCAGAACTCAAACCCTAGATTCCTCCAAGGTAGGGTAGAAAATTAATGATAACAAGGAACAGAAGAGAAAGCAATGTATGTGTGTGAATGTATGGGAGAAAACAAAGTTTCCCTAGTTTGTGTGATGGTGTTTTTGTGCTCTGTTTCTGCTTGGTGGCTTCGTAGCTAAGTACTATTAAATGTTAGCTTTTACTCTCATTTGGAACACGAGATAGGGCATAGATAGGGAGTATTTAGAGGTTTCTTGCTAATAGGCACACTGTTAGGACATTGGTCAGTCAGGGAATCAAAATGGGGTCTGGTTGGTCACATGAGTGAGATCAGTAACCTTAGAACCCCATTAGTGATGGTTTCAGTCAGCAAGAAGTGATGAGGAGACATCTTTAGGCCCCTTCCTGGCTCCCTCCCCTTTCTTGTCTTCCTTGGCCGGCTATGATTCTGTAATTCTTTCTGATTCATTCCAGCGCAGTTTGCTGCTTTTCTGAAACAAAACATGCTGGTGAGGAAAACTCTTCCTCCTGGCACCTCCTCCTGTCTCTTTGGTGAGTATCTTTCTCTTGCTTGCCTGTCTCTTGCTTTCTCTGCATCTGCTGTTCAGCTTGCCTCTTTCACGTACAATCCAGCACTATTCCTTGCACAAAGTAGGTACTTAATATTTGAGTTGAAATTGATTGAAGTTTTGCTCTAGTGTTTTGTGGTGTTGCCTCTTAGTCCTATCTTTGTACCCCTCTCTCTGTCATCCTATTTCTTTCTCAATGGATTTGTCTCTGTGGAACCCTCTTGCCTTTGTCAATGCCATGTTGCATCTCTTTTATTTTTTCTTATTCTTTCTCCTTCTGCTGTCTTTTATTCTGTTTCACTTCCTTTTTCCCTTTGTGTTCTCATTTTCTTGCTTTATCTGCATGACCCCTTTTTGTCTGCAAGCCTTCGCATATATAGAAAGGCCTTGTTTCTATACTCTTTGTTTTGCTTCTGCTTTCCTGTTCCCATCATGGCCACTAAAGGAAGCAAACCATTTGCAAGCTTTCAGAGCTTTTTTAAAAAAACTTGCCTGTCTCTCTTCCACTCCTTCCCATTCGAGCTAGTGCATCCAGGTCTTGAATGATTCTTCTAGCGCTGATTGTGCTGTGATGGCAATTGGGAAGAAATGCTTGTGGTTCCAAGCACCCGTAATTGGAGCAGCTGATATTGCCCTTCGTGCTTGAATTGGGAAGGGATGGAGTGGGACGGTCTCCTGAGAAGTTGGCAGTAAACCTAGAGGAATGAGCCAGTCTGTAGAGGCCTGCATATGTGAAGAGAACTTTGGTGAGAGGAGAACAAGGAACGCTGGGCCATCCTTGTAGATGAGTTTGATTTGGATCTATTCACTAATCAGTGAAGAGAGCCTCGTTTGTACACTGGAGAGAAGCAATCTCTGAAGAAGGTTGCATGGTGTGCTGTTAGCCCTGGTCCTTTTGGAACAGGAGCTTTGGAATCCATTGGAACTCCTCTAGCCCGAGGACAGAAGAGAGCTATCTTTTCAACAGTGGAATCCCTTAGGTCTCCTACATCTGACAGAGGAAACCTCACAATTTTAGGGGGCTGGACAAAACTCAGTGTTTACATGGTAATTTTAACTTTTAGAGGAGGATAGCCTTCCTTCTCTTGTATGGGGCTGGTGGCCGTATACTGTGTGACCTTCATGTATGCTGCCGGCCTTCCTCTGGTCCTGCTGATTTCTCTGCCTTGCTGTGCTCTCTGCAATGTTTAATATCCCCAGGGGAACTCTAGATTTGTGATTTGAGGACAAATGGAATCAGAGAAGGATGGAACTGTTTAAGAGCCTGGGAAATGCTACCTGTTCCTATCAGAGAGTCTCCCTATCACCCTCATGTTCTCTTGCTGGACCCAGTGGTGGTAGGGAGAAATTGCTCCTTTTTTTCTTTCTGGACCTTCGCATTCTCCAGGCGGGAGTAGGATGAGCAGAAATGTAGTCACATCACTCAGGACAGGGGTGTAACATGGGGTTCTAGGTAGGATCAGGGTGCTACTGTGGGGTAAACTCTGAGGCGAGGCAGCTGCAGGCAGAATTGAATTTAGTAAGCATCTTGGGTGCAAAGCCTTGGACATGGGCTGATCAGTTCAAGTAGAGTGTGTGTGTGTGTGTGTGTGTGTGTGTGTTGTATATGCTTGTGCGCCTCTTTGAGGCAGTGTCTGTTGGGACTTCGTGGGTTGGAGGAGACCTCAAACTGATTTTCCTCACTTTTCAGTTCCCATCTCCTCAGACCAAGCCGAGGAAGCTGATAAAGAAGACCTTCGGGGCCAGCTGAAGCGTCAGCATCCTCCTAGCCCCCCTCCGGGCAGCAAGACTTCCAAGCGAGCCAAGATCAAAGTGACCATTGTCTCTCACGGGGATGGAGCTAGTGGACCAAGTCTCCCATCTCAAACAGGAACCACTGAGGGCAAGTGTCTAGGAAAGCTGTTATTGTACTAATTGAACACTCATAGAGAGCACAGACTGCCCCATTTGTGGTTCCTGCTTTGGGGTCTAGGCTTCATTCCATGTTATAAGAAGCTTGTAGTAGAAGCATATGTTGGCATGCATGCTGAAGAAACCAGGGAGTGTCCATTGATCTGAGATTGGAGTCATAGACTATTAAAATGGACTTTTAGAGAAATTTTATTTCACTTCCTCATTTTACTATTAAGGAAACTAAAGTCCAGAGAAGGGAAATAGCTAATTGTTAAAATAATATTCGTAAAGAACAAATTTGATTATGTGGCTGCTTGCTCAAGAAGCTTCCGTGGCTGCCTTCTACCTCTAGGATAAAATAGTGACTTTATTTGGCGTTTAAAGCCTTACAAAATCTGGGTCCAATCTATCTTTCTGGACTGATTTCATATTACTTCCCCATACTCACTCTGCGGACCAGTCATATTGGCTTGTTTGCCATTTCTGATATTTGAAATGCCATTTCCCTTTTCTGTGCCTTTGCTCAGGATCTCTCCAATGCCTAGAACGTTTTCCTCTGTCTCTTAAAATTTTTTGTTCTCTTCAAGACATAACTTGGGTGCCATCTCCTGTATGAAACCATTTCCTGTTCCCCCAGTTGTTAGTGTCCTCTGCCTCCCCGCCTCCAATTTGCTTTGTATTTACTTTGTATGTATTTTGTACTTACTTGTTGCTTCCCTTTTTTAGAATGTAAATTCTTCGGGGGCAGGGATTTTTCATTTTTGATTTTTTTATCCCCAGTGCCTACTAGTGTCTGGCATAGGGTAGGTGCTTAATAAATGTTCTTTGACTTGAATTTAGCCATGGTCACATAGTTAGAAAGGGTGGAATCGGGACTTGAAAATAGGTCTTCTGATTCCTAGTCCAGAGCTCTTTATCATTAAGCCATAGCTCATTTTAGGGTGGGAATGATGAGATCAGTCCAGGTTTCTTGCATTTTCCCGGGGCTCTGTGATTCTCAGAGGTATAGACAGAAGTAGGCATGATCAAGTCAGTGTGATGAGAAACTGTTGTGCATTTTCAGGAGGAAAGCCCATTACTGTGACTCGGGGGCAAGCTGCTGTAGGTGCCAAGGAGCTAACAGGGCTGCTCACCACAGCCAAGTGAGTCTGTCTAACTTTGTTTTCTTTTAATGTCATTTCTTTTGGTCTCTTCTTGATAGATCATATAAACTGTGGCCTTAGCCATTCAGGTTTTTTCAGGCTGCTTTCATGAAGCATTTCCCTGTGGGGTAGGCCATTTTACATTTATATCCACCAAAAGTACAGGCACTTTTTGTTTGAGGATCTTCAACTTTATTACCATTACTCATGTCCTTGTTCTAATGGCCTGGCCCTCAGAGGGAGATATAGAAGTCCCCCTTATACTTTATTGATTTCTACACTTGGCTTCATGCCTTATTGGTAGAATTTGGTTTAGAATATTGTGGAATATGTAGGATATAGGGAATTGTGAAAAGTTGAGAGTCAGGAGGTCAGAGTTATAGCTCTGTTTATCTCTCTTGTGCCTCACTTAACCCCCTCTTTATTCTTCATTATCCCCATAAATCCATCCTCATCGGTCTACCCTGCTGAAATTTGGAGCAATTCAACTCCTTTTCCTGTCTCTCCAGATCAAGTGCAGCTTCTGAAGCAGTGTCAGTGAGCCCAGCTTCTTCCTCCATTATTCCCAACAGTACTGCTCCTAGTGCCTTCCATACTCTGCAGAGCCGCTTGGTGGCCAGTGGTGGTCACTGTGTGGCAGCCTCCCCTGGCAGCACACTCCCAGGTACTTTGTGTCCCACCTTGTCTTCCTGTGCTTTTTGGTGTGCTGTTGGGTGGGTGGGAGGGATCTTTTTAGGCCTAGCTTTTAGGTTTTTCATGATGCTGTCATTAGGAATTAGCCAAGGCTTCATTCATAATAAGGGATTTTACTCAGCCTAATTTTTTACTTTGGGTGATCCCAGTCTATAGTTGTGTCATTTGTGGAATTTTGGGGGCTTCAGGTTCCATCCTTTTTTAAAAAAATTTTTTATTCATTTTGAACTTAAATACAAGAAAACTTAAAATCTCGAACATGTCCATGTATACAGCAAAACATAAAAAGAGGATTCAATGTAAAATTGAATTTCCATTTCATACTGTTTGCTTAAAAAAAAACACAAGATAAATACTACACATTATTTTCAAAGCTACTTGCTTTTCTGTACTTCTTTCTAAGCTTTCTTTTGGTCTCTGCTGTGCATTTTTATTTATTTTTTCTCTCTCCCTCCCCATTATGTTCTAAGGAAGGCTACCATTAGACACAAATATGTATGTGTGTGTATACATACACAATACATACATGCATACACATATACATATGCATACACATACACATACATTCATGTATATATACACATATATATCTATAATCAATATCTATATATAAAACCATGTTACACATACTTCTTTATAGTGGTTCTACCTCTGGATGTAGATAGCATCTTCCTTCGTAGATCCTTTGTAGTTGATTTGAGTATAATACTCAAAAATGATTTAGTCATTCAAAGTTGTTCTTAAAATAGTATTGCTGTTGCTTTGTACAACATTCTCTTGGTTCTGCTCATTTCACTCTTCATTATTTCATGCGAGTCTTTCCATGTTTGTCTAAAATCAACCAGCTCATCCTTTCTTTTAGCACATTAGTATTCCATCACAGTCATACACCACAACTTGTTTAGCCCTTCTCCAGTTGATGGGCGCCCCCTCAATTTCCATTTCTTTGCCACCACAAAGAGAGTTGCTATAAATATTTTAGAACATGTAAGTTCTTTTCCTTTTTCCTAATCACCTTGGGAAACAGTGGTATTCCTGGATCAAAGGGTGTGCATAGTTTTATAACTCTTTGGGCACAATTCCAGATTGTTCTCCAAAATAGTTGGATTAGGTCACAGTTCCACCAAGAGCGAATTAGTATTCCAGTTTTTCCACATCCCCTCCAACATTTGTTGCTTTCCCCTTCTATCATTTTAGCCAGTCTGATAGTTGTAAGATAATATCTCAAAGTTGTTTTGATTTGCATTTCTCCGAGCAATAGTGATTTAGGACATTTTTTCATATTGATTTCTTCATAAAAAAATTACCTGTTCACATCCTTTGATCATTTATCAATCGGGGAATGACTCATATTCTTATCAATTTGGCAAAGCTCTTTATATATAATGTTTGAGATATGAGACTTTTATCTGAGTCCATGCCCTTCTAAGACACATTTTTACACTCAAAGAATGGAATTAGACATGACCCAATAAAATACTGGTATTAACAAGATCAGATATTTTCTTTCTTCCTCCTTAAGGAAAGTCCATTTGTCTTTACTAGGCATGGTTGTGCAGGGGTGGGGAATCTGCGGCCTTGAGGTCACATGTGGCCATTTGACTGAGTCCCAAGTTTTACAGAACCAATCCTTTTATTAAAGGGATTTGTTCTGTGAAGTTTGGATTTAGTCAAACACAAGCACTTGAGGACCTAGAGTGCCATATGTGGCCTCGAGGCTGCAGGTTTTGCACTGCTGGTTGTGACCTTGAGATATCACTGCAGCTCTTCCCTTAGATCTTTTCCCTCTTCCAGACCGAGGTTGGTAGCAGAAAGTCTTTTGGCAAGGGTATGAATTAGGCCACGGAGAGCCTTTATGAACTTAAAAGTCCTGTTTCATAAATAGACTAGTTGGGAGATGAGTTTCGAGTGAGTAGGAGTCCCTAATATAGGACCCCAACTTTTTTGCTGTGTACCACATGAGCCTTCAGAGAAAAGTAGGAAGATAGTTAAATACTAATCCTAAGTAAGAGCTCAAACCAGCACACAATAATTGGCATGTTAGTTGATGATGAGAGGCAGGAAGCCTTCTTTGGGCTAAGAGTTGCTAAGCCTGTTGCATTGGTGGTGGTCTTCTCCTCCCAGGGTCCACATCTGCCAGCAGCCTCCTCCAGGGTCTCAGCTTCAGCCTGCAGGATATCAGCAGCAAAACTCCTACCCTTCCAACTAGTGCTTCCCCAGGGCCAGCCACACAGGTAAGTGGTCAGCAATCCAGAGGTCCACATCATATTGGGATGGGAAGATTAGGGAAGGAGTTGTCACAGTCAGTTTGGGATTGGGGTCAATAATAGTAATAATAATAATAAACATTTATGTAGTTCTCACTATATGCCGGACACTTTACAATTATTGTTTCATTTGCTTTCACAACAATCCTGGTGAGGACGATGAAACTATCAAATGTTATTATGGCTTCCCTTTATCCATCCCCTCAACTCTCTGTGGTTCTTGAAAACTCAAAGAATGTCATGAAATGATAGTACCTTTTAATACCTGGGCTTATATATCCCACAGACCACCAGTGTGAAGTTGCCTACCCCTATGCAGAGCCTGGGTGCCATCACCACAGGCACTGGCACCATTGTTCGTACCATTCCTGTGGCCACCACCCTCTCCTCCTTGGGTGCCACTCCTGGTGGGAAGCCTACAGCCATCCACCAACTGCTGACCAATGGGGGCCTTGCCAAGTTGGCCAGTAGCCTCCCTGGCCTGGCTCAGATTTCTAATCAAGCAGCAGGTGAGTCTCAAGAGGACTTGTGGGAATGAGAGATTGGGAAATCCCAGCTCTGTAGCCTGCCTGCTCATGTCATATGGGTGAGGCATGACATTAAACTGAAACCCAAGAGAATTAGGAAGGAATCCTCCAACAGATTTGGCTCGATGGATTTTTGTGTAACTTAAGAGGACAGACTTAGGACCAAAGGGCAGAAGTTTTAGGGGAGGCAGATGTAGTCTGCCATATATATAAGAAACAGTTAGAACCATCTTAAAATAGAATAAGCTGCTATGTGAAGTAGTATGTTTTCCATTGCTAGCAGTATTCAAACAAATTGAATGACCATGTGTCAAGGGTAATGGAGTAGGGAGTTTTGCATTGAATGGGAGCTTGGACTAGATGATCTTTAAAGTTCCTTCCTTTGGTTCATCCTCTAAAGAGGTTTTGAGAACACAAGCTGTTTGCTGTTGCTTTCTGAACTTTTGAGTAATGGGGCACGATTGATTTGGTTAGGTGAGCAGAAGGAAATTGATCAGGAAAAGGAAATGGGAAGTGCTGGGAAGACCCCATTCAATATAGTAGATTGTAATGATAACTTAGATCCTTTTTTCCATAGGCTTGAAGGCCCCAACCACCATTACAGTAACTCTACGAGGCCAACCTAGCCGTGTCACCACCTTGAGCCCAATGGGCACAGGAGCTGCCTCCCTAGAGGAGTCCACTTCTCAGGCTCTGCCTTCTACCCCACAGGTGAGTCTTGTTGGTGAGAAAGGAGGTCCTGTGTAGGTGGAAGGCATAGACCTACCTGATAGTGCTTGTGGGATACTCTTGCCATCTGTTTAATCCATCACTCAGCAGCTATAGAGGAAGGCTTTGCCGAAAATATTAGCATTGCAGGTTAGGAGTTTACACAAGTTTAGTCAGTAATGCTTCTTTTTGAGTTAAACATAGGATAAACTTAGGAAAAAATACAAATGCCTCAAGTTAACAACCTTTTAAGTTTTCTACCTTTTCCTGGCTTATTACATATTACACCCTACACACCCTAATTGGCCTTCTTGTTTTTCTTCATACATGGTATTCCATTTCCCAACTCTCTGCGAGAGTTATTTTTCGTTTTCTTCTGTTTACCGTAGTTCTATTGCTGCTTTTTTTTTTTTGAGGGAGGAAGGCAGGGCAATTGGGGTTAAGTGACTTGCCCAAGGTCACACAGCTAGTAAGTGTGTCAAGTGTCTGAGGCTGGATTTGAACTCAGGTGCTCCTGACTCCAGGGCCGGAGCTTTACTCACTGCGCCACCTCGCTGTCCCATTGCTTCTTGATCCTTGCTTCTTCTGAGGTTGTTAGTATTATGACCTTCTTTATTTGATCTGATCACTACTGTGAGCTTTTGATGTGAAATCTTCCAGATCACAGGATGGAACTTAGGAAGACTCTCCACAAATTGGTGGCACCAGGAAACACTGGATCTTACGCTAGTCTTGAGCACACTTGCTGAGAGCATGACTCATGGGCACTGTCTATTATTGTGTACTGTGCCTGATTTGATTATTAAATAAGCTTAGCAGGTGCTGCAAGTAGTTGGTGGTTAGATGACTTCAAAAGCTTTTCATAGGCATCATTCTTCTGACATTGCTCTATTGGGGGAGAAGTTGGCATAATGATTCCTACCTGGCATCAGTTATGGTGGAAAAGCAGCCCCTCTTCACCCTCTCTAAGACCATCAATGAGTGGCCATTCTGGGAAATGCTGATGAATTGATACAGGGAGAGATCTTGGCACTATCGATCAGTACCTTTTAGGGAGCCTGCTGTGTGCAAGGCACTATGCTAGATCTTGGGGGCACAGAGATAAGAATGAAACATTCCCTAAGGACCTCACATTTTGTTTGTTTCAACAACATATGCACATCTATGTAAATACCAGGTAATTTCAGGGTGAAGGTAGGTATACTTGCAGCTAAACTGAGTAGGATGCAGAAAGGCCTAATGTAGGAGGTGCCACTTGAGGTGAACTTTGAAAGAAGCCAGGGATTCTGAGGAGAAGATGAGAGAGGGATGCCTTTCAAGTATCAGGCTGTGTAAAGACAAGGAGATGGGAAATAAAACAAGAAGGACCATTAGGCTGGACTGTAGAGTGTGTGAAGTGGGGAATACTGTATAATAAACTAGGAAAAGGTAGCCTGAAGTCAGATTGAGAAGTGCTTTAAATGTTAAACTGAGGCATTTGTTTTTTTTTTTATTTTTTTTGTTTATTTAATATTTTTAGTTTTCAGCATTAATTTTCACAAGAGTTTGAATTACAAATTTTCTATTTCTACACTCTACCACAACACTAAGATGGCATCTGTTCTGACTGCCCTGTTCCCCAGTCACTCCTCCCTTCTGTCACCCTACTCCCCCCCTGCCCCATCCCCTTTTCCCTTACTTTTTTGTAGGGCAAGATAGATTTCTATGTCCCATTGCCTGTATATCTTATTTCCTCGTTGCATGCAAAAACTTTTTTTTTTAACCTCAGCTTTTAAAACTTTGAGTTCCAAGTTCTTTCTCCTCTTCCCTCCCCACCCACTCTCCCTAAGAAGGCAAGCAATTCAACATAGGCCACATGTGTATCATTATGCAAAACCCTTCCACAATACTCATGTTGTGAAAGACTAACTATATTTTTCTCCTTCCTATCCTATATCCCCCTTTATCCAGTTTTCTCCCTTGACTCTGTCCCTTTTCAAAAGTGTTTCCTTTTGATTACCTCCTCCCCCGTCTGCCCTCCCTTCTATTGTCCCCCCTTTTTTATTTCCTTCCTCCTTCTTTCCTGTGGGGTAAGATATCCAATTGAGTGTGAATGTTATTCCCTCCTCAGGTCAAATCTGATGAGAGCAAGATTCACTCATT
>CM053625.1:158360513-158461625 GCA_028646595.1 Phalanger gymnotis | reverse complement strand
GGGGGGGGGGGGGGGGGTGGAAATGGGGAGAAAAATCTGTAATTCAAACACATGTGAAAATTAATGCTGAAAACTAAAGATGTTAATTAAAAAAAAAAAAGAAATAAAAGAAGATATTAAATTGGAAAAAAAAAAAGGATAAAATATGCCCTCAGGGCAGATGCTGTGTCGGTTTTCTTTATTTTATTTGTTACAAGAGAGGGTTGAGGAGGAAGTGATGGCCATGGCGGGGAGAGGGGGGAGGATTAATGAGAAATGATTGAGCATAACAAAACAAAAAGTTATCAATAAAACTTTAAAAATAAGTAATGGGTTGTCCAGCTTACTGGTTTGTTATGAGAAAGCACTCCTACAGCAGGATCCCAGGGCCTTTTGAGCAAGAGAGACAAGGCTTCAGCTCCTGCTGCCCCAGTCTTTGTGGTAGATGACATCAACATCCGGTCAATCAAGGTTGGTATCTAAAAGAAAAGACCATAAAGAAATGTTAGTATTGTATAAGTGGGAGGCCTCTCACCAGCTGAGAGGCAGCTGAAGCCTTGCTGTCTAAAACAAATCTCAGCTTCCCAGACATTTTAATCTAATATTATTTGCACCTACGCCTCCCTTAAGAACAAAATATGCAGACCACCAGCTATAGCATGTGACTGATCAAAATGTTGTTACTCCTACGGTAAAGTAGCCTACTTTCAAATACATATTATGGTTTCAATTGTAGCCTATTTTAGTGTAAACTCAAAAGGTGGTCTTAAATCTATATAAATGAAGGCTGCAGCTATGCTAATGTCTGCAGTAAAATAACTGGAATGAAGAAGGGGATTCTAATAATTTCCATGCCACCCATGAAGGTCAGTGATCCACATGGCAGACAGGACAAAAGATAAATAGCTTTTAGAGAAACAAGATTTTGAAAATACTAAAGAAACTGGAGAACAGATCTGACAAAGGGTCAAGGAAAATGATCAGAAACTGTGCACCCAGAAAAGACTAATTCACAGAGATAAGAGGAGCAATGCCACTTAGGATATCAAGGAATTAATTGGAGTACAATCTGGTCAGTTTAACAGCCAGGTCTTCTTAAAAAACAAGACAGAAAGGACCTCACTTCCTCAGTGACCACGAGAATTAAAAGAATTACTTTAACTGGGCTGGCAGCAGAAGCACCAAGAGAAATGAAACTGGCAGTGACTGACTATAGAAGCTCAAATGATATATTAAAATTGATTCAAACAAGTTTAAATGAAAAGCAGCATCATGAAGGCATAATGAACATTGGATTTTGGAGTCCAAAGACCTAGGTTCTAGTACCTGGTACAGCCATCTTCTAGCCACGTAAATACAAACAAGTCAGAACCTCTCAAAAACTCTTATTAAACTCTAATAAGAGTTCTTCATCTATAAAATAAGAGGCAGCAAGGTGGAATGGAAAAGGCAAGAGACACAGAATCAGCAAAATCTGGGTTCAAATCCTCCCTCAGACACTTGTTAAATGTACGACTCCAAGCAAGTCACTTAACTTCTCTGTACCTCAGTTTCTTTATCTATAAAGGGAGGAAGGAGATAATCCTAGCTTTATGGTCTCTAAGGTATATTCCAAGTCAACAGCTATGATCATATGAAAATAATATCTACACATTAATATTTGCTTCACAAGATTGTAAGGAAAGTACTTTACAACATAACCCTTAAAGCAAGAAATATATTATTTCTATTTAAGTAACTCAACTGTATATGTCTATTTTTATTGTTTCTACCACGAGATTTTTTGACATTGTATTAATTTTGCTCCCTAATTGACCAAGCATGTTGTTATATTGAAAAAAAAAAACCAAAATAAAAAAGGTACTAGGAAGAAGAGGAAAGACCAAAAGACCATGAACCCACTAATATTTTAACAAAACATCCTAAGTATTTTAATATGCATACTACCTAACAAAAATAAAGAAGGCAGCTAGGTGGTACAGTAGATAGAGGACCAGGTCTGGATTCAGGAAGACCTAAGTTCAAATCCAGCCGCAGACACTTACCAGCTATATGACCCTGGGCAAGTGACTTAACCCTATTTGCCTCACTTTCCTCATCTGTAAAATGAGCTAGAGAAAGAAATGGCAAACCACTCCAGTATCTTTGCCATGAAAACCCCAAATGGGGTCACCAAAAGTCAGATAAGACTGAACAACAGCACTCAACAAAAATAAAGACTCAACTTAAATTCAAAGTTTACTCCTATCAAGGATCTGCCTTTTAAGAACTGTCAGACAGAAATGATGGATATAAATTCGGGCTTTCTCAGACCCAAAAAATGAGTTCCCTCTTTGTTACTTTGATTTTAGGAAAGCATATGACAAGGCTTCTTCCTTTTAGTCAACAAAATCTTTTGGTTTAGTCTCCCTGAAATTCAAACATGGACAGCATAAGGGCTGTTCTAATTACCTCTGATAACCTAGGAAGATGATTAGGCTCTCCTTAATCTCTCTTGACACGCTGCACACTAAGAAGACTTGTTTTTCTGTTCTAGCCCAAGTTTAACCCATTTTGAAAATCCAGGACTTCTCCAGAACAAACAATATGTAGCTTTTCTTGCATGGCACAGTTTATAATAATAAATCACACTGATACAGATCTTTAAAGCTTGCTTTATATGCATTATTGCATGTGACCTCTCACTTCTTGCCTATATTATTGCAATGGCTTCCTAACTGGTCTCCCTGCCTCAGCTTCTTTACCACACTGGTACCAAAGTTATTTTCCTTAGGTAGAGATCTGACCATGTTGCTCCCCGACAATCAGTAGCTCCCTACTATCTCTAGAATCAAATATAAAGTACCCTGTTAAATTTCACTATCTGGCACCATCTTTCTAGCCTTGTTGTATATAATGCCTGCTGCCATGTGCTTTGATACAAACTGACCTTCTCTTGGCTCCTCAGACACTTTCTTTCCCATCTCTGGGATTCGCACTAGCAGTTTCTTAGATCTGGAAAGCACTCCCTCTCTACTTCCACTTCACAAAATTCCTGTGCTGCTTCAGGTACCACCTTCAAGTCTTTCCTGACCCTCTCAACTGCCAGTGCCCTCCCTCTCAAACTATATATTTAATTATTTTGTCTTTATTTTGTATGTATTCTCTTTACATTTCATGTGAATAAACTTATATGTGTCTTTGTTGTCTCCTATTAGAATGTAAGCTCTTTGTGATTAGGGACTGCTCCAGTCATTGCATTTATATCCCTATCACTGTGCTGGGTACACAGTGAGACTTTAATAACTACTGCTGATTGAGATTCAGTTTCCTCATTTGTAAAATAAGAAGGCTGATCTCAGTCTATGATCCTATGACACTCACAACAGCCCTGTGAGCTACATGGTGACAGCCCACAGATGATGAAACTGAGGGTCAGAAAGGTTAAATGACCTGATCACAGTCACAAAGAAAGTAAATGTCAAGATGGCATCTGAACCTAGGTCTTCCTGACTCCAAGTTCAGAACTCTTTCCACTACTCCATGTTGCCTCTCAATCATATTTCCTTACAAGTCTGTTAGTTCACATAGTCAAAAGACAAAGTGCTTCTCTTGCTTTTGAAAATATTCATCATGTATGCAAGAATTCTGATTTGGGGAAGCAGAAGACACAGGAGCTTTTAAGTAAGCATTATGAAGACAATAAACTTTCAATGAAAAACTAATATTGAGATGATTGAAGCTGAGTGGTTTCACAGACCACTTACTCTGCATATTTTCATTTTGTACATGCTTATACATATATATTTATGGAATCCCCCCATAGAACTTAAATTCCCTCAGAGGAGAAACTGCTTCATTCTTTGGATGTGCATCCCCAGCAACAAGCACAATTTCTGTCACACAGTAGAAGCTTAGTAAGTACTTGTTGGCTCTCTGATAGAATCACACACATCAATCTGGAAAGGCCTTCAGAAGCCATCTAGTGAAACACATTTATTTTGCCAAAGAATAACTGAGATGTAGGGAGGCTAAATGATTTGACCAAGGTCACACAGGTAGTGACAGATACACAATCTGAACCGTGAAGTCTTGATTCCAAAGCCAGTTATACTTCACTTTTAAGAAATCAGTGAGTAGAGCACCAGCCCTGGAGTCAGGAGGACCTGAGTTCAAATCCAGCCTCAGACACATGACACATGTACTAGCTGTGTGACTTTGGGCAAGTCATTTAACCCCAATTGCCTTGCCCCCCCCCAATCACTTATCCAGCACCATTAACTATCTACAAGAGAGCAAAAAATTAAAAAAAAAAACCACAATAAAAAAAGAGGGAAAAGGCCTCTAGGAAGTCAAAACAGAGGTTTACAATCCATAAATTCAAGGTCTTTATGAATTATTCATAGTAGAGCTCCTCAAGCAATTCTAATATTCTTTATTATCTGATCTCCCAAGCCATAAAGATTAGATCCAACAACTTAAGAGGACTGAGCAGCTTTGCCCAAAATAAGCATGGTAACACTAAACAATAAGTTGATAGCTGACAGTCTAACAGTGAAAGAAATAGAAAAAATTGCAAAAGGCACCAAAAAACTCAAAAAAGCCTGGCTACAGTCTGGCACCAACTCCTGAAGGAACAAAAAAGTTTCCAATCCTTGAAAGCCTGCTAACATCACGGTACACAACAGAGTTTGAGATTCATCAATCTCAGCTGCATCAGCCCCAGAAAGTTAAATGGCCAGTCAATGTCTTTCATGATCCAGACTTTTTTCCCTATTCTTTGCCTACATATGGCTGATGTCATAGCCAAGTGGCGTATTCCTTGTCCCCAAGAGTCCTTCAATTTTCCCCAGTACTCTAACTTTACTAACATCGTTCTTCCTGCCTAGAATGCAACCTTGGTTGCACACAACCCACTCCCTCTACATCTCAAAATACTACCTATCATTTAAAGCCCAACTCAAATGCTATCATCTTCTTATTAGGTCTGACCATCCTATGAAGAAGTCTTCAACCTCTTTCTCCAATTCTTTCAGCACTACATACTTGTACTACTCATCAGAAACTGCCTGGCACTGGGATGATCTGTAAATATGTCTCCTCTATGAGACTATAAACTGCCTGAGGGCAAAGGCCCTATCTTATTTGTGAATCCTCAAGGTCTAGCACAGTTCCCACACTTAGTTAAGTACTTGGAATGTGTTAAATAAATATAATATATGCATCAAGAAGGCACTGGGTAGAATTATTTACTTTTCAAAGAATGCAAATAGCATGAAATGAAGATTTACAGTTTCGTATAGAACCCTATTTTTGTGTTTTATGGTATATATGGAAATTTTTTTTGGTGTTTAAAGATTAGAATTTTTTAAAAAGAAAGTACTGGGGGAAAAAAATTAAAATAATCAGTAAACTATGTTTAAAAGGCAGGGGAGTAACTTTTATATAGGAGAACAATATTTTAGAAAATGTCCATTTTTTTTCAAAAGGAGAAACCTTAAAGGGGCACACCAGTTGTGTGGAAACTCAATTATAAAGACAAACTCATTTCCTGATAATAAAGCACATTACTGTATCTTTTTTTATTATGCTCATATATTATAACCTAAGGTCAGAAAGCCCTATTTAACAATATATACCTGCCTGGTATTTCTCCCTGTTAAATATTTCATCTCCTCTGAGGTAACCTAATTTTCATTGCACACACCTTACCTCAGGGGTGACAAGTCTCAGTTTTTAAAAGCTCAAAAATACATGACAGCTTTCAACACCCACACCTCATCCTAGAAGCAGAAATGATAGAGACATTTAAGTGAAAAGGAAATGGGAAATAAGGAGAGCCATATACAAAGGGAAGGCTTTTTTTTCCTTCAAATTCTTTTCTACTCTGAACAGAAATCCTTCCTTTTTTCATTTACCTGATGCTCTATGACCGTTCAAATAGAACAAGTGAGCAGAGAACACCCCTAACTCTTTAGTGCACAGACCAGCGATCTCTGCTTCTAGCAGTGAAGCAAACCAATTAGTATGCTTACCTTCCCTTTCAATGTCTGCAATGCATCAAGGTATGCTGCTAACATAGGTAGGCTCAGGGTTTCCACCAACGTTGTATGCAACCACTGGACAAGTTTAATGTCCCAACTCACACTTGCCAGTGCCTGTCGAACTCTCCTTGCACACTTATCCACAGCAATTCGCCGCAATACAGGCTCATTGCAAGCCTAGAAGACAACAGTGTGGGTTACAGACATGAAGCGGTGAAGGGAACCATCACCTTTTATTAACCAACCCTAGGGGCATGGCTCTTTATGGCATGGATGGGGATTAACACAGGGCTCATGTCACTCTGTAAAAGATAAGAAATGCTCGAAAAGTTTTGATAACCAAGAAGTAATAATGCGGAGCAAGCTTTTTAAAATTCCACCATAGCTACTGTCAAAAGTAACTGAAAGGTGTTAAAAGTATACCGGGCTCAGCCTATCCAACTTACCCCTTCATTGGCTAGCCGGGCCAGCCGGTCAGACTGCAAGGCCTTGAGAATCTTGTTGAATAGCTTGTTCTGGGCAACTGTCCAACCAGTCCTGGAGAAGAAATTGCATAGAATTAAAGTCAGATTTCTATGGTCTCTCTACACCCTTTAAAGATGACCTGATAATACAGTAACTAACCCCTGTTTCTATTATAAGACCATATAATTAGAAATGGCATATGATCCAACAAGCACTTAAGCGCCTGCTGTGTATAAAGTACTATGCTGAACATTGAGGATATGAACACAAAACAAAAAACAGTCCCTACGTTCAAGAGACTTACTATCTATTGGGGGAATATAAGATACAAAAGATAATTCATGATTATTTGAAGAGAAAGGAGAATAAACTAACAAGGGGCATCAAGAAAGGATTACCATAGGATAGGAGAAACTGATCCTTGAAGGAATCTAGAGATTTCAAATAGTGGAGGTAAATAGGGAGATTATTCCAGGCATGGAGATAGAATGTTGTGCATGGGAAACAATAAGTAAGCTTGTTTGGCTGAAATTCAGAGTACAACAAGGACAGTAATGTGAAATAAGTCTGGAAAGATAGGTAGGAATCAGACTGTGGTGAGCTGTAAATGCTAAACAGAGAAGTTTGTATTTTATTCTAGATGTAATAGGGAGCCAGAGGAATAACATGGTTAGCCTTGTGCTTTAGGAACATAGATTTGGCAGCTATGTGGAAGGAAAAGACTTGAGATAGGAAGAAGAGTTAGGAGACTACTAAAATAGCAAATGCACAAGGTGACGAGGGCCTGAACCAAAACAGTGATCAAATAAGTAGAAAGAAGGGGACAGATTCAGGAGATGTTGTAGAGAATAACTATGATTTGGCAAATGATTGGATTGGGGGGAGGGCCAAGGTTGAGGAGAGTGAAGAATAGAGGATGACTGACCCTGAACTGAAAAGTTAGAAGGATGGTGGTGCTCTTGAGAAAAACAGGGAAGTTAGGTGGAAGGGTATGTTTAGATGCTTTAGAGGGGAAGACAATAAGGTCTGGTTTGCATCTCTTGAGTTTGTAGCACCTACGGGATATCCAAGTGGAGGCATCCAGCAGGTAACTGTGAAACTGAATCTCAGATAACTTTGGAAGTTATCTGCTAGAAATGAAGACTGAATCTACAGGAACTGAAGAGACCATCAAGAGAGAATATAAGGAGAAAAGAACGCCCAAGAAAAAGCCTTAGGAGACACACATACACTTGGGGTGGAGGAGGGTGGGACATGCATGATAATTCATTTAAAAAAACAGAGGAGGGTTCATACAACTAGGAGAACTAAAGGAGAACACTGTCACAAAGACTCAGTGAGGAAAGAACATCCAGGAGAAGGAGGTAGTCGATAGTATCAAATACTGCAGTGTTCAAGAAAGATGAAAGGATGAGGACTGAAAATAGGCCATCAGACTTAGCAATTAAGAGAATGCAAAAAGCAGTTTCAGTGAAGTGGTGAGGTCAGAAGTCAGGTTTCAAAGGGCAGAAAGATAGGAGGAAAAGGAGAAAGAAGCAATAAATGTAGACAGTTTTTTTTTCTATAAAGGCAGAAGAGATAAAATGATAGCTTAAGGGTTTTGTTTTTTAATTGAAGGGAGAGATCTGGGCACGTTCACAGGCAGCAAGGAAAAAGTCAATAGTTGAAGAAAGATTAAAGATACCAGAAAACAAGAGTATGATTTAAGAAGATGAGCTGATAAGAAACGAGAATGGATTGAGGGTACAGGTGGAAGACAAGAAACCCGAGTTGACTTAACCCACAGGAAATCCCATCCCTTTCTCAGCACAAGTATATGAATAATAATTATGGTAATTATGACTCAAATATATAAAGTATTTTTTAAGGTTTGCAAATCATTTTCCTCATGAACAGCCCAGTGGGGTACATAATGACGGATTATAATCCCATCTTATGGAAGGAGAAACAAGACAGAGGATTAAGTGATTCACTCAAGGTGAAATAGCTATTATCAAGAGATGAACATCTGTTTGTCTGATTATGATCCTATATCAATATTCTTTCCAATACGCCAGTCTCTCGTTACATACCACAACATAAGTCAAAAGTAATAAACTCTATTTCTGTTTATGTTTATAAAATCAAAGCTAGTCATTTATTCTCTTCATTATGCCATTAGTGAAAGTGTATTTGCAACTCCCAATCTCCACAGCAACTAATGCTCTGTTCTCAAATAACTGTGTACTTACTTCAAATATACTTTATATTTACTGAGTGTATCTCCTGCCTAGAACTATGTTTGTGTATGCTATTTCACCCAATGAATTTTAAGTTTCTTGAGCGCATGGAATGAAGGAAATAAACAAGCATTTATTAAGCTCCTACTATATGCTAAGCACTGAGTTAAATGCTTTACATATAGGAGAACAAGAACACCAATACATTACTGGTGGATCTGTGAACTGGGTCAGTCATTCTGGAAAGCCATTTGTTTTCTTTACTTTGTATTCAAGTAGACTATTATTTTTACCACTACTTGTGATTTTTTTAATCTTTTGATGACTACTCACTTAAGGTTTTTACCAAAGTAGACAAGTATGAAATAGATTTTCAATAGAGGCTTGCTAAAACCTGGAAACTATGAAGCTTGGTAACATATAAAGGAACTGGTACTAGTTCACTGCTTTGATAATTAATTCTGTAACCTCATATAGTGAATTGCCTGGGACACTGAGAAGTAAAGTGATACGCCCAGAGTCACGAGGCCAATAAGCTAATAAGCATCAGAGGCAAGACTTGAACACGGGTCTTCTAAGCTTACAGATACACCATTTTATTTTCCTTGAGATAACTCTTACCACTTCACATTTCTGAGTTTGGTACAGACTTCCCTTCAAAGATAGACAACTAGAATTTGATATTTCTTTAAGATGCTACAAAATATTGTTTTCAATTTATCTTACTATTTATTATAGGACAGGATGTTTTCCTTATCTGCTTTTCTTGTTACTATATTTATTCTGAAACCCAAATTGGTAAGGGATGGAAATGATGCAGACGCTGGAGGAAAAAAAAAACCCAACTACCTAGAAATTACTATCATACTCTGATGACAGCTGAGATCATATTAAAAGCCACAATGCTGACATGCCAAAAACCAAGAAAAGATTTTAAGGTTGTTGCTGGATGCACACCAAACTGGTTCCAAGAACAACTGTTCAATGTTTTGTGTCAGCTCTATGGGAGGTCTAAAAAATTAAACTGGAACAAGAAAAATATGATCTAACCCAAGGATCAAGATAAACAGTGCCTGAGAGATATAATTAAAGAAATTTTAAAAGAGGAGGCAGAATTTTAACTACAAGTTTGTAGGGTAGGATAAGCCCCACTGGGCTTTGCTGATGGTGACTGTGGTAAACTGAACTGGCTCCCCTCCCAAATGTTCCCCACCAGATCAATTTTAAACAGGGAAATGATATCTCTTCTTGATTTCTCAGACCAGACACCAAGACTAGCAACCCATCTTCCCTCAAGCTTTGAGTAAGCCCGGATAAGACACTGGGGGGAAGAGGCAGTATTCACTGTTTATGCTGACCTCTGCCCTATGCCAATTCCCACACTCTAAGTCCTGAAGAAGCCTTAAATTAGTGAGTATGGCAATGCATCCTTTGGTATCACATCACATAGAGTCTATTTTATGTGAAAATACCTAAAAGACTTAAAACCCTAAGAGACACAGACATTGTTATGGTCTTAATTCTCTCTTCATTAGAAAATTTTAAAACACCTATGCTTGAACATTAACAAAACTATAAGTCTCCTGGAATCAACTAAATCCCCTTTCATAAAAAAGGTGGGGGGCAGGGCAAGTATCTCAAGGATTCAACTACCCAATATGTTTCTATTTTATTCAGCCTTATAAATATCCAGGTACACTCATAGCTAAAACATGCTTCTGACACATACCCAATTCTTAAGGAATATCAAAATTAAAGTGAGGTATGCAAAATCTTAGGAAACAATATCCAGCATATATTCTGACTTTGTTACTATGACTTACATTCAAGTAAACAGAGGTTCAACTAGTAAACTTATTAAAGTGTTGAGTAATTACTTATTATCTTGCCTTTCTGATGTTTCTATAGTTTCTTTAGCTACAAGATGAACTATAATTAAAGGCAATTAGGTGGCACAGTGGACAAAGGCTGGACCTGAAGGAAGACACAAGTTCAAATCCAGTCTCGGATACTTACCAGCTATGAAACTCTGGAATAGTTATTTAAACACTGTCTACCTCAGTTTCCACAACTGTAAAATATGAGTAAAAACAGCACCTACCTCACGGGACTGCTGTGAAGATTAAATGAAATAACTGGAAAGTTCTTTGGTAGGGAAGTGTCTGGTACATATTAGGCACTTAATAAATGCTTGTTCCCTATACTCTTACATGTAATTTAATACTGTAATAAGTATATTTTGGTCCAGTTCTAACAATGAAATGCCACTGAGGGTATTCTATTAACAACCCTGGTCAATATATATTACCTCTGAATAAGCACCAAATATATGGAATTGTATCTCATCAAGCAGAAATACTGAAATTTTAGCTGAAGAACAAGCGAAGTGTTTGAGAATGGATAATCACATAACAAAAATGTTCCTTATAAAATGGAACCTTTCCTCTTCTATTTAGGAGGAACAAATTAATGGCCTGCTGAATTGTGTAAACATTGTATTGAAGGACTGAGATAGTCTATGACAACATAGCTTGTTCACAAACCTTTTTGAGCATTTATTGAATGATGAGTACAATAAAGCATTGTTGATGCAGCTGTGAATTGGTCCAGACATTCTGGTAAGCAATTTGGAACTACGACCAAAAGATCACTAAATTGTACATACTCTTTAACCCAGTAACACCTCTACTAGGTCTATTCCCCAAAAGGATCAAAGAAAGAGGAAAAGGACTCATATGGACAAGAATATTTATAGCAGTTATTTTTGTAGAGGCAAAGAACTGAAACTAAGGGGACGCTCATTAAGTGGGGAATGGCTGAACAAATTATGGTATGTGAATATAATGGAATACTACTGTGCTATAAGAAGTAATGAAGGCAATCATTTCAAAGAAATCTGGGAAGATTTAAATGAACTGATACAGAGAAGTAAGCACAATCAGGAGAACAATTTAACAATAACACCACTGTAAGGACAAACAACTTTAAAAGATCTAAGAACTCTGATGCAATACCCAATCAAGTCTGCAGAGGACCTACAATGAAGCATGTTACCCACTTCCTAACTGAGACAGAATAGACTCAAGGCACAGAAAGAAACATCCATTTTTGGATATGGCCACTGGGTGGATTTATTTTGCTTGACTGCTTATTTATTACAAGTGCTCTTTAGAAAGAACATTTCTAAGCATTTGAGTTTTTTCCTTCTCCAATATCTACATTCCAAACCCTTTTTTCCTCTATCTTTATTTAAAGAGAAAGGAGTAGTGGGAGGCAGCAACAGTGATGCCAAAAAAAAAAGTGGTCCATTAAAGCATTTTTTTTAAATGCACAGAGGAAAACAGAAGTTCAAAAGGAAGTACAACCACTGCTTAGGGAAGAAGGAACAGCAAGCTAACACATGGGGAAAAAAATCTAAAATGAAATAGAGATGAATTTACATTCAAGTAATTTTCATACAAATCTTATACTAGTATTCAAAAAGTTAACTTCACAAGAATTAGATGGGGGAGAGATAGCTAGCCAACAATTTATTGAAAAAGATGGGGGGAGGGCAGCTAGGTGATGCAGTGAATAGAGCACTGGGCCTGGAGTGAGGAGCTCAAATCCAGCCTCAGATACTTGACATTTACTAGCTGTGTGACCTTGAGGCAAGTCACTTAACCCCAATTGCCTTGCCTTCCCCCTCGAAAAAAAAAAAAAGATCTGTATATTTTTAGTAGACTACAAGCTCAATATGAGTCCAAAACGTGACATGGCAATTCCATGTAATCTAATATAACATCAGGCTACACTGAAAGGAACAACGACCAGGACCAAGAAGAAATCGGTACCACTGTATTCTGACCTGCTCAGACCATATAAAGAATACTTTTTAATTTGGGGCACCATGTTTTAGGAAAAACATTGATAAACCGGTAAGTATGCAAAGCATTGGGAAGTGCCTTGAATCCAGGGCATATGAGAATCAGATGAAAGAACTAAGGATGTTTAGTTTGGAAAAGAAAAGACTGGAGAGGGGGAGATGGGAAAAGATAATCAATAAATATTATTCGACAAACATTTATTAAGTATCTACTATATGTCAGGCATTGTGCTAGGTAATGAGAATACAAAGACAAAAATAAACTAGTGCCTCAAGAAGTTTTCATTCTAGTGAGGAAAAAAACATGTATACATACATACAATTTTATGTGTTTATTTATATGTGTACATATGTGAGCATGTGTATATTAAAAAGTACTTTTGAATTCTTATACATACACATAAATAGGATGATAAATACACTTATATACAGATACACAAAATTAATTACTAAATTAATTAAACACTAAATTTCAAAGGAAAGGTACTAGCTAGTAATGGGATGAAGGGCCTCATTTAGGATGCCACCTGAGCTGGACTTTGTAAGAAGCTATGCATTATAAAAGAGGAAAATGAGGGGGAGGGCATTCTAAGCATGGGAAACAAACAGCCTAAAGACACAGAGGCAAGAGACAGAATGTCACAGAAGGAGAACAGCAAGCAGGCTAGTTGGTTGGAACACAGAATTCATGAACGGGAGTAACACGTAGTAAGTTTGGAAAGGGAAGCTGAAATCAAATCGTAAAGTCCTTTAAATGCCAAATAGAGGAGTTTGTATTTTATCCTGGGGCCTTGGAAGAGAGAGTATTCCCCATCACTGTAGGTTTTCAAGCAAAAACTAGATAACCACTAGTCAGATTATGCTGTAGGGAATAGTCTATTCATTTATGGTTGAACTAGAATCTAGTTACTAGATGATCTATAAGGTCCCTTCCAATTTTGAGATTCTAAAAGTTAACAAACTGCTTTCCTTAGTACCCTATAAAGTACTCTAGGGGCCAATGGTGACTTGAGAAGGAACACTTCCCAGAACTAATGAAGAAGACCTGTCTCCTGCTTCTGTGTCTTTAGGCTGCTTGTTCCCCATGCTTAGAATGCCCTCCCCCTCATTTCCCTCTTGCTGCTATGGGATTCCCTTCATTTGCTCACCACCTAGATTTCTAAATGACATAAACTCTTAATCTTATATATTTATATACAAATTTAATGTTTTATTATTCTACAATTTGTATGTCTTCTAAAAGTTTATCTGAATTGGTATCTTTATCTTAATAGCAGTTTATATTTATAGAATGCTTTACCATTTGCAGAGTATTTTAAATACAGTTTATCTCATTTGATCCTCAAAACTCACTGAGGTAATTATCCCCATTTTAAAGTTATTAAAGCTTTACATACATTATTTCATTTTATCCTCACACACCATGTGAGGTAAACACTACTTCTATTTTTACAGATGAAGAAACTAAGGCTCAGAGAAAGTAAATGACTTGCCTGAGGGCACAGAGTTGATGGCCAACCTTAGAAGTGCACCCAAATCTCACGAATCCAAGTGCTCTCTCTGCCATATCATATCCCTAGGATAGCGTCTGCCTAACTCAACCTGAATTACATAGCACCATGTGCAAACAAGCTTTCAGTTTATGTTTTAGAATACAAGGATAAGATGACAATAAAAATGAATACTAATTCAGAAACTGTGACCATCATCTCATGGGATTCAATGTTTCTGAGGAGGTCTACCTGTTGACATGCTCCTCCCAGTCCTCAGGTGGGGGTGGAGCATCAGCATCAGTCCGGGCAAAGATGACATGGCGTTCACACTCATTCATTACACTTCGTGCCTTCTGGTTGTCATAGAGTGGCACTGGAGTAGAAGTGACAGTCTCCACATCGATAGGAACATCTGCCTCACTACAAATAAACAAAGTATAATCAGACCACAACTATATTGCTTAATTTATCCATGTGCTTAATGCTTGCTCAGCTGCCTATATATTCTTTTTATACAGTCAGTTCTCAATTACCCAATTGCATGTTATCCACATAAAATTTCTTATTCAGGGGAGTTTCAGCACATGCCACTGCCCTGACGGTATGTGCAAGGGCAAAAGACTAATTTTAATATTGTCCAAAGCAAAATAATTAGAAAGGTAAACCTACTACAAAAGTCACAAATATTATTCTAGTACTGATATAAATATTTTAACTTCTACTTTTTTAATGAATGCTAAGTGCTCCCTTTCAAGGACATAAATAGTAGATAAATAAATACTTAGGAGCTCCTTTAATCTCAGCAAAGTCCCCATGGCAGGAAAGTCATCTTACCCCACTCTCCCTGTCCCTTAAGTAAGTCAGGCTAGTTTTTCCTAAAAAGGTATTCAAACATTCCTCAAGACTTTGTTTCAGGGAACTAAGAATTCAGACTTTAGAAATCATTTCCTCAATGCCTGAGTACAATGCAGTCATGAGGAGCTGGAGGGACTCTCAGATGCCTGAATAGGTGGTGCAATGGGACTTTCTCTCAGCTGAATCAAAAGAAGGTGTTCTCAATACCTAACCTTATTGAACATCCTTTTCCTGCTATGGCTAAGCAAATCTACTCTTGTTAACTGTTGAAGAGGCCTAGTGAATGTCTCATTTTGTCCCAGTAGCTAACCTAAATTAACAAACGATTGGCCTGAATTAGGCCCAGCCTATAACATCCCCCAATCTCAAATTTCAGTGAAACTAAAATATAAAGTAAAATCAGCTACGATCTAATATAATTGATTATAACATGCCAGAAGTAATGGTGTCATAACAGAAGAATAATGATCTTCAGGACTCTAGAAAAGCAAAGTCAAACAGTAAAAATCTGTCATGTATATCCAGCACTAGCTAAGGAGAACAGCAAACAAACCTTACAAACATGAGTATTCTGGTTACCAAAAATGTATATTCTATGGTGAATAAGGAGTTCTGGCTCTACAACCTTCAAAATCATCCAATTCTCTTTGCTCTGATTCCTTTTTTTTTTTTTCAAATACTTTGACACTAAGCCTGATCTCCCCTGCAGAGATTGATAAAATTGATTTCCTGAACATGCAAAGCTGAGCACCAGACATTGGACCTGTGGCAGACACCTGAAACAAAAAGCCAACTAGTTGATTTCTCTCTCTATTCTGTTTTCTGCATCATTCTAACTCTAACCTTCATTTTCAAACTATCTACTGATTTTGCTCTCCTTCGGAACTTATTTTCCCCAACCCCAAAATCAAGTATTAATACTATTCTCTAGAATATACCTGTTTTGAGTGGAAATGGGTCCTGACAGAAACACATCTATTTTATGAAGGCATTCAGATAGAAATCCTACACTAAGGCCAAGGGGGTCCAAGTCTTCCCAATACTTAGCACATGCTCAGGATATATTCATTTTGTACTATTAGCAATGGTGGATTATGGTCTGCTAATTCCTCATAATGATTTTGAGTAGTTACTGAAGCATAACTGGTACTGAAGTATAAAAGCAATTTAATCAACTCGATTCCATAAAAATTCAATTACAATTACTAGTCATCAATTAATTTAGATAAAATAAATGAAAAACTGGTATTTAACAGGTTGAATTATTCTTGAGAACTATGGCATATATTCAGTCAGACAACACTTGAATTCTGACTCCAGGTTTACAAAAGATTTATTTTAAGAATTTCACGAAAAAGAAAATATTTTCATGGAAGAGACTGGCCACATAACCAGAAATTTCATAGGTTAAGTCCTAATGAGCTACTAGGATCAAACACGTAGAGGTCAAAGGAATCTCAGAGATCATCTAGTCCAACCCTGACATTTGATATCTGAGGCCCAGAAAAGTTAAGTAACTTGCCCAATGTCAAACAGGTGGTAAATGACAGGGTGGGGAATCAAACCCAGGTTCTCCAATTCCAAATCCAGAGCTCTTTATTAGTTCTCATGTGTTAGGTAATTCACTCAATTTTTTTTTTTGCTAAAAATCTCAAATATGTACCAAAATATTCATAGTGCATTTTTTGTGGCAGCAAAAAAACAAACAAACCAAAAAACGAAGTACCCAGTGAGTGTTCACTAATTGAGAAATGGCTGCATGAATTATGGTATTTGGATGTAATAGATTATTAATAGCACCAGAAACAATAAAAAAGATAAAGATGGTAAGACTTCTGTGAATTGATGCAGAGTAAAGTAGAATCAGGAAAACAATATATACGATGACAACTATAATGTAAATAAAAAGAACACTAAAAGGAAGGCAAATGCTGAGAAACTGAAATGACCAATCTTGGTCCCCGAGAACACATGATGAAACACACCTCCCTCCTTTTGGTAGAGAGTTGGGGACTACAGGTGCAGAACGTCAGGTGTGGCCACTGTGTCGGTTGGTTTTTGCTTAACTATTTTTCTTTATTACAAGTGAGGCTCAATGGAGGTGGGGGTATATCCAGTAATGACTGTGATGTAAAAACAAAAGGCATCAATAAAACTTTTTTCTTAAACGACAGAATTCTAAATATAAAAATCTTAGGCAGGCTGAAATCAGCCAGGCCACATTTTGTCATATGTTGGACACCCAGGCCTTAATCTGATATGCTAAACATCATAAAATTGTCTCAGTTCCTTAAATCCCCCAAGCCAGTCTCCTCCAGAATCCCCAGAAACACCCTCCCCATACCCCATTATCCAACAACCATGGTACCTGTTGTTGGGGCACTCTCAGCACCCTAATGGAGGAGGACCACAAACTCACATGGTACTGTCCTGGTGACGCCTGGGGGTGACAAAGAGCATGCGGGTTGGGCGGGCACTGCTGGCATCTGGGTGAGCACTCCACGGCTTGGCATAGCTGTGATCCAAAAACACCAGGTCCAGCTCCCGCTCATGTACTGAAAGCTGGAAAAGCAGAGAGGTGCCCATGCGCCGGGCTGAAGTCTGGAAGTCTCGCTCACCACCTCGGTGTGACATCTCTATGGAAGCGATGCAGTATCTCAAGGCCTGGGAGTCAGCATGCCGTCAGTCTGCAGCAAGAAGAAATCAAATTGCAATGGGGATAGGGCAAAATTCAATTCCAGTATTATGAACTTTTGACTCAAATAATCTTGTCCTTTTCTCAGAAAAAGGTTATTAGCACATGCTCTGTATTTCACGAAGGAGTACTTATTTCCTATCTTGTGCTGTTTTCTAATTATGTATACATTGAAAGGAACCCACATTATACAGCAAAAAGATAACTGGATTTAAAGAAGCACAAGGCCTGTGGCCAAGTTCCAGCTTAGCCATTCATAACCTTCCTAACCTCGGGCAAGCCCACTTTCCTCTCTGAAGTTGGGGATAATGATGATCGTGCTGCTTTCCTCCCTCACATGGTCATTTCCATGTCAAACCTCGTGCATAAAAGCACTTAGCAAACGGAAAGCACCAATATGTGCCAGCTATTATTTAAGAGATCATAAAGAACTCTTAAGAGTGGATAATCTTTCAGGGTTTAAAAGGCCAGGATTGATTTTCCTCTGGAAACCTCACCTCCCCCCATCACCTTTCACCTGCCCAGGGCCCAGAACCAGTGGCATCCCCCATCACCACCTGGGAATGTCTAGTTTATCATCCCACAACCTCCAAAGGCACTAGAGGAATCCTCAAGTCTACTCTCCCACACTGAGGCCCCATGCCCTATCTTCAGACCCAGGGGCAGCTCACAGGATATCACACATTTAGAACAGGAAGGGGACTGGGATCTGTCATTTCTCCAGGAAACACAGGCAAAGCCTGGACAAGTAACTTGCTCAAGGTCACGCAGAAGACTGGGAGAGTAGAAGCATCGTTGAATTGGGAGTCGGATGCTGTGGATAAAAATCCACAAAACTAAATCCAACAAAAGTTAAAATTAAATAAAATTATGCTACTGCCTACTCTCAGTGACCTCTAGGAATTGACTTCACCTGTGTCTAGGCCTCGGTTTGTTCATCTATAAAAAAATTAAGGGCTTAGACTGGATGACCTCGAAGGACGTTCCCAGGTTTAAATCAAGGTGCTCTCAACTCGCTGAGCTTTGAACCCAGGACCGGGCGCTCTTTTTACGACACCGCCCTGGCTACCTAAAGAGATCAGGTTCCAACCTCGGAGTGCTTTAATGTCACTTCCCATGGGTTCCCCTGGACAACATCTCCTCAACTCCACCCCTACCTTCTCTCCTTTCTCTTTCCCCCCCGTACCTCCGCTCTCCTTTTCTTTTATTCCCCCTCCCCCAACCACTCCCTTCCCCTGACGCCACCCCACGGAACCGCGCGCTCCCGCTACCCCCTCCCCAACGTGCCCGCCTCCGCCCGCCCCTCCCCCTTGCGCCCTTCCGCTTCCCCTCCCCCACTTTCCTCGGAGCCTCCTCCCCCGCCTCCCCTCCACCCAGCGCAGATCACCGCCCAGAGCCAGGACCCCGGTCCCCCGAGGATACCTCCCAGAGGCGCTATCCGGGCCGGTCCCCGGCGCCCCCCAGGCCCCAGGGCCCGGCCCCCAACGTCGTCCCCGCCCCCTCGACGGTTCCGAGGCCCAGGCCCGGACTCTCACCCGAAGGCGCGCCGGGGCCCAGCGGCGCAAAGCCCGGGCCCCGTCGCCGTACGCATGCGCGCCACCGCCCTTGCCGGCCGAAAGAGCAAGCTAGAAAACGCGGAATTGGATTTCAACCAAGAAGAAAGAACTGTGCGGCCATCTAAAAAACCCGGAGAACTAATCCTTACGTTTTTGGAGCGGAACTGCGTGGGGATGCGCCGAGATCCTTTCGTGGGAGATAGTTCCAGGAAAAGATGGAACGTGTTTCATAAAAATTTGCACAGGATTTTCTACATGGATTGATATGGAGTGAAGTAACCAAAGCCAAGAATATATGTAATAACTACAACAATATAAATAGAAAGCGCAACTACACACACACCCCCCAAATAAAGGTCAAGCAGGAGGTAGGTGAAGACACTCCCTTCGTGGAGGTGGGAGGTCCAGAGGCACTATATGTTGCACGTATTTTTGGACTTTTTCGATGTATCTGATTTTTTTTTTCTCTTTAAAAAATGCTGTTTGTAGGATGGGATGGTTCTCTCGCAGGGAAAGAGGCTTGGGTACTGTGATGGATAACGTGATGATGTGTAAAAAACAGAAGACATCAATAAAGTCTTTTTTTTTTTAAGTACAAGATTTGGGACTCAGAGGGATCCGGAATTCTGTTTTGTTTGTTTTGGCCAAATCTGTGTAGGGAACTCACAGTGAGGATATTCTGTACCAATGCAGCTCAGCACCGATGCTGCAGTTTATGAGAGCTCACGTTTATATAGCACTCTAAAGTTTGCAAAGTGCTTTACAAATGTCGTCTTTTACCCTCCCAAGACCTCTGGAAGGTAGGTGCTGCTTCATGCTCATTTTGAGGAGGAAAGTAAGGGAAACAGGTTAAGTGACTTGCCCCAGGTCACCCAGGTACTAAATATCTGAGCTTAGATTCAAACTCCCGTCTCTCTAGTTCCAGATACAGCGCTCTATCCACTGCGATCTAGATGCCAATCCACCAATCGTTTATTAAATGCCTACTGTGTGCAGAGACAGTGTAGGATGTTGGATAGATTGGAGCCAGGAAGCTGGGTTCACGTCCTGTTTCTGACTAGCATTGGCTATGTGACCTATGGGAAAGTCACTTCTCAGTGCCCTGGAAAGTGCTGTCATTCTTTGCCAAAAAGGAATTTCCTCATCTAGGAATTCTCTATACCAAGGTAACTAAGTACAGGTCTAGGCCCTATCTCTCTTTTCTACTTTGTGCTTGGCAGTGTATTACGCCCTGGGGACACGAAAGGGAAACAGCCAGGTCCTGAAGGGACTTACCTTCTAATAGGGAGGAAAAAAGTATTTGAGTGTTTTACACCCTCGCCCTGTCTTACAATGGTGCTTACATCTAAAAAGGGAGGCAACTTGAATGAATAAAAAAGTACTTATCAGTGTTTCCTGTGGCCAAGTACTATGCTAGGCAATGAAGATTCAAATAGAAAAGGGAAGACAATCCCTGCGCCAAGGAGCTTGTGTTCTAATAGAAGACAGCACACAGGCAACCAGAAAGGAATAGAATGGCATATTTCCAAGATCAAAGACAGTGTTGACTTGATTGTGGTACATATCAACACACATATAAGTCAACAAGCGTTAATTAAGGACCTGCTATGTGCCGGGCTAGACACTGGGGAGACAAAGATGAAAGTGGAACTGTCTACCACATTAAGACACGTATTGGTATAGATACAAAATGATACAAGATGACTGACAGATTGGGAGGAGGGGCAGTACTACCAGCAGAGAGGAATCTGTCAAGTAATAGTCAAGCATTTATTAAATACCTATTATGTGCCAGGCACCATGCTTGACAATTACGATAGAAAGACAAAAATGAGGGTCTGTATCCTCAAGGAGAGGACAAGTCCCCAAGGAACTAATATTCTGCTAGGGGAGAAAATATGTACATATATACTCAAATGCTCAAGTGGATCTATGATTTAATTGACTTGGAAGTTCTCTTTAAAGCAGATAGCCATCCATCCATGGATGCCCAGTCCTATGAGACTAGCGCCTACATCCTCCCAACAGTTCTCCACAGAGGACCCACTCATTGGACTGGAGCCTTTCCTCAATGTCTGCCGACTTCAGCGGAGTACTTAGGGAAGTACTCTGGTTCTCCACCAGTCACCCTTCACTTCTCCCACCAAGAGACTATCTTCTGCTCTTATCCCACAATTCCTTAATAGCTTCCTTTACTCCTGTTTTTCCAAATTCTTCATCCCATTATGCATTTGCAGCTCATTCATATCTACCTGGATCTTCTGTGTTGCTGGTTGTTTGAGATTTAGTTTTGTTTCTTTTGAAAACAAGGTATTCCATATTTCACTACCACTTGTTGTTCAGTCACTTTTCAAGCATGTCCAACCTCTTTTGATCCCATTAAGCATTCTCTTGGCAAAGATACTGGAGTGGTTTGCCATTTCCTTCTCTAGCCTGTTTTTACAGATGAGGAATTGAGAGAAATGGGGTTAATTGACTAGCCCAGGATCACACAGCTCTCAAGTGTCTGAGCCCAAATTTGAACTCAGGAAGAGGAGTCTTCTTGATTCCAGGCCCAGTACTCTAACTACTGCAACCTAGCTGCCCTAACAACATTTGCTTTTAAAAGGATGGGCCATTGGTTTCCTGGGAACCTTGGGGGTGGGGGGTGGGGGTGGAAGGTGTCACTAAAAAGGCTTGCAGTTTCCTAAAAATAACCTAGTCTGCTCTCTTCCTCTTGTTCCCCTCTAGACCTACCTTGTCATCAATTTCTACTGTTTGTCCCCAAAATAGACTAGTAGACAAGCACTATAGGTTGTACATCTAAATATGTTGAACCATAGTTAATATGGAAATATGTTTTGCATGATTTCAAATGTATAATTGATATCACATTACTTGCTTTTTCTGTGAGTGTCTGAGGCTACATTTGAACTCAGGTCTTCCCAACTCCAGGTCTGGCACTCTAACCACTGTACCACCTGCCTCTATATATAGCTGCCTCCATATCACTTATCTTCTCAATATATGGGGAAGAGATTGGAGGGAAGGAAAGAATTCAGAAGTCAAAATCTTAAAAATGATGTTAAAAATATATAAATGATAGGTATATTTTAAAAAAATAAAAAAATCATTGACTTTTTTTTAAAAAAAGAAAAGAAAGAGAAATCTAAGCTATAGAAATTCTTCATCCTCCTTGGTCTTTTGGACTATCACGTTTCCCTAATAATTCCCAGGAACCCCTGGTTTCCTGCAAAAATACAACAAAATGCCACCTTCTTTCTACAGCAGACATTTCCTAGACTTCTCAGCTACAAGTGCCTTCCCACCTAAAGCTGCCTCCTGTCTACTTTGTGTGTATCTGGTATATGCTTATATGTATATATGCATTCTCTCTCCTTTGAATGTGAGCTTCTAAATCAGGGGTTCTTTTATGTCATGGAGGTCTAGTAAAACCGATGGACCCCTTCCTAGAATGTTTTTAAATACATAAAATAAAATATATAGGATTACAAAGGAAATTATTTGTATTGAATCATTTATATGGTGTAGTTTTTTCCCATCCAGGTTCATGGGGATCCTGATATCTACGGATTTGTTCTCTTAGGTGTCTGTGGACCCCAGGTTAAGAACTGTTGTTCTAAATGAACCTAGTGTTTAATAAACCCAAAGATTACAGCTATTAGTGAGGACTCAATCTACACCAGTTTGACTAAGTCTTAAAATTCGAATTAAAATCAATATTCACTTTCACCGGCACTTAGTGCAAGTCCTGGCACTTAGGAAGGCTTGAATGTTTGTTGATTGACACTTGGCTGCACTACTTTGGGACTTTGCTGCAATAATTCGGCTAGCAGCTGCTGTAAGGGTGTAAGACCTGCCAACAGCCAGCACACAGAAAGCTACCAATACAGATTCTTTTGATCTGCTTTACTAAGGAAAGTAGCGTTAAGGGGGTTGACAATCTTATTTCAATCCAACATACAAATATCATTCACTTAGTTCAGGAGAAAAAGCCAGCACCCTGAAATTCAGAGCAAATACAAATAAATTACAAACATACATTTATAAACAGACCAAATACAATTCATAGTTACCAAGACACCTGAGTTCAGCAGGGAGACTCTTAAAGCAGCTGCCAGACTCCCTAGCCTCCAGGAGTGAGAGCCTCAAGCAAATAGCTCTGTTCTCTCTTTTTATACACTCTTTAGCCCTCATCAAAAGTCATCCGAGGGACCAGAACTCAGACTCCTACTATTATTGGCTCTGATTTTACCAGCTCCCCTTAGGACCCTGAGGGCTTCACACTCACGTAGGCTTAGCACCTAGTAGGTAGGGGTTTGGGCCTGGGACTTTACACCTAGTAAGGCTCAATCAAAGACAATTAATCTATCATTCTAAAACAGTTAAAAAAAAAAAGTTCCAACTTAATTGATATTACAGACTACTCTGCCTAATTTCTCCACCATACATGCCCCCTCCCATGTTGTTCCCCATCACTACCCTGTTCAGCTTCCTTTTACATATTGTCTTCCTCCATTAGATTTTAAGCTCTTTTAGGGTAGGAACTGATCTTTTTTGTATTTATATCCCCAACACTTAGCACAGTACATAGCACATAGTAGGTGGTTAATAACTGTTTATTGACTATTGGTGGATTGGAAATATATACAGAATAAGTAGAAAGTAATGTGTTTAGAACTGGGGGAATCAGGAAAGGCTTCACATTGAAGGCAGTATTTGATCTAAGTTTTAAAGGAAGATAGGTATTCTAAGAGGCAAAGATAAAGTGTATTCCAAACATGTGCATGGCAAAGGCAGAGACACCAGAGAGGCCATGGATTAGAATCTCAAGTACATAAGAAAAAATAGGAAAGCCTGTTTGTCTCCACAATAGAGTGAGAAGAGTGGACCTATGTATAACAGAGTTGGAAAAGTAGGTTAGAACCAGATTGTGAAGAGCTTTAAAGAACAAATAAAGGAATTTATAGTTGATCCCGGAGATAGATATAAGCTGGAAGAAAAACTTAATACTCTACTCCTTTGGCTTACAATCTGTCAGAGACAAGTTTATTAATTGTTTACCCAAGCATGGTTGCTCTGAGGAAACCAAAGGACAGACTTTCATCCTTATTTTTTGGAATTCTCTCTGCAACAAATCATTTCCATTTATATTGTTAAGAAACAAAGACAAAATTTTATAGGAAGATTTTTAAAAGAGTACAAAGTATACATTTTTGTTTTCCTAGCTTTCTTTTTGCCTGTGTTTGCACTCTCAGCACTTAGCTCAGTGTCAGGCCCATATTGAGCTTTAAATAAATGTTTTGTTTAATTTTAAAATAAGTTTAGGTTAGAGTTTTTTATTTACCTGACAGAACAATTTCAAATGTTAGGATATCCGGTAGAATCTTTTCCTAAAACCATTCAGTCTGGTCAATAGTCTGTTCTTAATTGGATTAATCAAAGGAAGTCATCAATTTGGAAGAATTTGGGTATCTCCCAGAAGCTGATTAAACCTTCATTAAAAAGCAAAAAGATTTCAATGCAGTTCTTTGTTTCCTTGGAATGTGATTAAGTACAAATGAGGTTTTCTATTCAGTGAGATCAAATACTTTAAAATCAGTTGTTGTTGAGCCTTGTCCAGCTATTTGTGATCCCATTTGGGGTTTTCTTGGCAAAGACACTGGAGTGGTTTGCCATTTCCTTCTCCAACTCGTTTTATAGATGAGGAAACTGAGGCAAATAGGGTTAAGTGACTTGCCTGGGGTCACACAGCTATTAAGTATCTGAGGCCAGATTTGAACTTTTCTTCCTGACTCCAGGCCCAGTGCTCTATGCGTTTTTCCACCAAGCTGCCCCTTTAAATCAGCAGTATCCTAATGTTATTGTAAAAGAAATAGGAAGCCATCAAAACTTTTTAAGTGGGAGAATGACATAAGAATATCTCTTTGGCAACTAAGTGGAGAGTGGATTAGAAAGAAGACACTGACGGCTGGGAGATCAATTAGAAGACTATTGAAGTAGCATAAGGGCCTGAAGTAGGGTGGGTGACCTTGTAAGTAGGGATAACGCAATGGATGGGAGAGATGTTGTAGACGTAACATTGACATAATTTCAGATTGGATCTGTGGGGCAAGGCATTGTGGGACAAATCTTGTGACACCAAGATTTCAAACCTGAGTTGACTAGGAATATGGTTAACATCCTTCTTCAACAGTAATAGTCAGAAGAGGATTAGGTTTGGGGAGAAAGATTCAATGACTTCTGTTTGGGATATGTTAAGATTGAGAATACAGAAATAAGGAAGTTCATATTCTCATTCTAGAGAAAGAAGAAAAGATGTCTCAAGACGTCTTGTTAAGTTTTTGAGGATAGAACGTTTGAGGGGAAACCCAGTCAAGGGGCTTGTTTGGCACTGGTGGATAGTTATCCAGCAAAGGGGGCTGAGCAAGAGTGGTGCTAGACTCTGAGGATGCAAAGACAAATTCCTGTTCTCAAGGAGTTGAAGTTCCTAGTGGAACATATCCACAAATAAATAAATACAACGTAATTTTGATGGGAAATAGGACCTTTCCCTTGCTATACAAGTTCACCCAAAGGCAGCTGGGTGGCACAGTGGATAGAGTACTGGACCATGGAGTCAGGGAGACTCCTTTTCCTGAGTTCAGATACGGTCTCAGATACTTACTGTGTGACCCTGGGCAAGTCACTTAACCCTGTTTGCCCCCAGCTTCCTTGTCTGTAAAATGAGTCAGAGCAGGAAATGGCAAACCATTCCAATATCTTTGTCAAGAAAACCCCCAAAAGGGGTCATGAAGAGTTGGACACAACTGAAAATCAACTAAACAAAAACAAATTTACTCTCCATCTCCATTTTCCTACCTAATCTCCACCCTTCAGAGGGAGTAAGAATAGTGAAGCAGGGCCTCTCATTTGACCATGGTACTACGTCTCTCCCACCTTGTGCTGCACTTGTCTTCAGCCCAATCTCCAACCTTGGGAATAAACATTCTCTTCCCTGGTCATGCCCTTCACATCCCAGTGATTCTGAACCCTTGTGGAGCATCTTCTAAACCCATTTCCCATCCCCCCACACCTGGTTGCTCATTCCCATCCCCCTCAAGCTTCCCACACCAAAGTTTTATCCAAACACCATATATCCCTTCCACTGAGCCCTCTGGAATGCCTGTTCCATAGACAAGAAACATCCCTTCATCCTTAATCTTTTCCTCTCCCACTCCTTCCATTTACTAGCTATTACTGAAAGCTAGTTCCCCTCCACCATGACACAGCATCCCTGGTCACCTTTTCTAGTACTGGCTGCACCTTCACTCATTTTCCTCAGCTCACTGGTTGAGGTCAGAGAGTTGAAATACTCCTCCCCCATTGCACTATGATGTTTAAAAAGTTCAAGATATAATTTCTGGGTAATTAATCAATTTATTAATAAAAAAGGTCAGTGAAACTGTCATGCCAAAGAACAATCATAGGAGGTGGGCTCACAGTTTATATGCCCTGGGAAGAGTGGGTGTTTCTAGGTGTGGCAATCAATTCTGATTGGTTAACAGTTAATGAGAGAGAATGAATACTACAATGAGAAGTGGACCTGTTCTAATGAAGGGCTAGGGTATTTCATTTCAGTTCATTTACTTCTAAATTGCCTAGCCTTGGGCAATCTAATCAAAGAATTTATCCCCACCCAAACTGGGTAGACCACAATGGGCTTCCCCACATTAGATTAAATTCCTGGTAAGGTTGAGTGGGATCTAAGCAAGATTGAGAAGAATATTAATCTTATCTGCTATCATCCGTCCTGTTCTGCTGAGTCTTGAAATGAGGACTTTAGAAAAAGGGGGAAAACTGGATCTCCCCAAATCTGTGGGTCAGCTGGGATTTTAGAACAGATAAGAAGCTGGAAAGAAATGGTGAATGATTTCATCTCATCAGCTTTAAAGATTCAGGCAGCCAATCAAAGGAAGTTACCCTCACCCATGTCACAGGGGGTGAAGGGGACTCCATGTTAGGCAAAAAGGTTGCCTTAAAAGCATCTCCATGTTAAAAGAACTAATGCCGACATGTACACACATGCCCAGGTTACAAAAATAAATTTGTATTAACTTTTGTTTTTACATCACCAAAATTTCTCTCAGCTTTTCTCTCCTTGCTCCCTCTATGATAACTACCCCTGAAACCTGCAAAACCAATCACTATATCTGGAAAAAGTCTGAAAATGTATGCAATATTCCACACTTATGAGCCTCCTACCTCTGCAAAAGAGTGGAGCAAGAGTGTCCTCTCATCTCTTTTCTTTGGGGTCATGCTTGTTCTTTGTAATTTTGCAACATTCACTTTTTTCTTTATTTTAAAAATAATTTTTATTGGTATCTTTTGTTTTTACATCACAAAAATTTCTTGTAGTATCTTACTTCTTTGCCCCCAGTCATCTCATATAATAAATACTATTTCTAAAGAAAAAAAGATGAAAAGAAATCAGCAAAACTGAAGAATACATTGAAAAAATCTGAAAATGTTTACCACGTTATATACCTGTGGATTTCCCACCTCTTCAAAGGACTGGGGGTGGGGGCTTTTTGGAGCCATGTCTGTTCTTGGTAATTTTGTAACATTAACATTTGGTCCTTTTGCAGTTCTTTCTATTTCTGTGATTGTAGTCAGTATGTATCCTGTTTTCTTGGCTCTGCTTATTTCACTCTGCATAGGATCCTGTAGATCCTTCTATGGTTCTCTGTATTCATTATATTCATAATTTCTTACTGCACAGTAATATTTTACTACATTCATGTACTGCGATTTTAGTCTTTTCCCAATCAATGAGAGCCTCTATTTTGTTTCTGGTTTTTTTTGGAATAGCAACACAATAGCAAACAGCTTTTATGGAAGCACCATAAAAGTTCAGCTAAAAATATTTGGAGACTTTCTTCTTATCAATAATTTCCTTGGGGTATAATCTTGCTACTGGAATCTCCAGGTCAAAGGGTATAGACCTTTTAGTCACTTTATCTGCCTAATTCCAAATTGCTTTCTGAAGGAGTTATATTGATTCACAATTCCACCAACAATGCTTCTCTGCCCACAACCCTACCAACACTATTACCATCTCTTATCATTTTTGTCAGTTTGCTGGTATGAGAGTTGGTTTGATTTGTCTACCTCTTATGACTAATAACTTGGAACATTCTTTTGGTTATTAATAATTGGCAATTCTTTTGAGAAATATCTGTTCATATCATTTGAAGGCTTTTCTATTGTTCAATCAACCTAGTTTCTATGGTCATCTTCTCTTTGACTGTGTTCTTGGTGTGTCTTTTGGACTCCACCGGTAGCTTCTGGAGACATAATGCCGTAAGGGAGGGGACTTGGGCTCTCCCCATTAAGGTGCCCATGTGGCCTTGTGAACACACACCTGGGCTCCTTGCTTACCTTGCAGTTTGCTTTTTTTTTCATTCTAGGTGAAGGGGCTAGATCTTCTGATGTTATGAGTTTCAAAATATCAAGAGGGTGCCCCAGTGACTAGCATTCCAGAGTGCCTGGTTTGCAGCCAGTTCAGAATCAATGCCCAGAGAAGCAAGGAGTGACTTTTGGGACCCAGCACACAGGTGGCTGAGACAAGGATTCATCTAGCATTTATAGTGCATCTGAACATGAATCTGATAGAACCAATGTAGGGACAGCTCTAAGAATGTATCCCAGAAACATTAAGGGACAATGTTTGTACTTTTGTTCTTGTTATACTTTGTAAAAGCTAACTGATGTTAATCAGTTAAATGAAATTGGAATGCTAGTCACTGGCACCTAACAGTGGAAGGAACACAGCCAGTGGGGACTTGAGATTATGGCAGAAAAGAGACACCCCCAAACTTCTCTGGATGTCCTAGAACTCAGAGGAGCAGAAGCAACCAGCCTGGCTCTGCAAGTATACTCACTACATTATTTCTACAAAAAGACTACCATTGTTTTAAAAAGGATTTCCCGTCATCCTGACTCAGTTACCTCCTCCTCCCTTCCCTTAGAACTGTTTCCTAGGGGCAGCTAGGTGGTGCAGTGAGTAGAGCACTGGCCCTAGAGTCGGGAGGACCTGAGTTCAAATCCAGCCTCAGATACTTGACATACTTACTAGCTGTGTGACCTTGGGCAAGTCACTTAACCCCAATTGCCCCACCTTCCCCCCTCCAAAAAAGAAAAGAAAAAAGGAAAGGAAAAAAACAAAAAGAACTGCTTCTTAAGTGACTCCAGAACTAAGATTCTCCAACCTTTATGATGTCACTCTGTGGCCTAGCAACAGCACAACCCAGGACGACTCAAGACTTGGGACCGGAAGGGTGCAAACAAGTGAGGTGTGGCTCTATAGAAGTCAGAGAAAAATGCTGCAGCTCGTTGTGCAGTCTGCCAAAGTCCAGCCCCTTCAGACTCCCCCACCTAGTTTTTGTGTGACGGTGTACTTCAGAGGTAAGAGCCAGTATCCTAGAAAAGAAAGGGAGTTTAAAGCAATATTCATTCATTCAACAGCTACCTATTGATTTCCTACAATCCAGTCCAATCTAACAAACATTTAAGTGCCTGGCCTTTGAATACAAAGACCGAACAGTCCCTATCCTCAAAGAGCTTACTGCCGGGGGTGAGGAGGTGAGGAGGGAGGAGAGGTATTCTTAAACTTTTCTGTGTCATGGAGCCATTTAACAGTTTGGGGTATCCTCTGGACTCCTTCTCAGAATAATTATTTTATGTTTCCCTTAATATTGACAGAGCTTCATTAAACAATGTTCTTTGTGGGGTTATATCTGTCAAGGAGTCTCCTACTATTTTCACAGATGCATGATAGATACTTTGTTAAAAGATCTCTTTAAATCTACATTCTACTCACCGAGTAAAATATGTTTTTGTAATCTACGATAGGGCATTTAAGTGGCAAAGTGGATAGAGTGCCCACCTAGAGTCAGGAAGATTCCTCTTTTGTTGTCGATTCTGGGTTCAGCTTTGTCCAACTCTTTGTGACCTCATTTGAGGTGTTCTTGGCAAAGATTCTTGGAGCAGTTCGCCATTTTCTTCTCTGTTTCATTTAACAGTTGAGGAAACTGAGGCAGAGTTAAGTGGCTTGCCTAGGATAACATGGCTAGTAAGTGTCTAAGGCCAGATTTGAACCCCTGAAGATGAGTCTTCTTGATTCCAAGCCCAGTGATCCATTCACTGCACCACCTAGCTGCCCAAGTCTCCCTTGGAGAAGGGTGGGGGTAGAAGAGGCTACAAATGTCTCTTCTGCCTCCCTTTGAGCCACACAATGGCAAGCCCTATCACATGTAGTGCTTGCTATACAAGGGGGATTCACTTCTCTCTTCATTCTGCTACACCAACTTTTAGGGAAAAACTAGCCTAATCCATGTTTAACATGAGTAAGGCATTAACTCTGATAGATATTGGTCCTATCACAGTGATCTCTGTCTCCTATTGGTTTAATTATATGATTATAATATAAATTATATCTCTGTATATATATACACCCTTCACCTCTCTTCTGAAGTCTAGGCTTGCATCTTCAAGTGCCTACTGGATACCACTTGGGAAGCCCTTCAGCCTTTCAAATCCAACAAACACGTCCACAGCAGACATTATCTTCTCACTTCTAAACTAGACTTCCAGGGCCTGTGCTTAGAGGGGAGCTAAGACTCCCAATTCAGAAACCTGCATAACCAGACATCTTTATCTTCACCTTAATCATTTTTTACCCTGCTGTTCCATCCTCCAAACCAGACCTTCAGAAACTGGGCTTGCGGAGGAGCTAAGGAACTCAGATCTGAATGCCCTGGGACCATGCATCCTCATCTTTACGTTTGCCATTTTCTGCCCATCTGCTGTGCATGTACTTGCTCCATTTCATTTGCACCTCTTATTCTCAGAACTGCAACAAAATCAAAATTCACCTTGCCTCTGGAAAAGGCTTGTCAATGGACTGCCCTATTGTTCCATTAATCTTCTTTGCAGATACTTCCTCTACAATCTTTTCACCAACTACCTCATAGAAAACCATTTCCTAGAGGAATTTGTCTTTCCCACAATACTATTTCAGGAAAGTCCAAAGCATGCTTCACTTCACTCCACAGCCACGTCATCAATAGCTTTACTCATTAGACTACAGCCTAGCTCATTCCCTATTCTCTCCCTCACCTCATCTTTTCAGTTTGGTGGTGGTGTTTGTCCGTCATTCTGGAAGAGGACCATGGCATCAGGGAAATGATGACATGACTTGCAGTTGATTTTGATTTGAGCGAGAGAGGGCTGTGCAAGGTCACCAGCTTCACGTTCTCCTCCAGAGCCATCTGGGTCCAGTGGCTTGATATTCACCAGGATGACTAGAGATGGCCCAGGATACATTGGGAGACCCTGGCCCTTTTAAGCTAAGGTCTTTTCAGGTTCTCACTTTGAGTGAGGTAACTCCAATTCAGTGAATAGGCTTCTTTACCATGAACCTTAATTATGTCTAGTCTGCCATTGTTTCTGAATAGTATGTAGATATATTCTCCTCTATGCCCCCACTCATCATCGCTTTAACTTTCTGGACCACAGTGTCCCTCAATGGCCTTCACTCTCCTATGTGTGTTAGGTCCCCCATTAGAATATAAGGTCCTTGAGGGCAGGAACTATCTTGCTTTTGCAATTGTAGCTCAAAGATTTGTCATTTTCCTCTAAATCCACTGACCTCCAAATTTTCCTTTTTTTTTTTTTTAAGGCCAACCACCACCCTCCCAGTCCCAGTTACCTAAGTACTAGCTCCTATAATCATCCTGGGCTTTTCTGTCTCTCTCATTCCTTATAGCCAATCAGTTGCCAAGTTTTACCAATTCTATCTCCAAAACTTTTATTGTATCCATCCCCTTTGGTCTACTCATACAACTACTATCCTGGGTTAAGCCCTCACCACCTCTGTTATGATGTTACCTATGGTAAGTCTTCCTTACATTTTTTAAAAATTTATATCGTTTGTTTTTATATCACCTATAGTTACCCTTGTATCACTCCCTCAGTCTTCCCAAAGAGTCATCCTAAGAACAAAGAATAAAGAAGAGAAAAAAATCAGCAAAACCAATTAACACATTGAAGAAGTCTGATATTATAGGCAGTGTTCTACACATGTTGACCTTCACCTCTGCCAAGGAGTTGGGAGGGGCAGGTGATTTCTCATTTCTCTTCTTTGGGGCCAACCACAGAAAGGTGGATGGGAGTAAGATTTTGGAAAGTTTTAAACCCTAAGCTGAGGAGTTTGTGTTTTACCCTGGAGACAATGCAGAAGCACTGAAGCTTTGATCAGGGTAGTGGTATACTCAGACTTGGGATTTAAGAACATTTTTTGGCAGTGGTATGGCAGACAGATTGAAAAGAGGAGAGATTGACAACATTCATAACATTTAGTTTCAATTTTTTGTTGTTGCTATTGTTGTGTATATTATTGTGGTTATTATGTATATTATTTTCTTGTCTCTAATTGCTTCATGTCTTCCCATGCTTTGGCTGTGTTCATCCATTAGTTGTTTCTTACAGAACAGTAATGTTCCACTATATTCATGTGCCATAATCTGTCTAGCCACATGATAATCTTCTAATTAATCTCCTTGTTTCCAATCTCTCCTCTTTCCAATCCCTCTGTCACACTGCCTCCAAACAAACATCCTTAATCATAAGTCTGAATATCATTCCTCTGATCAAAGCTTCAGGGTTCCCCATTGTCTCTAGGATAAAAAACAACCTCCTTAGGTGACATTTAAAATATTCCATAATCTGACTCTTATTCATATTTCCAGATTTCTTATTTCTCTTCCTCACGCACTCTGTGTTCCAGCCAAATTGGCTTACTTGCTGTTCCCTGAATTCAGCAGTTCATCTCCCACCTATGTGCCTTTGCTAAGACTGTCCGCCATCTGTGGAATGAATTCTTTTCTCATGTCCCTTCTTATATTCTGCAGATTACTTCAAGACTTGGCTCAGGCATTACCTCCTACTTTTACTGATTGCTTCAGCTATTAGTGTTCTCCCCTTAAAATCATCTTTTATTTTCTTAGGATCTTTGTATCCCCAAATAGCAAAGTTTAGTGGAAAGAGTGATGGACTTGGAGTCAGGAAAATCTGCATTCAAATCCTGCTTCAGATACTAGTAGTGTGACCTTGGGCAAAGCACTTAACCTCAGCCTCTGTTTTCTCTTCTGTAAAATGGGAAGAATATTAATAATATCACCTTCACAAGGTTGTTCTAAGGATCAAATCAGACAACATATGTAAAGTGCTTTGAAAACCCTAAAGCGCCCTCTCCTCTCTTGTCTATTTCACATATGGACATATGTTACATGTACACACATATATTTTCTAGCTATTCACATGAATCTTCCTCTTTCCAAGGCTATGACCTTTTGGACGTGTGGTAAGTAGGAGGACTCTAGAGAAATTCTCTTAATGGAGTTATTTGGGATGAAAGGAAAAGAAAATGAAGAAGTAGGTAGATAGGCCTCCTGTTTCCCTAAACCATCTCAATTCTGTAAAACAGGGAAGTGAAGAAGTTTGGGGGTTGAAGTCTCTCCTCTGCTACTCTATGCACACATCTTTTTTTTTTTAAATCTCTTTTTCTGAGTATCTCCCATTATTCCTCTATGCCAGTAGGGTACACTCATGCCAGGGAGTAAGATGACCAATTGGGTGTACAGAAAGAAAATGGTAAAATTTCTGGAAGAAAAATAGAAATTGAATCTTACTAATATTTAATGTACAGATCGATACTGGTAACCTCAGTATGAATGTCTTATGGTCCCATATTCACAGTATGCACAATATCCTCAAGAAAGAGAAAGGGAAGGGAAAAAAAGCAGATAGATAGATAGATAGATAGAAGTATATAATGATATATAATAAGCATTTAAATAGCATACTACCTATATGTGCCAGGTACTATGCTAAATGCTTTACAAAAATTATCTCATTTGATCCTACCCAGGGTAGAATAGGCGTTCTATAACACTGTGGGGAGGTCAGTGACACCAATGTTGTTATTGATAGTTTTGGTGAGAAAAAAGGTTTTGTGCCATTCATAAATAAAATTAAATAAAACAATTCTTTTAAGATACTATTTATTTCATCTTCTGTGAATTTTTAATAATATATAATAGTACAGTAATGCGTGTATATAATGTACTGATGGGGGTACATGATGAAAAATGTTTGGAAACCACAATTCTACACAATGCATATGCACATACACACATATACCCACACTCCAACATCTTTGGAAAAGGTTGGTGGACACTGATGTACAACCTGTTAGAAAGAGTGACATGTTTATATGCCTTATTTCATTAACTAGATCTAAGTTCCTTGAGGTCATGGATTGTTGTACACTTTGTCATTTGCTAGTTTGTTTTTTTTTAATTTTATTGGTGCCTTTTATTTTTATACCAAAGTCAATTATCTGTATATACATATATATATACATATATATGTATCCCCATAACCATTGAACCCTCCCTTTTTTAAAAAAAATATTTACTTACTCTTACCTCTTTCTTTTTGTACATCTACTGTTTCTTTTCAACCTCACAGAGACTCTGGGAGATATGTACTCCAATTTTAGCATTCACATTTTACAGATGAAGAAACTGAGACTTAGTGTGTGACTTGCCGAAGGTCATACAGGATGGACGTATCAGAGACAGGATTTGAACCCTAGATCTTTCAAGTTTTTGCGCTTTAGCCACTGAGCTATGCTGCGTCCCTGAACCCTTCCCCCTATAACAAAGAAGAACAGTTCATCCAAACCAATGGACACAGGGTCTGTATCTAATCACATGCACAGCAGCCCACACTCATAGTCCCCCACTTCTCCATCAAGTCGAGGGAGATGTATTTTGTCATCTGTTCTCTGGGACTAAGATTGGTTATTATAATTCACCAGAATTCAGTTGCTTTTTAAACATTGTTTTCATTACATTATTCTAGTAATTGTGTGTATTGTTCTCCTGTTCAGCCTACTTTGCTCTGTATCAGTTAGCACAATTCTTTCCATGTTTTTCTAGAGTCTATATATATATATATATGTATATATATATATATATATGTATATACGTGTGTATGTATGTATGTGTGTGTGTGTTTTGTTCAGTTATCCACCATTTGGTCCTACAATAGTATACTCATAGAAGGCATGTGGTAAATGTTTATTTATTAATTGACTGATCATTTCACAAGCAGCCAGGGCACTCTATCTGTGATGACTTACATCAATGCCAGGAAATCTTTAATACCACTTCCCTGCTACAGATCAAGGTGTGGAGCAGGGGTACGAGAGGAGGAAGAAGAGCAGGTGGGAAAAGCTAAGACTCTCAAAGGAGGCAAAGAACATGTGTCAGGCTATACCTGTCAGAATAAACCTGCAGTGAAGGTTTTTAAGCCTTTATCAGGCATAAAAATGAATCAATGATCAATTTTCCTTTATTTGGTCTCTCTTTTCAGATGTCAAGAAGAGAACTCGAGTTATAGAAGAAGACAATAATCCCACCTGGAATGAGGTGCTTAATCACCAAAGAGCAGGAAAGAGTCCCAATTCCAGGGGTCTGGAGAGCCAAGGGTGGGGGAAGGGTGGATGTTCTTAGAGATCCTGGGAGAAGTGTGTATATGGGGGAGGGAGAGGTCAATTCTTTTTGCCCAATGACCAGTAGATCTTAGCCTAATAATAGGGTTCTACCTAGTCATTCAACAGATACAGATACTACTATCATCCTTGTACCATCTTTAGGAGCAGGCTACTTAGCTCTGCTTCACAACCACCTTGGGCTATCACAACATGAGACCAGATTAGGATAGGAAAATCATGAGTCCAATCATTTGCTACCACTAGTCCTCCCAATTACTATAGCAGAATCAATAATGCCCCAAAGACCTGCAGTAACCATGTTTGCCATATGCAGAGTCTTCACCTGCATAAACTTTCCACTTGGAGCCTCTTGGTCTCTGGCCCTAGAATGTGGGTATGGCCCAGAGACCAGTCTAAATGTGTGGCCCAGATACTTCTTATAAACCTGAAGCAAGGGCAAGGCTGCCTTTGCAGGCATCTCCCTTATATCTGTTTCTGCGCCTCCTGCAAGACCACTGGCATACCTTGGACTAGCCACAGGGGCTGCCCATAGAGGTTCCTCCAAACCTAGGGGTACAAAAGTGAGAAAAAAATGTACAGAACCACCTCCCTACCTTTGGCACAGCAATATTATCCCAATTTGGAAAGACAAGAGAGTTTGTCTTAGCTTCCTACCTACCTCCCACCCCTCTCAAAAAAAGAATCTTGGTCAACATAAAGGCTGGTCAGACTCCTCATTATTCAAGTTCCTCAGAGGTTTGGGGGGAGGCTGAATGAATGAATGCTTTTATTAAGCATTTACTCAGTACCAAGCACCACGCTGAGAGTGCTGGTGATAGATACAAAAGTGAGACAGTCCCAGTCACTTACATCTTAACAGAAATAATACTTATAGGGGAGTAGGATTCAGAGGTGGGTTTTCTGGTCTAGAAAGTTACAGGGATGGTGAATGGAGCCACAGGTTAGGTGACTGACATTCCCCTTACAGAATCAATGGTGGTATTGATTTGGTTATAGTTTCCAAAGCAAGAGTGAAATAGTTATAGGGTGGGGGAGAGAGAGAAGGGAGGATAGCAAGAACATAGTTATGCTGGATGGTTTGATTGGGACGTGAAGCATGGTCTAGGGGTAGCTAGATATATAGTGTGCTACCTGAATATATGCTTACTCACTAACCAGAACAGTTTAAGGTGCCCCCCACCCACCCAAGTTTCCAAGCTAAGTAGATTAAGTTCCTCTGTTGAGTCCATAAGCATTTATTAAGAGCCTACTATGTACCAGGCACTATGCTAAGAACTGGCAATACAAAGAAAGGCAAAAGACAGTCACAGTCTAATGAGGAAGACAACATAAACTATGGACAAACAAGATCTATAGGACAAACTGGAAATAATCTGAGGGTTAATTACCATGATTAAGAAGGACTGGGAAAAGCTTCTTGTAGAAGGTGGGATGTTAGCTGGGGGTGGGGGTGGGGGTTGTCATGTAACCCAGGCAATTTTCCTTATAAGTCTAGTAACCTAGAAGTTTCAGCATCAGGGCAGATGACAAGATGTCAAGAGTGGACAAGTGGGTGGCATATAAAGCATATCTGGAAATCATTAACCACCTTCCTGCTCCCCTATAGACCCTAGTGTGGCATGTAGGACCATACCATCTGGAAAATGACGCCTTCCTTCAAGTCATCCTCCGAGACATGAGCCATAGAAAAAGTGAAAGGTGGGAGAATCAACAAAGGATAGGCCTTAATTGGCAACAGCAGATGGACATCCCCACCCTGACTCAAGACTTGCACAAATGTCACTAGGACTATGTATGTCACTAGAACAAGGGCCTTAAGGAATCCCAGAATGCAGGGGGCATGGGGGGGTTAATGGGTAGGTCCTTCATATTGTGGTAGGTTTCCTGGAATTCTCATCAGCTGGACATCCCCTACCTAAATTCTAGAATATAGCTCATAGCTCAGCCTTAATGGTGGCATGATCTCTGGGGCTCTTCCTCCGTTTCTTTCCAGTGAAAGGTAGGCATTTCCTAACCATATTTGTCTCTCCTCATCCCCAGGACTTTTGGTATTAGCACTGTATTCCTCAGGCCATTGGCAGAAAACCCACATGAGCCCCTGGTTCTAACTGAGCTGCCCCTGGTCAGCCGGACTGTGCATCCCACAAAAGTGAGTAAGGGAAGGAGGACTTAGAATGGAGTTGCTTCGGGTGAGGAGAAGGAATTAGATGTAGTGTGTATGTGCATGGAGTAGAGGAAGAGAAAGTAGAGGATTGCCTATTTCAGGGAATGATAAGGTTGCCCACTAACGACCTCAGGCTGAATGCCTCCAGAAGGAAAGTTCTTTTCCCATCCAAGAACTGTTGAGAAATGAAAGTCTAACCCAGATCTCAAGCAGACATATCACTTTTCTCATTGGTGGAGAAGTAAACCCAGTCTTTTTAAGGCAGGATATTGCCACGCTGTCAAAGTCATGAATACCAAATGTCTCTTGGCACTCAGATCCCAGCAATTGCTTCATATTCTCTATCCAAGATCAATGCTGTGATGAGGATGGGGTAACCTGAGCATGGGAAATTTAGAAGGCACAAAAATTTAACACTTGTGCCCTAGCTTTGGAAACAACTGAGCATAGCATCTATTTAGTGAAAATAATTAGCACCTCCCTTCTTCACAGAGGCAGGGGTCAAAAACAACTAATGTGTTGTTGCTTTTGCTAAAATGCTTTCTTTGTTTTTCATTTACAAGGGTTGGCTCTCTGGGTAGGAGAGGCAGATATTTAGAAGTGGAAGGGATCTAAGAACAAAAAAAAAATCAACAAAATATTTTTTTAAGTAATCAAGATAGGAAGTTACCAGGTGGTGGTTATTATAAAAGCACCCCCATCTATGAACTGCTGCTAGTTACTAAGATAGTAACTGACAAATGTAGCTACTATAGTAGTTAGAAACTGGTAGCATAGTATCATGCATAGTGCCCTGGACTTGGGTTACTGAGACCTGAGTTCAGATCCCACCACAGCTATGTGACCCTGTCGCAGTTTCCATATCTGTAAAGTTGGAGCATTGGCCTTGATGGCTTCTGAGCTTCCACTTCTAGATTTGTGATCCTATACTCCTATGATAAAAATCTGACATAGTTGCCAGAATCTTAGTGCTACAAGATGTGACATTCACAGCTCTAGCAATGTGGCAATCTTGCGTTAAAAAAAACTGACTAGTGATAAGCAAATGCCTCCCATTCAGCTAAATTCAATTACTTCTTGTATTATTCTATCTTTATTCTGAATATAACAAAAAATAATTAAAATGAGCATTTCTACGTGTAGTAGTAGAATATAAGTAAATTGTTGTGCATGAAACTGCAGGTCTTGATTATGTACAATTTTTTAAGTATTTCAATGTGTAGTTTTCAAAGTTGTCCTGCTTGTCAGAACTTCTTTCTGGATTTCCTTCTGTTCTGTTCTCCTCTCTACATTTATTTTAAAAAATGCTCCAGTGACCATCTTTTATTTCTTGTCCTTTTCTTTATGACCCTATCTCTCTCCTGCCTCACCCACCCACCCACCATTGGAAAAGAAAAAGAGCCAATGCCTTGAAACAAATATATATAAACCAGTAAAACAAATTCCCTCATTGGCTGTGGCTGAAAATATATGTCTTATTCTGCATCTTGATTTCATCACCTCTCTCTCAGAAGGTGGGAAGCATGCTTCATCCTCAGCCTACGGAATCTTAGGTGGTCGTTGCACTGATCAGGGTTCTCAAGTCTTTCAAAGTTGTTTTTCATTATAATGTAGTTATTGTATAAACAGTTCTGGTTTTCATATATGCTCTTGACATCACAAATTACAAAGTTTCCTAAGGGCGCCCTCCATTCCGCTGGCCCCAGGCACCAAAAATAGTAGTTGGGACTTTGCTCCAGATATATTCCCTTTCCTCCTTACCCACTCCTACCACCACTATCATCTAGATCCCTCACCTTATCTCCCAATTCCTTCACAACCACTCACTCCATCAGACCTCACAACTGTACCCCTAATATAATATGTCACAGCTAGATTACCACCAGTCTCACCCCAGGAGAGTTCAGAAGTGAGCTCTCTTGGGGCAGCACCAAGTTTAGACCTGCTGAATTGGTATCAGAAGCTTTACATCTTACCCATAGTTCTGTTTGCTTTTCTTTTGCAGAGTACCATCACCTTACAAATAACTTACTTTCCACAAGAGGCCCACCATAAGTCAGGTGAGCCATCACACTGGCCCATGATCATCCCTCTAAGCCATGCCTCCTCTGCCCCAAGAAGATGCACTTCTGCCCCAGTTCAGTCCATAAGCATTGGGTGCTGACAGCATGCTTCAGATTAAAGGGTTCTATCTCAGAGACTAAATGTCTTCTGCTTGTCCCTTACCTGCTATTAATGTTTCATTCTCCAGGGAACTAAAAAAGATCTAAGTTACAGAGCAAGGCACAAGAAAGTCAATTCCTGAGGATATGGGAATAGTGAAAAGGGCCTCAGGGTTATGTGTCAGGAGCTCTAGGTTCTGTCATTTATGAGATCTCTGCCCTTGTGAAAATGTCTCTTCTTCTTGGGGCCTCAGAGTCTTCATCTACAAAACAGAATGTAGGGGCAGCTAGGTGGCACAATGAGTAGAGCACTGGCCCTGGAGTCAGGAGGACGTGAGTTCAAAGTGGCTTCAGACACTTGACACACTTACTAGCTGTGTGACCTTGGGCAAGTCACCTAACCCCAATTGCCCTGCCATCCCCCCCTGCAAAAAAAAAAAACACCAGAATGTAGCACTAGGTTATCATCTCAAAGGCCTAAGGATCATTTCCAGATATTCTCCCACCTTGAATAATCATTTTGTGTGTGTGTGTATAAAAGATACATAGAAATATTCAAAAGAGGCAAACTTGCCTGCATACAGAGATGTGTGTTTGCTTGCTTACAGAATATTGATTCTCTTAGTTGTCTTTTCAATGAGGAGAATAGAATGATAGAGCTAGAAGGAGTGTTAGAGGTCATCTAAGACCTTCATTTTCCAAATGACTAAACAGAGGCCAAGAGAAGGAAATTCTTACCCAAGGTCACACAGTTTGTAAGTAGCAGGAACTAGAGTTCAAACTCAGATCCTTTGACCCCAAATCCAGGCGGAGACAGAATAAGAAAGCCTCATAACTTTTCAACTGCTAGCCTGTATGAGGTTCACCTTTAATACAATTCCAGAGCCCAGAAAGTGGTCACAAGGGGAGAAGGTAGAATTCAGACAGTTGGATGAAAAGATTGTACAGAGATGTTAAAGGGAGAAGGAAATTAGAGATAGGTAGAGAACGGGGTATGGTCATCCCTCCTCCTTCCCATTAGTGGTTGGTGCCCTTGATGGAGGGACTGACAGAAAAAAGCCCCTCCTCCCTGCCCCAAAGCACCTTCAAAGATCTGTGTTTTCCCAGCAACTTGGGAAAAGCTCGGCAGCAGCTGTAAGGAGGGTGGAAGGCATGAAATCATGGTGGCTGGCCACAACGTGAGAATGCCTCTGACCTCCAAGCCACAGGACTTCCAGGTAAGGAGGCCCCAGCTGTTTATCCTAGGGCTCAAGTTGAAGCAATCCCAGCTTTTCCTAATGAGCCTTTGCTGACACTCTATGGGTGGTGATGGACAGGCTCCAAGCCCACACTTACAGAAGGTTGCCTCTGCAGAGATTGCTGAGTGGGAACATGCTCAAGGACCAGAACAGCTGGCAGAGGGAGCTCCCAGGTTCTAATCTGAGCTCCTCCTCAGATTGCTTCCCATGAAGCCCCAATGCAAACTTGTTCCCTCTTTGAGCTGTGTCTAGATTCCAGAGGGCCCAGAAATATGCCAAGAAATTTTGCTCAGCAGGTGGCTGTAACTAAAGAGCGAGAACTATAGCTTTGGGCAAAATCAATCAATCAAATATTCATAGGAAAGACCTTAGTTTAAAAAGGCCAAGGTCTCTCATTGTCTCCTGGCCATCTCCAGTCATCCTGACCTATTTGGACCCAGAAAGATCCAAGAGAGAGAGTGAAGCAGGTGACTTTGCACAGCCCTCCCTCACTTAAATCCAATTGACTTGCATCACCTTCCTGGAGTTATGGTCCCCTTCCAAAAGGACAAACAATAGGCTCTGAGATTACAAAAACAAAAATGAAATAATACCTGCCCTCAAGACCTTTTCATTCTACAGGGGAAACAAACAGATCTAAATATATACAAGGCATGTGGAAATAGGGAGGGGGAGGCACAGTCAACTAAGCAGAACAATAAAGGCTGCATTGTTGAAGGTAGTACTTAAATCACAGAATTTGAGAGTCTGAAAGGACTTCAATAACTGCTTAGTACAGCCCTTACACAAAAGGAATCCCCACTGTAACCTACCTGGCAAGTGGCCATAGAGTCTCTGCTTGAAGACTAGAAATGGGAACCAATCTCACCCTGCCATATCCAACCAATTACTAAGTCCTGTTGATTGTACCTTCACAACATCTTTTGTATATTTCCTCTTTTCTGACACTACGACCACCCTAGTGCAGGCCCTCCTCTCCTTTCCTCTTCTCTCTTCCTTTCTCCTCCCCTCCCTACTCTTCCCCTTACCTGAGGGTGTTCTGCCCAAAGGAAGGTCAATTTTGATGGCCAAAAACTACCCAGTTAACTTGCGGTTTATTGTCTAGATTTCTTTCTCAAAGACCAAACCTTAAACCCAGTTCACTCTAGACCTCATGTATTGGACAACAAGAGGTCTCTGCCCAAGCACCACATAATGGTTATTTTTTTGGGCCCTCCTGGCTCAGAGTGAATGAAAATAGTAATTGTTTCTCTTTTGTCCAGCAACTCCAAGGGTCTTCCCCTCCCAGTTTAATTTTTTTTTTTTTTGATTAGAGGAGCCATCCCTTGACTCACTTCTTAAACAGGCCTATTCATTGAACAGGCTTTGCCTCACTCAAAGTGAGAACCTGAAAAGACCTTATCTTAAAAGAGCCAAGGTCTCCACTGCATCCTGGGCTGTTTCCAATCGTCCCGATTTATATCTGGCCATTGGACCCAGATGGCCCCGGAGGAGAAAGTGACGCTGGTGATCTTGCACAGCCCTCCCTCACTCAAATCAAAGTAAATTGCAAGTCATGTCATCATCTCCCTGATGGTCTTCGAGAACAAAGGACGAACCACCACCTCCCTCCTAGAACACTACACTGGCCTGCTGGTGGGCCTCCCTGCTCCAAGTATCCCCCACTCCATCCTCCACTCATCTGTAAAGTGATCTTCCTAAAGCATAGTCTGACCATGTTACTGCCCCCTCCTCATCCCTTATGCAATTAACTCCAATGGCTCCCAGGTACCTCCAGGAGCAAATATAACACTGATTTTTAAAACCTTCCGTAACCTGGGTCTTTCCTATCTTCTCAGCCTTGCTACACCTTACTTTCTCCCCACTGTGATGCAAGTCAGTGACACTGTCCTCCTTACTGTTCTTGGCATTAGACTCTCCATCCTCTGATTCTGGTGGAGCCTTTTCATTGGCTGGCCCCCATGCCTGGAGTGCTCTCCCTCCTCACCTCCACTTCCTGGTTTCCTTCAAGTTTCATCTAAAGTCTCACCTTCCATAGGAAACCTATCCTGATCTCCCTTAATGCTAGTACCTTCCTTCTGTTGATTATCCCCAATTTATCCTGTATATAGTTTGCATATAATTGTTTACATGTTGTCTCCCCCATTAGATTATCAGCTCCTTAAGTTTTCCTTTCTTTGTTTTTTGGTTTTGGTTTTGGGTTGTGTTTTTTTTTTTTAAGACAATCAGAGTTTTAAAGCGCTGGCCCAGAGTCACAACAGCTAGGAAGTGTCCAAGGTCTGATTTGAACTCAGGTCCTCCTGACTTCAAGCTAGGCTCTGAAATCACAAAGACAGAAATGAAATAATCCCTGCCCTCAAGGATCTTATATTCTACAAAGAAAACAAATATGAATATCTGAATATATGGGCAGCTAGGTGATGTAGTGGATAGAGCATTGGTCTTGGAGTTAGGAAGGCTGATCTTCCCAAGTTCAAATCTGGTCTCGGATACTTACTAGCTGCGTGACCCTGGGTAAGTCACTTCACCCTGTTTGCCTCAGTTGCCTCATCTATAAAATGAGCTGGAGAAGGAAATGGCAAACCACTCCAGTGTCTTTGCCAAGAAAACCCCAAATGGGGCTACAAACAGTCAGACATGATTGAAAAGTGACTAAACGACAACAACCAATTCTAGAAGAAGGAAGGCCTTCCAGACATGGGGAATGGCATGTACAAAAACAAGGAGACAGCAGATAGAGTACCCAGCAGAGTGCTAGGCACTGTTGAGAATACCAAGAGGCAAATTATAATATCATAGTTTTTGGAGGTTAAAGGGATCTCAGAATATAAGCGCCCTGAGGGCAGAGACTAATTTTTACTTTCTTTGTATCACCAGCATTTAGCGCATAAGTGCTTGTTGATTGGCCAAGTTGATCTTAGGGGTCATCTAGCCCAGCACCCATGTTTTGCAATGAGGCCTGGGGCCCAGAGGTAAAGTGACTTGCCTAAGGTCACACAGATAGATTCCCTACACTCTACAGGTTCCACTGTCTCCCTATTCTTTAGGACTTAACAGTCTAATGGAGGAAACAGAATACACATCCTTTCACACATCAAGTGTTCAATGAAAATAAAGGAGATTTTGTAGATGGTCCATAGAAGGAAATAATAGGAAATAAGGCCAAAAAGGAAGGTTAGAGGACAGACTGAATGTCAGGAGATGAACACTGCAGACTTTAGACAATAGAGAGCCACTGAAAGACTCTGATGAGGAGAAGGACAAAATGAAAGCTGTACCTGAGAAAAATTAATCTGGTCACATAGGGGGAAATGGCCACTTACAGTCTTGGTCACTTCTCTGGTCCTCATTTACTTCCTCTGGGGTAAAATAAGGGAATAAGTGTCTACGATCCCATGACAAGGGTCTGAATGAGGCTGGGAGCAAAGAAATCCTGAAGACTTTAAAGCTGTTGCAATTTCAGCCTGTTCCCAGATCCACAAGTGTTTCCTCTCCTTTTTTCTTCTCTGAGGCTTCTCTTTGGTTCTGTTCTGCTTTTTTCAGGAGGTACACCTTAATGACTTGATGAGGGGGCTGACTAAGGGATGATTCCCTGGGGCCCTATTTGACAAGGGTAGTAGGACCTGGCCCAGCCTGTTACAACTTCTCTCCTTCTCCTCAGGTTCAGCTGAGGATATTTGAAGCCCGCCAGCTCCACGGAAACAACATCAAGCCCGTGGTGAAGATATTAATTGGAAATCATGAGTATCGGACTCGGATCAAGAAGGGAAATAACCCCTTCTTCAATGAGGTTGGCCTCAAAGCAAGAGGAGTGGGGAAGGAAAGGACAGGGAAGATGGGAAATAACCAGCCTCGGTTACCGGCATTTTCTTTGTCTGGAAATAGCTACAGCCAGCAATGGATAAAAGCTCCATCCCACACTGGGGTGTTTTCATGAGCTGAGCTTGAGCTGGGAGACAAAGACCATGAGAACCAGCCATGGGCTTTCGGGGAGGCAATGGCCACTGGCATCCTCTGCCTTGTGAAGTTTCTAAGAAACTCAGCTTCCTTACCTGTAAAGTGAGGGGATTCCACTAGATGCTCCCTCAGATCCCTTCCATTCTATTCCATCCCATCCTGTGAACTTTGTTGTTGTTGTTGTTGTTGGGAAGCTAAATAGAATGTCAGGCCTGAAGTCAAGAAGACCTGAGTTCAGATCAGGCTGCAGACGCTTACTTAGCTATGTGACCCTGGGCACATCACTTAACCCTGTTTGCTTCAGTTACCTCATATATAAAATGAGCCGGAGAAGGAAATGGCAAAACTGCTCCAAAATCTTTGCCAAGAAAACCATTTGGGGGTCGCAAAGGGTCAGATATGACTGAAACAACTCAACAACAACAGAAGTCCCAGGCCTTTAGCGTAAAGTGATGGGTCATGAGACTGGGTTATCGGCTGAAGTGGATGCTGCTGTCACTAGAAGCTCCTAGCTAGGGATCAGGTGGGGAGGATAGGCACGTTTTGGGGATTCTGATGCTGGTCCCTGCCTCCTTAGAGAAAGAAACAGGGTGATATGTCACCACATTTTGGAAATTGATAACCTTATTTGTTCATACATTTGAACTACATATATCAATGCAAATTGAAAACTCACCAAAAAAAATTTTTAAAAGAAATTGAGAACTCTAAATCCTACCTCTGACACTTACTACTTATATGATCTTGAGCAAGTAGCTTGAACTCCCTGGGCCTCAGTTTCCTCAACTGTAAGATGAAGGGTTTGGGTTCAGCCCTATATCTGATCCATGATTCTATGAATTTTAGAATTAACCACTCCCTCTCAACCGCCTCCTCTCTCCCTCCCCATCACCCCCCCTTCCCCAACATATAATAACATCTCTTTATGTTCCAGAAATTCTTTCATAATTTCCAACATCAGTATCCCTCAGACCTCTTTGAAGAAATCATCTCAATCCAGGTAAGGAAGTCATGTAGTTTCCCTTAACCTCCTGCATCATGACCCGATTTGATGGTTTGGAAAAATATTTCCCATCATACCTCAATCCTGAGCAAACTGTCCTCCCTCCTCTTTACTTTTCCGGGGGTGCCCCTTAGAGGCCAGTTTGTACAAAGCTGTCTCTGACTTCATCAAGCAGCTAGGTAACACAATGGATAGAGCATTGGGCCTGGAGTCAGGGAGACTTGAGTTCAAATTCAGCCTCAGACATTTACTAGTTCCATAACTAACTCTATAACCTGTGTAACTTAACCTCTGTTTGCCTTAGTTTCCTCAACTGTAAAAAACGAATGATGATAATAGTACCTACCTTCCAGAGTTGTTGGGAGGATCAAATTAGATAATATATGTAAAATACTACAAAGAGTAGGCGCTTAATAAAAGTTTGTTCCCTTCCTCCATTCACCTGTCAGCCTAGAGACTCTCATATACTATGAACTTTGGTCCAATGATGCCTTCTGATGCCTTGACACAGGTCCATTTTCCCTGGCCAAAGAGGACCTAGTAATGTTGGGGAGAAGGGAAGGAGGGAGAAAGCATTTGTTAAATAACTATTATGTGCCAAATGCTTTACAAATATTATCTCATTTTAGTCAACAAAAATTCTACTGTTGCTTCGTTAGGACACAGATGCCTGGGTTCTCCGAGGCACAGATCAAGCTCTGGCAGTTCTTACCAAACTGGAAAGCTGTGAACCCAGTAATAAGTTCGATATGTCTGTCGTCGGAGGTTAGCCGCTATTTAAAAAGCTTTCTTGTTTATGGCATCTCATAAAATCACGCCCCAAGTGCAGAGACTGGAATCTGCGCCAGTGAAGGAAACATGCACTGATGAAATCACGGATCTTTCAAATAACTTGAAACATAAGTATGTATTTGGCAAATATATCTAGGAGAGACATCTTAGTGTAACAGATAGGGAGCTGGCCTCAAAGTCAGAAAGAGCTGGATTCAGGTCTTGTCACTTCTTGACAAATACTGGCTGTGTGACCCAGGGGAAGTCACTTGACCTCTCACTGGCCCAGGCAACCCTCTGACTATAAGTTGCAGAATTGATGCTGATCTTCATTAGAGGAAGGAGTTTCATTGATGGGATCTCCCTACACCAGTGAATCCTAGTGGTCTGCGCATGCCTCTCCCAAATGTGATAAATACCTGGGTCTATACTAGGCATTAGAGGAGTCTAAAAGAAATGACAAGTATTGATTGAACATCTCCTATATATTTAGCTAGGTAGATACAGGTAGGTCTACCTATGCTAGGTAGAAGTCATAGAGCTTGTTCTCTAGGAGTAAGGCAACTTCCAGTGACAAAAGTCTCTCTACCAAAGCATATCAGCAAACAACTGTCCTGCAACTTGGGGTCTTTGAGAGCTGTTTGAGATTATAAGAGGTTATATGACCTGCCCATGGTTATCTGGGTTGTATGTGTCAGAGTTGGGACTTGAACTCAGGTCTTCCAAGGTTCCACAGCCTGGCACAGAACAGATGCTTAATAAATGCTTATTGTTCTATTGATTGATCAACTGATTCCTGACTCTGAGGCCAGCTGTCTATTCACTATGCCTTTGTGCCTCCCTAGATACTAATATAGGGCGATATAATGAAGTGCTAGGTTGTGGGCTGGCCATGTTGTTCGAATGCAAAACATACACTTGCCAAAAAGACTGTTTTATGCAGAACTCACACAGGGCAAGCATTCACATGGTGGTCAGAAGAAGCGATATGAGGACATCCTCAAGGTTTCTCTTAAGAACTGTGGAATTGATTGTGTGACATGGGAGACACTGGCACAGGACTGCTCAGCTCATATTGGTCTCATCAGCCATAGTCAGACACCTTGAAGCTTGACTCTAGCATAGTGATGTTATTTTGGTCTTCTTCGAGAACGAAGGACAACAACCAGATTGTGGGATACAAATTCCAAATACCACAGGAATTCAAAGAAGGGAAAGATCATTGTGGAGAGAGGAAGGGATAGTCAGAGAAGACTCTCAGAAGCATATTGGAGGGGTCTCCAGTCAGTCTTGAAATTGGGACTGCAGAGAGAGAAGAAGAAAGGATGTTTCCTGTTGTCTATGAAAAGTGAATGCCTACCCCTACCCTCAGACCCTTCCCTCCTCTACATACAATAGAGGTCCACTGGGGAGAGACCTGGACTAGAAGAAAAGACACTATAGAACTCCATTTCTGATTGTTATTTACTGGCTGTGTGACCAGAATAGGGAGCCTACTCTGGGGCTTCTCCACCCCATCCCCACTTCACCCCATCCCTGCCCTTTTACAAAAAGGAGGTGAATCCTTGCCTCAGCTCTGTCTCTGACAGGTATAAAACAAAACAAGACCATGAGTTTCCTATGTTCTAAACTGCTTAGGTGTGGATTTTAGAACATAACTTCTCAGAATGCTTCACTCTTTTCTCTACCTCTTGTCTCCCCAGAACTATCTTGCCCTTAGACCTCTATGCTCCATAGCTAATGCTCCCCTCCTCTGACTACAAAAGGAAGGGACCCAACCCAAATCCTCCAGAGACCCAAGGCTAGAGTTAGAGATAAAACTGAGGAGTCTTTGCCCTGTTCACCACATCTCCCACACCCCATGCCCTCCTTGAGGGCAAGAGAATTTACAAAGAATTTGAATCTTTCTGGAAACTTCTTCCACAGGTGGTAGACTCCCAAGCAAAGAGAGCCAACTCAGAGATTGGGAGGTGCCAGGTGAGTGGCAACTGAGCTGTAAGATCACAAGTTCTTAACTGTCTTAACCTGTGGCAGTCTGAGGATGCCTGTGGATTCCTTCTGAGAATAATACATTTTTTTAAATACATAAAAGTTTAAAAGATTGTGAAAGAAATCAATTTTATTGAAATACAGTTAGCAAAATATTTTTTTTCAAATTCATAGATTCCCCCCCCCAGGTTAATGACCTCTTGTCTAGGGGGCGAAGGAGAAATTGGAGAAAACTATGATAATCTGGCCCAAGGCTCTGATATCTGATTTCCATACCTGTCCTATAATACCTCTGCATCCATTCATTCATTTGACATGTATTTATTAATCACTGTATTAGGCACTTTTAGGCAATGGGAATACAAAGACAAAAAACCAAACTGTCCCTGCCCTCAAAGAGTTCATGTTCCTGAACTTTCCTGACAAGCCCAGTTCAGGGGCCATTAATTACATTGATTTCAGGCAGCCTTCTTGACCCTGTTCAACATCCCTAACCAGCTAACATCAGAATCCTTCCAAGCCTAGAAGGAGATATCTAGTTCTTTAACGGTTATACCTTAGAAAAAGATACACTTGAACTAGAAAAAGTGCTAATTAAAGCAAATGATCCAGTGAATTGATGAAGAGAGGACATGATGCTGTGGTATAAGAACAGACTAAAGAGATTAAGAAATTAGAAATCTTCAGTCAAAAAAGAGGAAGGCTAGGGGTGGAACAGGATGGAAGTCCATACAGTGATGGAATGTTTACTGCGGATTTCAAATCAAGACTTAGTAAAACCAGAGTACATCCATTGAAGATCAGAAGAAAATTTAGCATAACGAAAGGGCAGTTTCTTCCATACAGTAAGCTTAGAAAATCCATTAACCCTAAAAGATGGTAAGGATTAATTTATTAAGAGATTAAGACATAGACTGGCAGGTGACAAACCCATTTCATGCAACAAAGGTTGAAATCAAACTGTCTTGCAAAAGCCACAGGCTACTGAAAAACCAGCCAAGGCCATCTTCTTGCTCCAAGCAGCACGAAGTTAGTCCAAAATCCCAAACGCCCAAATATAGAACATTGACATGAGCAATGGAATCATCAAATCAGAGTGACTAAGGGAAATTTAGGATGTTTGGAGACGCCTTCTCTAACCTTTGGGGTCCATGTAAAGGAAGACAAACTCTGGCTTCTTAACACGTCTCTCTGTGTCTCTACCAGAGAGAGAATCCTAAGCCAGAAAGATAATGGCTCTGGCCCACCTGGTGAAGTTAGTGTCCTAATAAAGTCTTTATCTGAGAAGGAAGTGAATTCTAATCCAGAATCCTTTTGCAACAGTCTACCTTGACAACCTTTTTCCACCATCCTTTGCCTTACATACCTGAGCCTCCATGATGAATAGGGTCTCTATGCAGTGGTAGCGGAGGAAACAACCCTGCTTATCTAGTTTAGGGCTCTACCTAGAGACTGGAATCCCTAATTTGTCTCTTCCTTTTGTCTATTTAGATAGATATTGGGATCATCTACTACTCTCCAGGTAGGTGATGACTGCCACATATTTACTGTTGTTCTGAGTGAGTCTAGGACTCAAGACACCTAGAAATCAATCGGTTAGCCAGCAGGCATTTATTAACCATCCAGACACTATGGTAAGGGCTAGGGTTACAAAGGCATAGAAGGAACAGTCTCTGACCTCAAGGAGTTTAGATTACAATGGAGAAGAAAGACAATATGTACGTACATAAATATATACATAATTCACACATGTTTAGCTCATCCCTTTGACTAGGAAGAATGTAGAAGGTTCTACATAACATTTCAAGCACATTTTCTCCAAAAAGGGTCCCCTCCTTAGATAAAAATCATGAACTATACAAATATCTCTGGTCTGGGTCAGGGTTTAGGGTAAGATTTGGGGGTCAAGGTTCAATTGGAATTAGGTGGTAGGAGTTGAGTTCTACTGACATTGTAACTTTGCAGCTGAAGATAGGATTGTATTTAAGGGTTGAAGAATTTTTTGGTCATTTCATCTTAGGTTTGGATTCTGCCTAGGTCAGTAATCACTACAGATGACCTTCAGTCCAGGAAACTAATATAATGTTTCCATTTCTTACAGGCCTTCCTTTGAGGGTCCATCTTAGTAGAGCACTCTTGCCTGAGTGGACCTCCGTTAATGGCTTCCTCTTTTCCTTAAAGTTTTAGGAAGAGGTTAATACTGTCACTTAATTAGAAAGAATGAAATTAGACCTACACCAATACACTCATACTAGCTGCCAAGGGAGAAAGGAGAGAGCCTTCAAACTGGTCACAAGGAGCATGTTTCTCTTTCCCCACACAGGGCACACTCTCATGAGGAAGTGGCTAGGCCTCTGTCATTCCAATAAACCCAGCTTGGGGATCAGAGGTTACCTGAAGATCACCGTCTCTGTCCTCGGCGTTGGAGACCAAGCCCCGGTGAGGCTATGCACCCAAATTGGTCATGGCTACTTTTGACATGACACCTGTAGGTCCTTGGTCTGACTCATTCAGCCCTCCTCCACACAGGCGAATGGCATTAGGGGCCTGGAGCTCCATGAGTGGGAAGTTAGAGAGCAGTGTCACCTGGCCTCAACCCAAGCCTCTGATGAGGCCCTTGTCTCCATCTGTTCAATGATCTTTCCAGGTGGATCATGGACATCTGCATGAGACTGGCGAAACAGAGAAGGATCTCTTCATGTCAGCCACAGTCCCAATCCAAATAGCTACTTTTTGGTTCTTTATCTACTATGCTGAAGACCTGCACCTCAGTAAAGCCAGGGGCCCCTAAATACCTGCTTGATTCCCAACATAACTTCATCTTATTACCATAGTCCTACATCCCAACTATGACTTTGTCATTGACCCTTAGAATAAGGAAAGGTCAAGAGAGAACTTACCCATGAATCACTTTGTTTAGATTCTGCTGTGACTTTTTCAGATGGGCTCCCCTCTTCTAGGCCAGGGAGCATCCCAAGACTTTTCTCCTTCCCTGTTGTTTTCCCTGTTCATCTGATTTCGGAGGGGAAGGGCTCTCCCCAGGGAGGATAGTGGCTGCTTGGAAAATCCTAATGTATCATGTTGAATAACATAGAAGTTTTCTTACTACCCCATTTCCTGTTCCCCAGAAACTACTGTGGCCTCCAGGTTCTTTTCCCACACCGTCAGGGAGAAAAAGAACTCGATGAATCCAATGTTGGAGTTGGAGATAGCTGGGAAAATAGTAAGTGAGGAACAACCTCCAAGGGGGAGGTAGCATCTGAGAATAGTATGGTACAGCAGAAAAAGCAGTAGATAAGGAGTCAGAAGACCCAGGTTTTTCATATATCTTTTCCTTAACAGCTTTGTGACCTTCAGAAAATCACTGGGGCTCAGTTTCCTCATCTATAAAATGGGAGAGTTAGACTAGATAGTATCTAAGGCCCCTTTGAGTACTATGTTTGTGTGTTTTTTTTAAAATGCTTATTTAAAATTCATTTATTTTAAATGTTTTTTTATTTACCCACTCAATTTTCCTAATTCTAGTTATATGCTCTTTGAAACTATGGGCCCATTTTCATTGAGTTACATTCCAGAAATGTACCAGAGCTTTCTTGTACCAGAGCTGATTGTTAAATTTTTGGCGTGAACATTTATACCTTGGAAATCAGCAAACTCTACAAATCAGGGATTGATATATTGTTTTGTTAATTGTCTAGAATTAAGAAAGTGATTGATAAATGTTGATAATTCAGATGAAATTTAAACATGCGCTGGCACTTTTTTTTCTCCCTGAGAGCCAGTTGTTAAATACTTATCAGTATACCCCTGGACATGGCAAGAGAAGAGGAGTCTGAAGGAAAGATAAAAACCACTGTCTTTTAGAGAAGTTTGATTCAGGACTGTGTTCCTCTGCTCACTTGCATGACTTTGGGTGTGTCATTTAATCTCCCTGTGCGTCAGTTTTCTTGACTCTAAAGTGAGGGGGTTGGATTAGATGACCTCTGAGGTCTCTTCCAGCTCTAGATTTATGATCTTAAGACTGTTTTTCTTTTTGTTTTTTTTTTCTTCCCAGCACCTAGCCCAATGCTTAGTATTTACTAAGTATTTATTGTTTATTAATTAATTGAAATGAATAATTAGCAAAGGGTAGAGGTTCTGCTTGGCCTAGGGACCTAGAATTTAAACTTCTAACCCTCTGTACACTCCAGATGTGGAACTGAGGAGCCTAGATTATATATAAACTCCCAAGGCTCATTATTTTTACACAGACTACCCCTACCCAATCATCACCAGCTCATGGGTCTTCGCCACACTGGCCTTCCTTCAGTCTTGTTAGTAATAGTGAAAAATACTGTTAGTGTTAGACTAACCAGGAAAGCAGCCAGGACTACTCTACCCATACCTATTAAGAAGTGACATGATACAGTGAAAAGAGCTCTGGATTTGGAGTCATGAGACCTGAATTCCCATCCTCCTTGAGACCTGTGCAACCTCAGGCAAGTCACTTAACCTCTCTGGATTGGATTGTTGCTCAGTTATTTCAAACTCTTTGTGACCCCATTTGGGGTATTCTTGGCAAAGATACTTGAGTGGTTTGCCATTTCCTTCTCCAGATCATTTTACAGACAAAGAAACTGAGGCAAATAGGGTTAAGTGACTTGCTCAGGGTCACAGAGCTAGTAAGTGTCTGAAGCCAGATTTGAACTCAGGAAGATGAGCCTTTCTGACTCCAGGCCTAGCACTCCATCTACCTCACCACCTAGCTGCCCATTGGGGGATAATCTAGGATCCTAATAGGGATATTTGACCCTAGCCTGACTTAAAGACAAATACATTAAGAGGTCTAGAAAAGGAAGGTTCCTTGAACTAGTCCGTGGCAGGTTGGGAGGGGAAGTGAGGACCAATAAGTAACCCGTAGCAGGAGGATGAAATGCTGCAACAACTAACTCTTATTACTGAATACCCCCCAGCTCAAAACTAGCCCGAAGTTCCATACAGAGAAGCCCAGGTGGGACCAGGCTCTGATCTTCTCTGTTCAGGTAAAGCATCTTGCTCCTCTTCCTCTCTCGTGTGTGTGCGTGTGTGCGCACACACACACATGCACACGCACATACAGAACCAGAAGAGATACTTAGGAGCTGGCTCTTTCTTCACATGGGCATCAGAGGGAATAAAGGGGGCAATAAAAGCAGAGGTTGTGGTGGTGGTGGGGCCTCTGACTGAAAGAAAGAATGGGAGAGTGAGACCTCACTCTCAAGATGGAATTATTCTGGTCTTTTGGCAAATAACTAAAGCTCATCCCTTTAAACTTTCTCTTCTTAAAACCATTTTTGTTGAAGTCTTTAAGACATTTTAAATACTCCTCTGACTTCTTAAAACAAAATGATCTCAACATAAGTTTGCCTTTTCTTGGTCACTCGAGGCCAACCTTATGACTAACAGTAGTCATGGTCACACAGGTTGATGTGGCAGGCTGCTAGGCCCTAGACTCAGTTGACCCCATGATGCTTCAATTTGTGAGCTCTTGAGTCTACTCTTCAGAATTTCTCAGTGTTCTTCCCTGTCAGCTATCACTTCTTGCTCTTGTAAATGTTTTTAATTCTACATTTCAGCCGCCTCACTGTAATTCACTGCTTCCCCTCTGCTGTGGACTGGAAAGCTAGAAAATCAGACTTGTTAGAATGTCTCTAGAGTAAGAACAAATGGTGCTAAGAAAGGGCCTGAAAGGCTCTTGTGTGATCTTTGTAACATATTTTGGGGGCTTAGAGGCCTCATGTGCTTACTTCAATCCAATTGAAATTTAGTCAATAATTTATTAAGCCTCTACTGTGTACAGACTGCTGTGCTAGCTACAAAGTTTAGCTAAGTCAGAGCCCCTTCGCCTCATTTAGCTCAATATCATGGAGAGGATGGGGAAAAGAAAACAAGGCAATGACTGCAACGGAGAAAGAATTCTCAGATAAGAAGAGAACCATGAAATTCCAGTAGAGAGTATCTTAGAATGAAGACTGAGAAAAGGCCATTGGATTTGGTGATAAGGTTATTGGTGATCTTGGAAAGGGGTATTTCAAGGGTATGAAAGCCAGACTACATGGAGTTGAGCAAGGGCTTGGTGAAGAAGTAGAGATAACAATTAGATTATCCCTTCTAGAGGAAGAGATACAATAGCTTAAGAAGCTAGCAGGTTTGGGAAAAGTTATTTTTAGAATGGAAAGACGTATGAATGTTTGTAGGCAGAGGGAAAGTCAGTGGTGCAATGTAAGCATGAGGAAATGAAACCAAGAGTACAAGAGGTAAGGAGGCACCCAAATTACAAATTGATGCTGATGCTTTGGACACCATAAGCAACATTAGTAGTTGAACCACTGCATCTTTGTAAAGCCTAGCCTATGTCCTAGGACCACAGAATTACAGGACTGGAAGGGACCTCAGCGGTCATTTAATTGGACACGTATCTGATAAAGAATTCTCTCTCTCACATACCCAAGTGGCCCTCCAGCTTTTGAAGACCTCAGAAAGAAGAGGAACTCACTGCCTCCCAAGGCAGTCCATGGCACAAAACTTCATGAGGGCAGGGACCATGTTATCTAAACTGTATCTCCCTCAGTGCCTAGTACAGTACTCTGCACACAGTAGGTGCTTAATGTTTGAATCTAATTCATTTGAACTAAATGCATTGTCCTTAGTATTGGTTAATTCACCAAGGCACCCTAGGGGATTAGGAATCCTGGAAATCTGAGCACCTTACCTACCCCTCTTCCAACCTTCCCATTGCAGCTGCCCTGCATGACCAACCATATCAAGCTGAGGGTTCTTGACTGGTAAGTACCTGTAGTACAGCCAAAATGGCCTACTTGCCGTTCCCAGTACACAACATTCCATCTCTCACCTTGGTGCTTTTGCCCATATCTGAAATACCCTATACCTTCATCTCCGCCTCTTAGAGGCTTGTTTCCTTCGGGTCTCAGTTTACATGCCCCCTCCCATGTGAGAGTGATCTTGATTCTTTCAGTTGGTAGTGCTCCCCACCCCCACCCCCCAAAAAAAGTGACCTTGGGTTTATTTTGTGTATTTTTTGAAATTTACTCATCTGTATATAGGTTACTTCTCACCCTAGTCCCCAATAGAATGTAAACTCCTCGAGGGCAGATTTTTGTCTTTTTATCCCCAGCACCTAGCACAGTGTCTGGTACCCAATAGTTACTTGTCAAATGTTTGTCAAATGAATGAATGAATTTGAGATTGAAGTTCATCCAGGATGAAGTAATAGAGGTGGAGGGAGGAGAGTCTGTCAGAGCTCAGCTGGAGCTATATTCATTCTCAGGGACAAAAGAGGACACAATGAGGTGATTGGGACAGCCAGTCTGAACATCACACATCTCTCTTCAGTGGGAGCTCTCACTAAAGGTAATCGGGGTAGACCCCTCTACTTTCCTAGCTTCCTGGGAGTCATTCTCTCCCTCCCCCACACCGGCCCCCACCCAATCCAATGGCTCCTCCTCTCCCTTTGTTCTCAGGAGCAGCCTCCGGTTTCCTGCCCTGCTTTGGCCCTAGCTACCTCATTCTTCATGGGGGAGAAAAAGCATTATCCCAGAGCTTCCCTGATGAAGAGCCTGTGAGTCCTTCATTTCGACTTCAGAGAACTAGGAGAGGGGAGTAACCATCATGCAGACCATCAGCAAAAGACACTGGGAGCTGCAGAAATGTCCCAGTACATCTCCATTGCCACCATCCCAGCATTAGAAGCTTGGTTATCTGCCAGAGCCCTAACCCCTCCTGTAATGGTAGATGGAGGGACAAATGAATGCCTGGTCCAGAATTCCCTTCTGGGGGTGGGGAATCAATTACACCGTGCATTTCTTAAATCAGCCCTGGGTAAGAAATAATTGGGACACTGAGTTCATACCAAGGGAGTTTTTGTTTCTTGTTCTGTTTTTCATAGTCTTCTACATTCTCTTCACACATCACTTCTCTCTCTTGCCCTCTTTCTGTCCTAGTTCTCCCATCTGGACTCAGCGGAGGAAGGTTTAACTTATCGAGGTAGAGTCTTAATGGAATTAGTGTCTGGAATACAAGACATGAAAACAAACATTAATCTGTCTAGGACTACTTCTGCCTTCATAGAGGTAACTCTTGTCCCCTGCTTTGTACTGGCTGCTCTCCATGCCTAGAATGTTCCTCTGCTTCAGACCTTTATCTCTTAGAATCCCTAGCCTCCTTTAAAATTCAGATAAAGTACCACCTTCTACAGGAGAAATTTCCAGATCTCCCCATTTGCTAGTTCCTTGCCCCCCCTCCTCTACCCCTGGGAAAAGCCTCTTGTAGCAGTTGGCCCTTGAGGTGAGCTTTGAATCATTCCCTTTTGATACTAGGGATTCTAAGAGCCAGAGATACAAAGGAGTGCATTTCAGTCATGGGGACGGCTATATAAATGAAGGAGCCTGAAAGTCATCTCACAAAACAGCAAATATATACCTAGTTTGGTTAAGACCATGGAGTATATGAAGAGTATATGATGTATAATAAGTCTGATGAGGTAGATTTAGGCCTAGTAGAGTGCTTTAACTGCCCAGGAGATGAGTTTGTATTTGATTCTGAATCAAGAGTAAATCACAGGAGCTTTTTGAGCAGGGGGCGGCAGCTGTGTGGAGGAGTAAGGATTCAAGAAGGGAGAGACTGGAGACAAGGAGACCCATTGGGATGCTATTTTGATCATTTAGATGAGAGGTGAATATGAAATTGAATGAAAGACAAAAGAATCTGTGTTTAATCCATTTAGCAATAGGGAGCCATTGTAGGATTTTGAGGAAGGGAAACACATGACAAAAATAGTGTTTTAGGCTGCCCTAAAGAGAGACCAGGATGTCTCCCTTGGGAGACCAACCACACCCCAGTTACTCCATAGGCATCTCATCTTTGCCTCTCTGCTTTCCTTCCCCTTATAGCCTTGTCTGTTCCCTTGTTTATCTGATTTGGGGCATGTGGGGGGGGTATGTGTTTCAATAACCAGAGTGAACTGCACAGACAAAAGTATGGACTGTGTGTCATCTTCCTCTCCTCTACCATGATGCCTGCCTTTAAGGACCAGGTTCACTTCGAGGTCACCATGGGCCACTATGGTAACAAAAGGGACCTGAATTACAGGCCTCTGGCCTCCACCAGCCAGTACAGCCAAGCAATATTTGATGGTAAGTCGCCAAGTCCCATTCCCTCCTGTTCCTTTGACTCCTGTCCTAAATGTTCCACTTGGCACCTTGGAAATGCTTTCAAAGCTCCTCCTATCTCCTCCTCCCTATTCTACCTCTTTTCATTCCCATTTGTTCCCATCTATTTTCTGTGCACCCCCTGCATCTATTCCTTCCACTCTGAGTTCTAAATGTGTCACCACCCTTCCCCTCCAACCTTGGAGATGTGTCTCATTCCTTTTGGACTCATGAATTCTCCAATATTTATTGTTACCTTTTAAAAATAAATGTAGTACTATCTTGGCCATGCCTTCTCCAAGCATTATCAAGGAGACCAGAACACTGGAGACGACTATCTATTGGTCTTTGGGCAGATGTCTCCTAGAATCCTTCTTAGACCGCTTCCCTCAGGAGTTTTGTCCTGACATCTTGGACCGTTGGAGGGGACTGTGACTCATGGACCAGCCTCTCTTCATCTTTGGACTTGTGGAGGCAAGAAAAGGGACTGATTAGTAATGACAGTGATAACAGAGATGAGAAAAGAGTTGTGAGAGATATTTTGGTGGTAGAATGTTCAGGACATGTTCCATTGGATATGAGAAATAAGGGAGAGGGAAAGGCCAGAGACAAAAATTAACTAACAATAAGTATTTATTAAGCGCCTGCAAAGTTCCAGACAGGCGGTGCCTGGAGTCAGGAAGACTCATCTTCTAAGTTCAAATCTGGCCTCAGACACTTACTAGCTGTGTGATCCTGGGCAAGTCGCTTAACTTTGTTTGCCTCAGTTTCCTCATCTGTATAATGAGCTGGAGAAGGACATGTCAAAACACTTCAGTGTCTTTGCCAAGAAAACCCCCAATGGGATCACAAAGAGCTGGACATGTCTGAAACAACAACAACATGCCAGGCACTGTGCTAGGCCCTGGGGATACAAAAGCAAAAAAAAAAAAAATAGTCTCTTCCCTTGAGGAGCTCACATTCTATGGAGTGGGAGAGGAACAATATGTACATAAGTATATATAGGATATACAAAATAAATAGAAGGAAAAAATAAAATAAAAAGCAACTTTTGAAAGGACAGAAGTAGTAGGGGAGGGGATCAAGAAAGGTTTCATGAAGAAATTGTGTTTCAGCTGGGTCAGGGGCAGGGAACTTCATCCTTGAGGCCACAAATGGCCTTCTAGGTCCTTGGGTGTGGCCTTTTGACTGAATTCAAACTTCACAAAACAAATCCCCTTAATAAAAGGATTTGTTCTGTAAGACTTGGACTCAATCAAAAGGCCACACCCAAGGACCTAGAAGGCCACATTTGGCCTCGAGACCACAGGTTCCCCACCCTTGAGCTGGGTCTTGAAGGAAACAAGGGATTTTAAGATGCAGAAGTGAGAGAGAGGGCATTCCAGGTGTATGGGACAGCCAGTGCAAATGCATGGAGGCAGGACATAACATGTCATGTGTGGGGAACAGTTAGGCAGGACTATAGAATGTAGGAAGGGGAGTAATGTATAATAAGACTACAAAGGTAGGGCTTTAACTGCTAAATAGAGGAGTTTATATTTTTCTTATTTTATATTTATATTTTATTATATATTTATATTTTATTTTATTATATATTATATTTCTATTTAATCTTAAAAGCAATATAAAGTCACTGGAGTATACTGAGTAGGAGAGTAACATGAACAGACCTTAGGAAAATTACTTTGATGGCTTTGTGGAGGATCTATTGGAATGGGAAGGGAAAGAATAAACTCTATATAGTACCTACTATGTGCTAGGCACTATGCTAAGCACTATATAAATATTATCTTATTTGATCCTCCTAACAAGACTATGCTACTATCATCCCCATTTTATAGTTGAGGAAGCTGAGGCAAATAGAGATCAAATGGCTTGGCCAGGGCCACACAGCCAATAAGTACCTGAGGCTGGATTTGAACTCAGGTCTTCCTGACTATAGGCCCCAATACTCAATCCATTGTACCACCTAGCTGCTGCCTGAGGAAAGATTGGAGGCAGAAAGACAAAATCTGAGGTTATTGAAATAGTCCAAGGGTGGTGGGGTAATAAAAGCCTGGTGAGCTAGGAATTGGGGGTGCCATATGAGTAAAGAGGGTTGAATTCAAGAGATGAGGAGGTAGACTTGGTAACTAATTAGATATGTGCAGTGAGGGAGCGTGAAGAGCCAAGAATAATGCCAAGGTTGTAAACCTGGGAAGGATGGATATGTCCTCAATAAAGCTTACAGAAGCTTGGAAGAGGGGTGGGTTACTTGGGAGAAAAGTGTTCGGTTTTGGACATGTTGAGTTTGAAATGCCTATGGAACATCCAGTTTGAAATGTCTAATAGACTCTTGGTGACATAGGACCGGAGCTCAGAAGAAATTAGGGCCTGGACATCTAGGTCTGGGAATAATCTGCACAAGTATACTAATTAAACCCTGGGAAGTGAGTGAGGTTACCAGCTGGAGAGAGTAGTAAGGAAAGGGCAGGCGGCCCAGGGCAGAGCCTTGGGCTATACCCACAGAATGGCATATGGACGATAGAGAATGAGAAGGACTTGAACATGGATGAGTGGGTGGTAATACCATTAATGAAAATAGCAAAGTCACAAGGAGGAGCAGATCTGAGGGAAAAGATAAATGATTTTGGATGTGCTGAGCCTGAGGGGGCCATGAGACCATCCTCAGAGCAGAGGACATATAGGCCAAAAGCTTATAGATATAGAGCTCTAAGGGACATTAGTGGTGGTCCAGTCCAGCCCCCCCATTTTACATATGATGAAGCTCAGGCCCAAAAAGGGTTACTGACTTACCCAAAGTCACATGGGGAGTAAGTGAGAGAAGCAGAATTTGACCACTCAGCCCCCACCCTGGAGTCATTGTTCTTTCCACTGAACCGTAATTTGGGACTAGAAGGTACCTTAGGGGTACTCCAACTCCCCCATTTTATAGATGAGGAAACTGAGGCCCAGGGAGATGAAGTAATTTGCCCAAGCACATGGGTAATAATAATAATTAATAAGAGTTAGCATTTATATAGCATCTGTTATGTGTCAGGCACTTTACAAGTATTATCTCATCTGATCTTCACAAAAACCCTTGGAGGAAGGGGCTATCTATATCCACATTTTACAATTGAGGACACCGAGGTAAACAGGTTGAGTGACTTGCTCAAGGTCACACAAACTATTATGTGTCTGAGGCTAGATTTAAACTCAGGTCTTCCTGACTGTCACCAGGCTCAGCACTCTATCCACTGCACTACATAGCTGCAAATAACAGGACTAAGATTTGAACTCAATCCCTCCGACTCCAGGTCAGACCCCTTTCTATGCGAGAGAATTCTAGACTGGAGATAATAGATTTGGGAGTTTTATGTGTATGTGTGTATATACATGCACATATCTGTGTGTGTGTGTATATATGTATATAGTTGTTATGTAGTTATACACAGTTATATAATTGCGCAGTTATAATCATTATATGGTTATAGTTATATAGACAGAGTTGTTATATTGTTATAGTTATATAGTTATATATACTTATATAGTTATAGTTATGTAGAGCTATAGAATTACAGTTGTTAGTTAACAGTTATAGTTGTAATATAGTTATATACAGTTATATACTTATATAGTTATAGTCATTATATGGTTATACTTGTGTAGTTAGAGTTGTTATATTATTGTAGTTATATAAAGCTACATAGTTACAGTTGTTACATAGTTAATAGTTATAGTTGTAATATAGTTATAGTTATAGAGTTATATACAGTGATATAATTATAGTTATTGTTGTTATATAGCTATATAATTACATAGTTATATAGTTATTGTTATACTTGTTATCTAGTTATGTACAGTTATGGTTACATGGTTATAGTTATATAGTTACATAATTATATAGTTATAGTTGTTACATAGCCTTATGTATAGTTATATACTTACATATTATTTATATTTATATAGAGCTTATAGTTGAAGTCACAGGAATTGGCCTGAACCTATAGGCCTCAAAAATCAGCAAGACTAGAGAAGTCAAAAGCCACTGGCCTCATTCTCTCTCTAGACTTTTACAGTGCTTTAGTTTCTTGTCTTTAGTCACCCTCTCTGCCTTCTTCATGTGAGCTTGAGATTTCTTTTTTTTTTTTTGCAGGGGGGGAAGGCAGGGCAATCGGGGTTAAGTGACTTGCCCAAGGTCACATAGCTAGTAAGTGTGTCAAGTGTCTGAGGCAGGTCAGATTTGAACTCAGGTACTCCTGACTCCAGGGCTGGTGCTCTACGCACTGTACCACCTAGCTGCCTGAGCTTGAGATTTCTGCCAGGGTTTGTATTATCCTATACAGATTCTAGCACACCGATGTTGATGCCTACCTAGCACACCTCACCAGCTAAGTGGTTCTGGAGATGGACTGCTGAGCTTGGAGTCAAGAAGGCCAGAGTTCAAATCCAGCCTCAGACACTAGCTGTGTGACCCTGGTCAAGTCACTTAACCATTATTTGCCTCAGTTTCCTTATCTGTAAAATGGGATAATTATACCACCTACCTCGCAGAGTTACTATGAGTCTCCAATGAGATAATAATTGTAAAGCACTTAGCACAGTGCCTGGAGCATAGAGAGTACTGCACAACCGTTAGCTATTATTATTATTAACACTGAAAATGTGTTGAAATGGTCAACCATGACAGTGATCAATAATTTTCTTAGTTAAGGTATTCTCCCCTCCTCTACAGAGCTCAACCTGCCTACAATTTAAATGAATATTCCTTGAATTTGTTGAATTTGAACCTATTAGATAAGTCTTGGAGAGTTTCCTGATACTCAGTGTAACTAACCTGTTCCATGTTCACTTAGTTGGTATGTGTCAGAGGCAAGACTTGAACCCAAATCTTCCTGACGCCAAGACTGACTTATTGTCTACTAGGCCAAATTGCCTCTCTCATTTATTATTATTATTATTATTAAATATAATTATATTTATGAGGCAAGACTTGAACCCAAATCTTCCTGACGCCAAGACTGACTTATTGTCTACTAGGCCAAATTGCCTCTCTCATTTATTATTATTATTATTATTAAATATAATTATATTTATTTATGTTGCTATTATAACTATTAGTAATGTTATTAATAGTTAGCATTTACATAACACTTTAAGGCTTGCAAAGTGCTATACATATATATATATATGTATACACACATGCATATATATTATCTTATTTGGGCTGCTTTAATTAGTAAATATCAAATAGTCTCCAAGTTCTGTGATAGATCAGTGAGGGGGAACATGCTGAATTCCATTTCTGTTTATCTGTTCTTCAGAGACTTCCTACCACTGCCTGCCCTGGCATAATTCCATGCCAGTAGTGACTCTGACGTCCACCTGGGAGGATGTCAGCTTCCGGATGAATTCCCTCAACATCCTCCATGTCACCCGGGACCGGCTGGTAAGTGCCTAGGCTGAGAACATGGTGTAGGATGGAGGCAGGGAAGTCCATGAGAGATATGATAGGCGAGCATAACTAAAGGAAACCAATCTCTGGCCTCTCTCCACCTCAGAAGAATAACCTCCTCTTTGCAACTGAATGTTTTGGCAAGGAGCTTCTGAGCTCAGTTTGTTAGCTGACTCACTGAGGAACAGAGTGGTAATAATGACAATTTTTATATGACATTTTAAGGGCTGCAAAACATATTATGTTCATTGCCTCATTCGATTCTCACAGCAATCCAGCAAGACAAGTGTGATGACGGTCCTTATTTTACAAATGAGGAAACTGAGGTTCAGAAAGATCAAGTGACTTGCACAAGGTCACACAGTCAATAAGTATCAGAGATAAGATGTAAGTGCAAGTCACCCCCTCTCTATTATACTGCACTGCCTCCTACCTTAACAATTTGGGTTAAACTTATCAATCAATAAGCATTTATTAAATCCTTCCTGTGGGCCCAGCACAGTGCTAAATAAGCAGTGGGTATACAAAAACAAAATTAAAACAGTGAGCGCCCTCAAGGAGCTTACATTTTAACGGTGGAGGTGATAGGTCTACGTATAGGTATATGTAGTGCATTTACAAAGCAAAAACTAGAAAACCTTAAAAGGAAAGGTGGGAGGAGCTGGAGAGACCAGGTAAGTCATCCTGCAGAAGTAGACACAAGTTTATTCTTGAGGGAAACAAATTATTCTAAGAGTTGGAGGTGCAGAGGTGAGTATTGCAGCCATGGGGAACAGTCAGGGCAAGAGCATGGGACATCAGATATGAGGAACAGCAAGGGCTATAGAATGCTCGGGGAAAGGGATAGACTTGGATAAGAGACAGTCCTGGGTTCAAATCCTGCCCTTGGCATGCATTAGCTGGGGAAGTCACTTAACCCCACTGAGCCTCAGTTTTTTCACCTGTAAAATGGAGATAAGAATGCCTGTGGTACCTACCTCACAGGTTAATGTGTGGGTCAAATGTGATGATGTATACAAAGTACTGTGTAAACTTTAAAGTACTATGTAAGTGTTAGCTATTATCATTCCTAGATGCAATTCCTGCTGCCCAATTTAATTCAATGAGCATCTATCAAGCATCTTGTTGTTGTTCAGTCATGTCCAACTCTACATGACTCCATGGACTTTGTCCATGAGCTTTCTTGGCAAAGAGAACTGGGGTGGTTTGTCGTTTTCTTCTCCAGTGTGTGCCCATTTTACAGATGAGGAACTGAGGCAAACACAGTTAAGTGACTTGCACAGGGTCACGCAGCTAGTGTCTGAGGCTGGATTTGAATTCAGGTCTTCCTGACTCTGGCCCGGTGCTCTATCCACTGCACCACCTAGAAGGCCCCCCCCCCCCACTATGTGTCAGACACTATGCTAGGGGCTCTGAGACAAAGATAAAAAGAGGTAGTCTCTGACCTCAAAGAATTTATGTTCTACATTTGCCTATGCTGAGAAAACAGTGTAGGGGAGAGGTCCTACCCCTGGGTTTGGGATATATGGTCTGTGAGGACCCTAGCCTGGAGTCTTGAGGTCCCTACTGGAATTCATAGGAATCTGAGGATTCCCTGACCCTGGCTGAGAATGTTTTGGACAAGCTAGCTCTATAGCTTGGCAAGGGCCTAGTACCAGCTTGACTCCGTTTCTCTCTCTCTGGGGCAGAAATCCAACCTGGAGGCCCTGAAGTCAATCCGGAACCCTAAGCACCCAGCATTGCGTAGACGGTGGAAGAAACTGCTGAAGGAGCTGGTAGAAGATTGCAAGTAGGGGAGAAATGTGGGGGAGGCAGATGGTGAAGGTGCGGGGTGGGGAATGAACTGGAAGTGTGGGGCTTTGGGGAAAGATCTAGAGGGTTGAGGTGGACTGGGCTACGAATAAGCTAGGAGCTAATGTAATAGTGTGTTTGGGGACAAGAGGAACATGTAAGAGACAGATTGAGTTGAAGTTAATCTGGAGGCCAGACTCCAAGCCAATCAATCAACAAGTATTTATTTATTTATTTTAATAGTATTTTATTTTTCCCAATTGTATGTGAAGACAAATTTTAGCATTCATTTTTACTATATTTTGAGTTCCAGATTTTTCTCCCTCCCTCCCCTCTTTTTTAAAAATTTTATTTATTTGTGTTTGTTCATTCATTCATTCATTCATTTTTAGTTTTCAACATTCACTTTTACAAATTTTTGACTTCTAAATTCCCTCCCCCTTTTCCCCATCCCCAAGATGGCATGCAATCTGATATAGGCTATACATGTACAATCACATTAAATATATTTCCACATTAGTTATGTTGTGAAAAAGAATCGAACAAAGGGGAAAACCACAAGAAAGAAAAAACCAAAAAAAGAGAAAACAGTATGCTTCTATTTGTATTCAGAGCCCATAGTTCTTTCTCTGGATGTGGATAGCGTTTTCCATCATGAGTCTTTTGGAATTTCAATAAATATTTATTAAACCCTTATTATATGTTAAGCCCTGGGGATACAAACAGTGCCTACTCTCATGAAACCTTCATTCTAATGGGAGAGACAACATCTTCATGAATAAGATACATACCTTAAAGCATCATCAGGAATGAGGTACAGACAGTGCAAAAACATGGAGACAGGAGAGAACTGTTATATCTGAGAAACAAAATGTCAGCCAGTATGGATGGATTGTAGAGTGTATGAAAGGGAGTAATATGAAAGAAGACAGGAAAGATAAGGATGGGACTGGGTGTGATGACTTTTAAATGCTAAACCAGAGTTTTTATTTTACCCTAGAGGTCACAAGTAGCTGCTAGAGTTTATTGAGTAAGGGAGTGGCAGAGTCAGATCTGTCCTCCACAAAGATTCCTTTGGCAGTTGTGTGACATATGGATTGGAGGGAGAAGAGATTTGAGGTACAGAGTACAGATATGAGATGATTATAATAGTCAAAGGAAGAGATAAAGGTGGTGACTTTGTGAAAAAGGAATGTAACCAAGAAACCTTGTAGTAAAAGCAACAATTGGCAACTGCCTGGTTGTATGGGATCAGTAAGAGTGAGGAATTAATGATGACACCAAGGCTGCAATCCTGGGTGACTGAGCATGGTAGTGCCCTTGACAGTAACAGGGAAGTTCATAACTGGGGTGGGTGTCAGGGAAAAGGTCACGTGTTCTATTTTGGACATGCTGAATTTGAGATGTCTATGGATCATCCAGTTTGAAATGTCCAGTAGGAATTTGGTGATTTGGGACTAGAGCTCTGGAGAGAGACTAGGGCTAGATATATAGAACGGAGAATTAGCTACATAGAGAGGATAATTGAGCCTTGGAAGCTTGCCTCTCGGGGCAAATACAAAACACTCTAGCATTCAAAGCCCTTTATGATCTAACCCTCTCCTGCCTTTCCAGTCTTCTTACACTTTAATCTCTAACACACCTCTTTGATACAGTGACACAGTGGCCTCCTGACTGATTCCACAAACAAGCCACTCCATCTCTCAGCTCTAGGCATTTTCTCTGGCTGTCCCTCAAACTTGGAATGTTCTCCCTCAACTCCACTTACTGACCTCCCTGGCTTCCTTTAAGTCCCAATCAAAATCCCATTTTCTACAGGAAGGTTTTTCCCAACCCCCCTTAATTCTACTGGCTTCCTTCTGTCAATTATTTGCTATTTATCCTGTATAAAGCTTGTTTTGTATATGTGTGTTTGCATGTTGTCTCTCTCATTAGATTGTAAACTTTTGCCTCTTTTTGTATTCCCAGAGCGTAGCATAGTGCCTGGCACATAGTAGGCACTTAATAAATGTTTATTGATTGAGCGATAAGATCAACAAATGAGAGAATATAGAGAAATAAGAGGGACCAAAACAGTCTTGGTGGACATACACAGTGTGACATCAATGTCCGTGTGTCTGTGGGTCCATATCCATGTCCATGTCTGTGTGTATGCATGTGCATGTGCATATGTGTGTGTACATGTGTGTGATGGACACAGCAAAGGAAACTGAGAAGAAAGAATCAGCTAGGTAGGAGGAGAACCAAGACAGAGAAATGTCACAAAAACCCAGAAAAAAGAGAGTGCCCAGGAGGAAGTGGTCAACCGTGTTCAAGGCTATGGAAATGGCAAGAGAGATGAGGACTGAGAAAAAGCCATCAGATGTGACAATTAAGAGATGACTGGTTAACTTTGGAGAGAGCATGTTTTAGTTGAATAATGAAAACAGAAACTAGGTTGTAGAGGAGAATAAGGGAAGAGAAAGTGGAGGAAGGCACCGAGTGCTGACATCTTTTTAAAGAAGTTCAGTTGGAAGGGGAAGAGAGAGGATGGCAGCTAGCAGCGATATTGAGGTTTTTAAAAAGGATTGGGGGGAAGACAAGCACATTTGTAAACCACAGCAGAGGAACCAGTGAATATAGAGAGAGACTAAAGATTAGAGAGAGAAGAGGGATGATAACAAGGAATAGTATACTGGGGAAGGTAGGAGAAGATGGCAAGGACAGAAGAATTAGCTCTGTTAAGGAAAAGGACCGGCTCTTCAGCAAACAAAAGAATGGAGCTTTGAGTATGGCCCAGGACAGGTGGGAGGCAGCATGGTGGAGCTGACTTCACAGAGCCTGGGTTTATATCCTGACTCTGTCACTTCTTGCCTATGTTATCTCGGGCTCATTTTCCTTACCTGTTAAATGAATGGGTTGAACTGGATGGCCTATAAAGTCTCTCCTTTCAAAATATGTTTTGCATACTTTCACATGTATAATTGATATCATATTGCTTTCCTTCTCAATGTGTAGGGAAAAGAATGAAGGAAGGGAAAGAATTTGGAACTCTAATTTAAAAAAAAAACACTTAAAATAAATAATAAATTTATTGGAGGAAAAAAAAATTTTGGCAGGGGGAAGGCAGGGCAATTGGGGTTAAGCGACTTGCCCAAGGTCACACAACTAGTAAGTGTGTCAAGTTTCTGAGGCCAGATTTGAACTTGAGTCCTCCTGACTCTGGAGTGGATGCTCTACTCACTGCACCATCTAGCTGCCCCTGGAAAAAAAATTTTTAAAAACCCTAGAGACAAAAAAAAAAAAATTAAGTCCCTCCTAGCTATAGATTTATGATTCAGAGTGTTTTGAAAGTCAGATTTTATGGTCCAGAAATAAACTTTTAGATAAACTTCCAACTTTTGTGGAAAGGGCATGGTGCATGGAGGAGAGAGGGAAAGAATGGATGGGTGTGGATGTCAAGTGACAGACGGCAGTACTAGCTTCTTCCTACTCCTGTCCCTACCCCAGGTGGCCTTTGCCCGATGTGAAAGACCAACCCTTTATCACAATCTTGGACCAGAATTTATGGAAACTTCGAAAACTAGTCCTTCAGGAATTGGCAGAGGAGGCCAAAAACAGTGAGCATGAACACAAGGAAATGCTGCCCAAGGCTGAGAACTGGTTGTATCGGCTCAACGCTGTGCTCCCAGAGGTGGGGCATCTGCTGTTGCCCTCTCCCATTCGTTAGAGGGGGATGGAGAGGTTACCTGCTAGGCCCCTTGACACTGTGGGACCCTTCTTTTTTCATGGAGTCTCATATAAGAGTCTTTCAGAAGAGGTACAGTCATTCATTCAACAAGCCATTTTACAAAATCAGGGATCATAGATGGAACTGGAAGAGGCTTCTGAGGACATCTAATCCAGCCCCTTCATTTTACATGAGGAAACTGAGATCCAGGGAAGGGAGATGACGTGCTCAAAGTCCACAGAGAGTAAGCTGATGGACTGGAATTTGAACCCAGGTCCTCTGACTCCAGAACTAATACTCTTTCCACTGATTGGTTTTTGTTTTTCAATTAAAAAGCATTTTTAAAATATGTTAAACTGCTACTCCCTTTACTCCCCCCCTACACTGACCAAATTTTAAAAAGAAAAACAAACCCCTCAACACACAGTGCAGCAAAACGGATTCCTGTATTAGCCATGTTCGAAAATGTATGGCTGTCTCTATATTTCAAGTTCATCAGCTCTCTACTAGGAGGTGACTGAGGTGTTTCATCTTCTTGCAGACTTGTAGTTCATTACTGCATTGAATCATAGTTCTGAAGTCTTTCAAAGTTGTTTTTCTCTTTAAGGTTGCTATCATGGTATTGAGTTATTCTCTTAGTTCTCACTATCCTCTGATTCAGCTTATAAAGATCCTTCCCAGTTTCCTCTGAAATTGTCCATTTCATTATGTCATCCTGCACGATAATATCCCATTACATTCATATACCTCAATTTTGTTTAGCCATTGCTCAGTAGGACACTCCCTTAGTTTCCAGTATTTGGCTACCTTAAAAAGAGCCATTATAAATATTTTTGTACATGTACTTAGATCCCTTTCCCCTTTCTTTGATTTCTTTGGGGGTAAAGGACTAGTGTAGTATGGTATTCTTCATTAGTATTTACTATATGTCAGGAACTGTGCTAGGTGATGGGGGTACAAAAGACAGCTCACACTGAGGAAAAGGCTCTAAGTAAAAACGTTGGGGAGTAAGAGGCCTAGTACCCTCTGAATGTCTTACATGTGTTCCCCAATCCCTCTGTCCATTTCTACTCCCCCACCCCTTATTACTTTCCCACATCAGCCTCAGTTTAGCATCCCCGATGTAGTGATTTGGCTCCTGTGCAAAGAACAGCGTGTTGCTTATGCCCGGGTACCTGCCCACACCATCCTGTTCTCCCAGGCTGGGGCCCTCTACTGTGGCAAGTTCTGCGGGAAGGCTCAGACCCTCTTCATGCAGGTGAGAAGGGCTTTGACCTCTTTGCCCAGAGACCTGGGGTAAAGAAGTGTAGAGAATGGTAGGGCCCATGGGATGAAGATAATAATAATAAATAATAATTAGCATTTATATAACGCTTTAAGGTTTGCAAAGCACGTTACAAATATGATCTCATTTTATCCTAACAACAGCCCTGGGAGGTTTATTATCCCCATTTTACAAGTGAGAAAGTTAAGGTGAAGTGACTGCTCAGGGTCATGAAACTAGGAAGTATTCGAGGCCAGATTTGAACTGAGGTCTTCCTGACTCCAGATCCAGCATTCAAAACCCACTGTTTCTCTTCATTACTATGATTCACAGCCCCCCTGGAAACCCTCCGCTTAGCTGGCCCCTGGAGGTATGTGGGAGTTGAGGGGAGAGCAAATCTCATTGTGTGAGCCCCTCTCCTTGTGATTATTAAGTAGATGGGTGAATACCCTCAAAGGATCAGTGATTTCCTCCGTATGGAGAACACCCTTCAACAGATCAGACAAGTCACTCTCTTAATAGATAAATTCTAGGGATGCTTGAGATGTGTAGAGTTTAATTGATTTGTCCAAGATGATGCAATAAATTTCAAGGGATTCGAAGATTAAATATTTAGAGCTGGAAAGGACCTTAGAGTCATCAAGCCCTGCTCCCTCATTTTACACTTAAGGAAACTGAGGCCTAAAAAAGGGAAGTAACTTGTCCAGGGTTACATGGCTAATATGCATCAGAAGAAGGACTTTGGAGGTCATCAAGTTCAACTCTCTGATTTTACAGATGAGGAAACTGAGGCCCAGAAAGGGGAAACAACTTGCCTAAGATTGCACAGGTAGTAAGTGGGAAAGGTAGAATTTGAACCCAGGACTCCAAATCCAGGACTCTGCCCACACCAAGCTATCTCATACCCTACTAAGCACTGACATTTATAGTTTATACACACACACATACACATACGAAGTTTGCAAAGCACTTTGTATGCATTATCTTTGAGGAAGCAGCACACTTTGGTAGACTGAGTGAACTGGCTCTGAAGTCAGAGGACCTCGGTTTCAAATCCAGCCTCTAATGCCTCCATCTGAGTAACCTTGGTGGATCATCTGTAACCTCATTGGACCTCAGTTTCCTCATCTGTAAAATGAAAAGTTTGGACTAGATGGCCCTGAGGTCCCTTCCAGCTCTAGGTCAATGCCAGTCTTCTGATCTCACAAAGATGCTGACAACAATGGTACCAGGTAGGTGGTATGAGAAGGGAGAATCTGAACTCACATCTTCCCAGTTCCCCAGTCCAGCAGCACTCTATCCTATCCCTTACATGCTACTGCCCCTATACGCAGTCAAAAGCAGACTGAAATAAATATTAATAATGTTGCAAAATTACAAAGAACAAGCTTGGGCCCAAAGAGGAGAAAGGAGAAGACATCCCCCCCACTTCCTTTGTGGAAGTGAAAGTGTGGGATGTGGAACTATATATATGTCTGCCTGTATATATGTATATGTGTGTATGTGTATATGTACACACATCCACATACACACGTATGTATATATTTCTATATTATTATATATTTACATAATTATATATTATAATATATATTTTAATTTAATGTGAAACACTCTCCACACACACACACACACACACACACAGAGTTTTTAATTTTTATCTCATTGGAACACCTATATGTCACTTTTTTAAAAATTATTTTATTGGAACACTTTATATATCACTTTTTAAAAATTTTCATTTTCAATTTAATTTTTTAAATTTTTATTTATTTTTTATTTTTATTTAATTTTTAAAATTTTTCTAAAATTTAATTTTTATTTTATTCTCTCTCTCACCCCACCAGTTCTCTCACACATGGAGAAGGCAACAAAAACAAAACTCATTATACATAGGAAGTCATGAAAACATATTTCCTCCTTAGCCATGTTAATGGGAGGAAAAAAAGCCAGAAAAAAAGTGAAAAACATATGCTTCAATAAGAGTTCATCAATTCTCTTATCATCATATTTTTAGAGGTATTTTTTTTTTTTGGAGGAGACAGCTAGGTGGCAGAGTGGACAGAGCCCTGGATGTAAAGTCAGGAAGACCTGGGTTCAGACCCAATCTCAGACATATATTAGCTCTGTAACTCTTGTTAAGTCTCTCAAACTGTCTTTCTCAGTTTCCCCATCTATAAAAACAGAAATAATAATAGCACCTACTTCCTAGGGATGTTGTAAGGATAAAACAATACGATACTTGCAAATTGCTCTACAAATCTTAAAGCGCTACATAAATGCTAGCTATTATGTATTGATGCTTTTGCTGGGGATTTTTTTCTCTTCCTCTTTAAAAACAAACTTATATAGGCTCACCCTCTGGGAAGGGTAAGGAGAAGGGATACAGAAGGAATACAAAAGATGTCAATAAAAATTTATTTTTTTTAAAATGAACATTAAGATTGGGGGGGGAGGGGGCACGCACTTCCTAGGGTTGAAAGAAGTCATAAAAAGATAACAGTACCTGTAGAGAAGGCCATTTCTAGGCAATGAGCCCCAATGTAAAGGGGAGTGCTGGCTATAGGATGATTCTGTGTATATTCATTGGTCAGGGTTTGGAATTTTTTCAAGCACTGGCAGACAGAGTCACTACCTGCTTCTGCCCTACCAGCTGCCTCCCTTACTGCCCATTTGCCTGGTTCCACATCGCATCTTGGTTCTCTAACATGTGCAAAGTCCAGGGCAGAGTAATTATGCCAATTGACCAAACTAGGGAGAGCTTCGAAGGCATTCTTGCATTCAACTGCCCTCAAGTTAACATCAGTAAGTCCTAGTGGCCTGGGACAAGGGTGGGCCAGGCTTAGAAGCCTTTAGGGGAGAAAAAAGCTAGACTCATTCTAGGTGTTACATCCTTGCTTCATTGCCTCTCATGAGAAGGATCTTATCTCTGGCTTAGTACTCCAAAGAGCAAGAATCCAAGACCTTACTGGAGGCCCAAGAGCAGAAGGGAATAACAGCAGCCCAGCTCCGGGTATGCATGTGGCTAGGCAATGTCTTGGACAGCAGTGACCTGGCAAAGACCGGCTATCATGATTTCATCTTCTATTCAAAGACAGTAAGAAGCCTGGATGGGAGTAGTAGCCACAGGGTGATGGGGCTAGGAAAGGGGGAGAAGGAGGAGAAGTTGGGGGGAGAGGGAGAAAGAAGAATATGAGAGAAGCCTGGAAGGATGAGGTGCTCAAGAAAGGAAGTTTTTAGTCACAGAATTTTTGAATTGGAGGGGAACCTAGAGATCATTTTATAGATGAGGAAACTAAAGCCCAGATGGAAGTACCTTCCTCAGAAAATGAGGAGTCATGAATAGGATGAGGCAGGAGGTCCCTGGGGACTTGAGGTCAAGGGAAGGAACTCCCTCAGACAAAGGGACAAAACATGGAAGAGGTATGGTGCGAAGACCTTTCCCCTCTTCTGCCTCTCCTATCCAATTACCTCCTACACAGATTTTATTTTTTTTTTAGGGGAATGGATTTGACCCATGAAAATGTAGAGGGATCTCTCCAGAAATGCTGTACAACTTAGAATCTTAGAGACTTAGAAACTCCAGGGCTGGCTCCCTATCTACTATACCAATGTCACCCTCCCCAGTTGACTCCTGATGGCACACTTCAAGGCCTCTATATATTCTAACTGGTCCCTGCCCTTACCCCACTCCTCCCAGATCCCAACCATTACCAGCCTCTGCTCTCCTCAGCAGCCCAGCACACTCATTTGCCTCCTGCCCATGCTGTACCTACAAAGCATTCCCCGTTCTTTTCATGAAATCCTGCATTCCCTTTGATTCAAATGATATCTCTATAAAGTCACCTCCTCTGATACTCAGGACTCCTCTCTACTCAAAGGAATCCTTCCCTTGGCCTCACCATCCCTTTGAGCTTGCCTATCTCTCTCTTCCCCTTAAACCTCGAGAAAAAGACCTTTTACACTCTTTGCCTTCCCTGTCCCACCATCTACCCTGGTTACCTTGCAATCTAGTATATGTCCCGTCTCAAACTCTTGGTTCATCTAGGGCCCCTCCTAACCTAGGCTGCGGTTTCTGCCTGCCTTCACTCTGCAGCCAGAAAGGAAATTGGGTGGGTAAAGCCCCCAAATACATATAAAGCTCTTTATAAACCTTAAAGTGTTCTGACAATGTCAGTTACTAGTGGTGTTGTTGTTAAGCAAAGTATAATGGTATTAGTGTGGCATAACAGTAAGGGTACTGTATTTTAAATCAGAGGATCTGGATTTGAACACTATAGCTGTTATTTGTTGCCTGTTTGCCTTTGAGCAAGGTATTTTATCTTTCTGGGCCCTGGTTTCTTCATGTGTGAAATGGCTGGGGGGCAGAGAAGGGCGTTGGACTAGATGGCCTCTGTGGTCCATCCATTCCACCTCTAAGGACATCATCCTGTGATCTCATCTCATATTTATTTGTGTATGTGCCTTATTCTCTCAGTATGAGAACCAAGCCATGTACCAGGGCAAGTGGGGACCAGAGGGATTGAAAAGCTATCCCAGCTTCTCTGATGTCACTGGACACCAGATTCTCCCCAAGGAGAACTTCCAAGTGCCCCAAGGATGGCGCTGGCAGGGGAACTGGTTTGTGGAACCCCAGACAAGGTGAATCTGGCAGAGGATAGGACAGGGATGACAATGGGAGTAAGATGGGGTGGGTAGGGGCTGAGTCAATGTCCATGGATATATACCACTGACCTTACCCTATCCTGCCCCCCAATCCTGCCCAGTCTCTTATTCAGAGCCTTCTGTCACCCACTATGGGTGAAGACCTCTAGTGGAAGATGAAGAGAAATACCAGTATGTAATTAGCAGTGGGGTGGAAAGGATGGCCGTGAGACAACCACCCTGCCATTAAGCTAGGGATAGACCTGGCCTTGTCTAGTCAGGATACAAAGCTATAACTGGAAATTTTTTCACCTGGGCAAAACCAGTAGTAGGGGTAGAATGAGGGTGGCACTAAAGAGGATAGTCCAACGGGGAGTGGGAGGGCCATGGAAATTGTGACTATGGACAATCTCATCAGGAGAGGGAGGCCCATCCCTCTGCCCAGTTCTCAAAGGAATGGAGGGAAAAGTCAGTCTCAGAGAAGTGCCCAATGGTAACAGGCCCCAAGTGGCAGCCCTGGGCTGGGCAAGGGTCATGTTGCACAGCATAGGCTGGTGAAGTACCATGAGGCTTTGGGGAGAAAGCACCCTGGGTCCCTCCTCCTTCGCTATGTCTGAGAAAATTCAGTGAGGACACTGTGTGGGACTGAAGGACAGGAGAGAGGTCAAACAGGCTGGTGCGACAGGTATGAATACAAGGGTCTATCTTGTCAACCTCTTCCCTCCAGATTCCTTCTAGACACAAACATCAACCAAAACCAAATACTGGAGGAAGTGTATGAAAACCAGACCCGGAACATTTGGGGAAGTTGGGCTCCAGCTGCCGTCCCAAACACTGATATGGTGAGCAAGAGTGGTATCCTTAAAAAGAGATACGATAACCAACGCCATGCAGAAGATATAAATCAGGGATTACTATAGTGTGGATGGACTAGAGGAAGGTAGCTAGGAGTAATGGAGATGGATGGAATCTTGGATTACCTTTCCCCTAAATCCCTCAATTCACTCTTTCTCTATTCATCCCTTCTACAGCTTGGACAGCCTGTGCAGGCTAGGGAAAATATGAAGTGCCCAGAAGGCTGGTTCATCAAGGAAAACTGGAATGTGGAGTTAAACCGGGCAGTGGATAATGAAGGCAGGTCCTGTTATCTTTGGGAATGTCTGTCTACTGGAAGGGCCCCAGCTCCCAAACTGTTATTAAAACTTAAATGGTGAGCCACAAAGAAAGTATGATCCATTCCACGATCCTACCCCAGTCTAGAAGACAGTGTAGTGCAGTAGAAAGAGCCATGGGTTTGGAATTTTTCTTAAATATTTCTAGAAAGTCTTTGAATTTAGTTGACTGAGAGTTAGGAGACCTGGTTTAAAATCCTAACTTTGCCCCTAACTACCTCTGAGACTTAGGGATATAAACTGAGTGGGCTGGAGGGGTAAGGATCCTTTCCAGGGCTAAAATTCTATATTCCATATAGACTGAAGCATACTTTTTTACTTTATTTTTCTTGAAGTTTTTTTTTTGATCTGTTTTCTTTCACAACATGACTATTATGGAAATGTTTTACGTGACTATACATGCAATGTATAAACTATATCTATATCTATATAACCTATACCTAATTACCTGCCTTCTCAATGAGGAGTGGGAGTGGGGGAGGAGGGAGAGAATTTGAAACTCAAAGTTTTAAAAACAAATGTTAAAAATTGTTTTTACTGGGGGAAAATAAAATACTAAATAATTTTTTAAAAAGAAAATTCCATATTCTATTCTACTCTATTATTCCATTCTAGTCTCTTATTTTTTATTTTATTCTATCTTGGTCTATTCTATTTCATTCTCTCCTGTTCCAACGAGCTTTAGAACAAGTCTCCCCTACTACAATTAAAACTTATTTCCTTTGCTTTACTCAGTTTTGATTCAATAAATATTTATTAAAGGCCTCCCATGAGCCAGGCACTGTGCTAGGCACTAGAAACACAAAAGACAAAAAAATGAGAGTCTCTGTCCTCAGGTGTGAGTGGAGGATGGAGAGAGAACAATGAATACATAAAGAAGTAAATGCAAAGATATTTCAGGGGGAGGTAGAGCCCAAAACACTGGAAAGATCAAGAAAGTCTCCTTTAGGATGTAATACCTAAACTGATCTTTGAAGGCAGCTGGGAGTCCCAAGGAGCAGAAATGAGGAGAGAATGAAGGAAAGTAATTTGTATTCTCCTGGCTATACCTCCAAATACTTGTTACTAAGTTATTTCTCCTTTTCTCTAGTGCAAAAAGTCATAGCACCATTAGCCTTTCATAGATTCATAAACTGTTAGAACTGAAGGAAGATTTAGAGCTCATCTATTGCAGCTCTCCCCCATTTTTCAGGTACAAAAATTTCCATCCCCAGTAGAATATAAACCCCGAGGGCAAGGACTGATTTTCATATGTTCATCTTGCCTTTGCATCCCCAGAACCTAACCAGTGCCTTTCTGCCCTCCCACATGTACACGTGTGGTACACACACACACACACACACTCCAAATCTTTGATTATATCAGTGTAGGGAGCATCTAGTTTGGAAATTCCTACCAATTAGACATTCTACATATGGTGTTGGAAAATTGCCAGAAGCAGAGAGTTTTAGTAACTTGGGTCTGGCCAAATAGCCACTATACATATTCACAGGCAGAAGCCAAGGTATTCCAGACTCTAATACTAGCCATCCACCATTCCATACTTCCTCTTGCCTTGCACATTGTGGGCACTTAACACATGCTTATAGTTTTGCATTTGTTTGGTTTGTAAACTAAAGGCCTAGAAGAAAGAGAAATTACTTTTCTAAGATCACATAGGTTGTTAGTGGCAAACCTGGGGCTTAAACCCGTCTTCTCACTCCTAGTACTGGGTTCTTTCCAGCTGTACCTCCCAGGGCCTATTTCTTGGTGCTTTAACCAAACTGCTTGTCCTCCTCTAAACTTTCTTTATGTTTTCTATGCCTTCCTAGAATTGGGCAGTCAAAAGGCTGATAAGTCCTGCTTCCTACAGGCTGGGAGTATGGTGTGGGGATTCCTCCCTCGGGTATCCCCAAAGCTTGGACTGCTGTGGAGAAGACCTACCATTCCTGGCGCCGCCGCCGATGGGTGAGACAGAGATGCCAGAACCCTGGAGAGCAGAGACATGAACAGAAGGTAGCAGTCTCCTGGTAGGCAGAGGAAAAAGATTGAGCCAACAAGGTCTTCTTCTCACCCCCCACCCCAAATTCTTCCATTTCACCGTCTGGGTTGAAACGCTGCTTCAAACCTTTCCTAGCTCAGTTACCTTCAGCCAGTCCCTGAATCTCTCTGAGCCCATTTCCTCATCTGTAAAATGGTACCTTCTTCACAGGACTGTTGTAAAGATCATCTGAAGTAATGTATATAAAGCGTTTTGTAAACTGTAAAGTATTTTGTGTAAGACATTTTACCTACCACTTTTGTTCATTGTACTGGTAACCTCATGCCCTTTCTTCTCTTCTGTCTTCATATCTTTTCATCACCATTCAAACCACATTCCTACAACCCCATAGCTTTTCTGTGCTTTGGGCCATCTCTCCTAGATGAGGCCCTCTGGGCTTTGTTAGAACACCAGGGATCATGGAAAAGGAAAGAGGCTGAACTACTGTGTTAAGGCCCACCAAGTCATCCTGCATAAAGCTTCCACATAGAGTTTCTTCTCTGTCTGCTCACAGCAGTCACCTGTCTTATCTGGAGAAGAGGAAGGCTGGGAATATGGCTCCTTTGGCTCCAACTTTGACCCAGATCCACAGCCAGGCAGCATGTTCCGCCGCCGCTGCTGGCACCGTAGGATGGTACCCATTGAGGATGTCAGTATCTCTCCCATCTTCTTCCTGGAGAGATCCTTGGTAAAAGATAATGGAAACAATGTTCCTCCTTACTCCATTCTTCCTCTCTCCTGTTGTTCTAGCCCAAAGCAAAGCACAAATCATACCCTGCCAAGTACAAAGGGGTTAAGGGTGGGAAATGGGCCACCATCAAAGGTGCCCAAGATCCAAGGTACCTAATGCCAACCCCAGCTCCTAAGAGTCCAGGGATCTACCACCAAACCCTACCCTACTCTCAAGCAGTGCCCTTGTTCCATAACACAACTTCATTGGATTGAGCCTGGGGAAGAGTAGATTGTCTTTCATTCCCACAATCCCCAGAGTGGGCCTTGGTTTTGAACCTGGCTCTGGGCAAGTAGGGATCCAGGGAAAGCCTGAGATATTTTGGTGAGAGGCCATCCTGGATGACAGGAAATAGAAAAGAAACTAAAGGAGAAGGAACAGAAGACAGAACAACAGGGAGAGGTTAAGAAGAAAGAGAAGAATCTCATGACTTCAAAAAAAGCTTTAATGGAGACGCCTCAACAACTCAGCACTCTTTTCATCTACTACATGATCTACAGTGAGCATCTTAGATGCGGGGTGTGCCCGAGGGCACCAGAGGTCTACCTCCTAAATAGCACAGAGGAATAGATGTGTGGTTGAGGGTTAAGGAGATCTAGGAAAGGGGGACATATATGTGTGGCTCCTCTGTGTCTCCTCCAGAACCACAGTACTACCAGCTTTTCTGCTATATCTACCAAGCAAGAAACCTGATGTCTAATCACATCCAAACCTTCTCAGGTAATCACCTTCCTCTCCCATTGATCTCTCACCTCTCTAAGGAACCCAGAGCTATTATGACAGTGAAATTCTCTAGAGATCTGACTGTGGGCTGTGCCCCTGAGGTGGCTTTGCCCAAGAAATAGCCACCACTTCCACAAAGCAGTTAGGGCAACTTTCTATGAGGCCAAGGCCACCAAGCAGAGTTCCTGGAAGGCAGAGGATTGGACTAATAGAGGTTACAGATGCTTCCTAACTCCCCAATGTTACCACTTAAAAATGGACAAAAGGGCAAACTACTAGATAAATGACCATGTGCTCTCTGGACTAGAAGAACCCCTCACCCTTCTTTCTATTTTTTATTCTCCCTCCCGTCCCTCTTCCCCTATGCCTAGACTCTTCCATTCAGGTGGTCTTCCTGCACTATGGCCAGAGCACCCGGACACTAGAGACTTCCCTGGTCCCAACGTGGGACCAGACATTGGTCTTTGACCACATTCTACTCTATGAGAAACCCCAAGATTTAGAAGAAAACCCTCCCCTCGTATGCCTAGAGCTCTGGCAGCTGAATTCCTATGTATGTGGGCAGCCATTAGTTAAGTGGGGGCCTCCATTACTCTTCCTGCAACTCTTGCCTCAGGCATATTCCTGTGCCCCAACGTGAGGTGGTGCTGATGGCACATGCTGCACAGATCCCCATCTCAAAGACCACAGCCCTCAATCTCAGCCTGTGACTTCCCCGTTACTTTGTTACATATCTTAACCCATAGAATCCCAAGAGTCATCCCTACCCATCTCAGTTAACTTTTTATGGTCCAATTTTCCTGTACTTTAGGGCAAGGGGAGCTTATGGGGGAGGAGCATGTGTTCACCAGTTGTCTGTCTAGATCTCCAAAAGCGAACACTACCTCTGCTAAGCTGGCATTCCATCAGCAAAGAGCCAGGGGAGGAAGAGGGAGAGATTCTGGCTGCTTTTGAGCTTATCCTAGAGACTGAGGTACTGAGTGTGGCAATTCAGTTGTAAAGGGCCTCACATCCTCCAACTTCCCAATCCCTTCCATAAGGGAGACAAAGGGCAAGTCTACTGGGTGGGTATTGGAGGCACTGAAGGTGAGAAGGGGGGATTAGGTGTCACTTTTGTTGTCTCCTCAACCCCATGAACGAAAAAGAATCACATGTGAAGTTCTCAGCCTTCAAAACTGTAGGGCCTCCTCAAAGGAGCTTCCAGGGACCAAAATAGGCCCTCCTTGTGGTAGAAAGAAAACTAGTCCCAACTCCCATGACTCTTTAATGTTTTTCCTATACTCAGGATCCTAGAATCATACCAGAAGAACTGGAAAGAGGCCTTACAGGTCTCTCTCCTTCACTTTTCAGATGGTCAGTAACCAGAAATCTCTACTCATGAGTATTCCCTGGAAGAATGGCTACTATACCCTCCCCAAAAACATCCAGCCCTCTTTGAAGAAAACTGCTATTGAGGTGAAAGGACTCGGAGAGTAGGGGATGGGTGGTCCTGAAATATCTGTAGGTGCCCAGGAAAAAGGCTCATGATTCACCCCAGGCAGAAGTGATGAGGGGGTTTGGACTTTCCTTCTCTTCAAACACTCCTTTTGGCCTTCCTTATTCCTTGTCTCCACATTTCTTGGATCCCATCTGTTTGAAAGGAAGTAGAAGAGCTGAAATGGGGGAGAAGGGAAGGGGAACGGAGATTCTAATGCTATCTTGCAGGATGTGGTGGCATTTGGTTTCACTTGAGTGTCAGAAGTTCAACAAGGTCTACCTTTCAAGAACCCACCAGCCTGTGTGCCTAGACACATGACAAGAGTGAAAAGAGTAATGTCTTCAGTGGGATCACTATACATTACTCATCTTCCTGAAATCTATGGTCATACCAAACCAGCTTTCCTTCTGTTCCTCCTGTTTCTAGGTCTTTGCACAGGATACCACCTATGCCTAGGATGTACTCTCTTACCACCACTTTATAACCCTCACTTCCTTCAAGATTCACCTCAAGTACCACCTTTCATACACAAAACTTTTCCTAATCTCAATCACCTACTTTTTAAAATACAGATTTATTCTGAATATATTTCTGTATAAAAATATCTCCTCCTCCAGAATGTAAGCTCCCCCAAGACAGGAACTATTGTATTTGGGGGTTAGCAGGGGAAGTGGTCTTTCTATCACCAGTGGGCACTTAATAAATATTTCCTGACTGATAGACTGGAAGGCCCCTAGAAGAGGGACCATTTCTAATCTAGGACCTTTTGCATTGTTACTTGGTATACCTGAATTTTACAATAGCACCTACTGGTTGAGAAGGAGGAAGGTGGAAGAGTCTAACTATTAATCAAGGATTTATTGAGCACTACCAGTACCCAGCACTATGCGAGGTACTGTGAAGGATAAGAGTGAAGTGTATGACATACTTCTGGCCCAAGGAGCTTACAAACCAGGAGCAAAGTCCAAATTTAAACACATGAAATAGTCTGAACTTAGGCACATGAAATGGTTAGATGATAATACAAAAATGGAGATAACAGATTTGAAAATGTATAGGAAAGCCCCTAGGGCTATTAGGTCAGAGCAGGTAGAGCCATCACAGAAGGCTTCATGGAGGTGGCAGGGCTTGAGGTAGGCTGTGAAGGCGGAGATAAGGTGTGTGTTCAATGGGCCACTTCTGGTGGTATTTCCATGAGCCTTGTTTTAGGACTTAATCTGTGTCTATCTTTCCCTTCCCCATACATATGAACTAAAACACACCCCTTTGATGTAAAGTTTTAATCTCTACTTTTCCCCAGCTCAATTTATGCTCCCTGTCTTCTGGTTTATATAAAGTTCCCAGAGCATGACAACCCTCCTATAAAAACATGGATCTGTTTCCTTACTCTGGTCTCCTAACACTACCCCCTTTCTTAGTTCTGTCCTATCCCTTCTTCCCCTGGCAGATCCTGGCTTGGGGGCTACGAAATATACAAAAAGCAAACTCTCCCTGGCTACTGGTGGAATGTGGTGGGGAAACTGTGAAGACAGCTCAGATCAAAGATTATCATTCCAACCCCAACTTTCCCCAGGCTGCCCTCCTACTCACTCTGGTAAGGAAGTAAGGGGAGGGGAAGGAAGGTGTCCTTATCATGAAATGGGAGAGATGGGAAGAACTCTGATATGGAACTGACGACAGAGGTATGAAGGAAGATGAGCATAGGGATGATCAAAGTCTTAGGAATGGGCACCAACCCTCCTTATCTATTGCCTGGGTCCATAGTTCCTGCCTCAGGAGGAAGCATATGCCCCACCCCTGGTGCTGAAGGTGGTAGACCAGCAAAGCTTTGGCATCCAGATGGTAGTGGGCCAGGCCATTGTCTACTGCTTGCGTCCATATTTCTGTGACCCCTGGGCTGAAGGCTATGTACCCCCACGCCTTCCTGGTATGAAACTTTCTTTTCTCTGATCTGCTTTCCCTCCACCCCATATTCCCCCTCCTGTTACCCCATCCCTCAATCTCCTCTCTGAAAGAAATTGGCTTATTTTGGGATATATGCCCCTCCACCTCTTCCCAGTGCCCTTTTCTCTGCCCTGACCGCCCCTTAAAGTTCCTTCCCATTCCAGAATGGATCCTTAGGATTATAAAGTCATCCACTCCAGAATCAAAGAATGTCAGAGCTGGAAGAGATCTTTCCATACCTGGAAAGGATTCTCTCTATAGCATACCTGATAGCTGGCCCCCAAGCTTTGCTTAAAGAACTAGTTCTAGTGAGGAGGAACCCACTATCTCCCCAAGCGGACCAACCCACTTTTGACCAGTTCTAATCATTGGGAAGCTTTTATACTGACATCAAGCCTACACTGCTCTACTTCTGCCTTCTGGGGCCAAGCAAAACAAGTCCCATCCTCTTCTTCCATGTGACAGTCCTCTATTTGCAGACAGCAATCTTGTTGGCCCCACTTGGTTAATCTTCTCATTCCCAAGCTCAACTTTCTCAATTCTACTTCTGCTCCATAGCCATACCCAAGAAGAAGAGAGCTGTGAGTGAAGGCTGTGTTACTCCACTAAGTATTTCACCTTTCTTCCTAACCATCAGGAAAGCAGTCTTGGTTCCTCTTTTCCCAGGCACCTAAAACTTTCCCTCCCAAAAGTAGGGTGGTATAGATTCAAAAAAGTTTGATCACTTTCATATGGGGGGGTGGTATGGTCTCATAAGAAATCAGAGCTCTTGCGTCCTAATCCCAGACAATCCTTTGGACAAGTTGAGGTAAGTCCATTCTCCTTCAAGGCTTCACTTTCCTCATGATTATTGAAAACTGGGCCTTCACTGTCACTACCACCCCCCAATTCCCATGGGGTCACCATGGCTAAAAAGCCAAAGCCTTTCCAGGCAGGAAGGAGAGGAAAACCTTAGGGAGAGGAGGGAGAGGCGCAGAGAGGCAAGCCTTTGCCCCACCAGTCCCTTCCCTGTTTCTTGAGACAGCATAGTATGGTGTCCCGGGGACTGGAGCTGGGAGTCGGGAAGACTTATTCAAATTCTGCCTCAAATACCTAGTAGGTGGCCTACTCTGGGCAAGTCATTTAACCTCTCTGATCAGGCCTCAGTTTCCTTACCTATAAAATGGGGATAATAGCACCTCATAGGTAAGAAACGAAGAATGTAAAGTGCTAAATAAATGTGAATTATTACAAGGGGGGGTGGGCATTTTATCTCACCCCTTTCCTTTCCTCCTTCTCTCTCCAGTTTTTCGATCACAAGTACAGAAGGTTCAAGTCTAGCCACAGTGAGGTGACATGGATAAAGTCCCTGCCCTTAGGAATTTCTAATTAACCAGGGAACCCACCTCATGAGGGTGGGAACAGGCTGATTCCAGGAAGCTAAGGGTTGAGTGGTTCTAATTACTTCATCAAGACAGGGGAGCTCTTGTTTGAGGAGGGCATGACGCAGGCAGTCACGGGGTTGCATCTGGCCAATGAAGAGCCAGGCAGGACTTCCGAATTAGGAGTCAATAAAAGGACTGATGTTTGTCTGGGTCCTTGTACTCTCCTGTACTCCATTCGTTCATTCAGAACAAATAAATGTAAAATATAATTAAAACATTCCAAAAAGGGGGGGGGGGGGCTTGTAGGATTGATCCTGAGATGGGTTGGTATGTTGGATACCCCTGATAGCAATGCCAGCTTTAGATGTCCTTGCTCTGGTAGGAAGAGCATATGCATGAAGTCGATTGGTGGAGCAAGATGTTCTGGGCATCAGGAGAGAGCTCTAAGTGGAACCATAAGAAAGACTACTATGCTCTAAAGGTGATCTTCACTCCATGTATGGAGTCTTGTCCTAGCATTATTTCATGTGATTATGGGTCAAAGTCTAGGATCCAAGATTTAGAGCTGGAAGGGACCTTAGAGGTCACTTGGTCCAACTCCCTCATTTTACAGATGAGGAAACTAAGGATGGGGTGGGGAGAGTGTGACCTTCCCCAAGGTCACACAGGTCTTTAAGTGGTAGAATTAGGTTTTAAATGCAGGGCCTCCAAAATCTATCACTTCCTAATGCAACATCCTTTTTGCTTTCCAAAATATGTGTGTATAGAAAGACAGATAGACCAAGTGATTCCAAGTGAATCATAAACAGAACAGGATATAATTGTGCAAGACTAGGGTTAGCTCTCACTGTCAGTTCTGACAGCTTATCTATCTACCTATAAATGATTCCCTCCCCTTTGTTATTTAACTTTAGCACCAATACTTACTCATGGAATTTTGGCTCCTCTCACAAAGGTGATTCAGAGCTAGGAGGGATATTAGAGGTCCTAGTAGTTTCTCTAAAGAACCAACAGAGGGGTGGAGTTTCCCTCAAGTCCACTTTGTACCTTTCTTCAGGGTATCCAATTGGAGAAGAGGTCAGGGGCAGGCACATAACATGTAAAAAGACCCTAAGCTTTAAAACAGAATTAGAATCAGTGATCAGTTTCCCCATGCCTCCTTCCGAGTCAGCATTGGACAGGAGAATTCTTCAGTCTTTAGATAGGGTCCTATATGGGGTGATTTGCCCTGGGTTTATGTGAATCTCCTAGACACAGCCCTGAAAGCTGATGGCTAGAGACAAGCTGGGATAGCAGAGGGAACTAGCAACTATGTCATCCTTGGGAAACGAAGGAAGAATGAATAGAGTTCAGGCCCCTGCCTAGACGGGGTGTCTCACCTCCCACTGTGCCTTCTAAATCTTATTCCAACCTTTAATCCTCCAAACACACACACACACACACTCACACACTTTCTCTCTCTCGGCACCAGGTATATGACTGTGAGCTGGAAGCTATACCAGACTTCCAAGGCCTGCAGGACTTCTGCCAGACTTTCAACCTCTACAAGGGACAGAAGACTGAAGATAGCCCCGTCGTGGGGGAATTCAAGGTGAGGTTGAACATTAGTCTATTTTGTGTCTACCCTCACTTAACCTTCCCCATTCTTTTATTTCTCCATTTTATAGTTTCCCTGACCCCAGAAAGTGATTTATGTTTCTCCACAAAGATGATAGTTTAACCTCTCTGAAGAAAACAGCAGGGTGGGCAGAGGGAAGGAATAGATGAGTAGTTGGTAAGAATGGCTGACCTAACCTGGACAGGTAGTGGGTACAGAGCACTGGATATAGAGTCAGAGGACCCAGGTTCAAATCCCAAGCTGTGACCTTGCCATGACCTCTCTGGGCTTCCGATTCTTCTATAAAATGTAGTTGGGCTAGATGTCCCCTTCCAGCTCTATATCCATAAGCCTACAATGAGGATGCTTGTATTCTCAGTTCCATCCCATAACTATAGTCCTGCACACTTTCCTACAATGCTAAATTCAAGTTTCTAGAGAAAATAAAAGGCTATAGGAGCTGGAATGAATATATAGGATCTAAGACTGGTGACTATCCAAGAACTTCCATTATTCCCCTCACACCATTACCTCTCACCATGTGTCCTTGCTTAATCACCATGGCTCAATCTACCATTATCTTCTCAGAATCATTCTGTCATAGCTGTCCCTTCGTTATCTTCCATATGGCTAGAGACCACTGCTCTTTGGGTGCCAATGAAGCTTAGACAGCAGACAGCATCTCTCCACTGAGGAACTGCTAGACTATCACACCGTGTCCTATCCCCCATCAGGGCCTTTTCCGGATCTATCCACTTTCTGAGAATCCCAAACAACCCAGCCCTCCACGCCAGTTTCAGAATCTGCCTGAGAGAGAGAGTGGCCCACAGCAGTGCCTTGTCCGAGTGTACGTAATACGGGCCATCAACCTGCAACCTAAGGACAACAATGGTTTGGTAATACCCAGTACTTCACCCAGAGTCTCCTGGGGTTCTGCCCTCTTCACTGCCATCCACCCAGGGATCTAGTCCTCCTATTGGAGCCCCCATTACAGTCTACCTGTAGAGTACACACCTTCCTTTAGGGATGCCATAATTCCAAATGACCCCAAGGTCCTTCAGTCTTCCACTCCTGGTGAGCTGAATCCAGTCTTTTCCTCTCCTCCCCACTGGCTGTTTCTTGATATGACAAGCTCCTATTCTTCAGTGTCCCCTTGACCCCCTAACCTGTGCTGATCAGCTCAACTCCATTTTTGTGCCTCTGCCTCTGTACCACCAGTGTGACCCTTATGTGATCCTGAAACTGGGCAAGACAGTGCTGGGTAGCCGGCATCATTATAAGCCCAACACCGTGGATCCCATCTTTGGCATGTAAGCTTTCCTCTCTTCCTCCAACTGATCCAATCCTCTTGTAATAATACTGAGAGGCATTTTAAGTCCTTTTAGGGCTGGAACCTGCAAGCAAAGGCCAACCCAGATTGGTCTTTTTACCTCCTACAATGTCTTGCACACAACAGTAATTTAGTATTTGTCACTAACCCTAACCCTAAATTGGCTAATCGAGTTCTACTCTTCCCTACTGCCAAAACTAGCCTTTCCCAGGATTCAGAGGTTACAGTCTGCCACTCCAAGTCAGTCTGAAAATAACTATTTGGGCCCTTATAGGCTACAAGTACAATGGCCACTGATTAAAGGGATGTCACGTCCTATGTATCAAGGATGTTCTCCATCTCTGATGACAGCAAGATGAGGGGGATTTAGGACTGATGTGCAGACTATCCTGTTAGTGACAAGATGCAGGCAAGGAATACTGGGGAAACTCTATTAGGAGCCCAGACACATGTTTAGCTGGGAGAGTGGAGATGGAGTCCTATCTGGAAGTAGGATATATATAATAGATGACTTCTACAGATATTTTCCTATCCTGGGACTAAGAATTCTACAATTTTGAGTCTTCTCCACCCTCTCCCCCCACCCCCAGGATGTTTGAGCTGAACTGCACCATTCCCCTGGAGAAAGACCTGGAAATCACTCTTTTTGATTTTGACTTAATTTTACCTGATGACAAGATTGGATCCACAGTCATCGACCTGGAGAATCGGCTCTTGTCCGGCTTTGGCGCTCGTTGTGGGCTTCCCAAGTCCTACTGCCTGTGAGAGGGGGAGCTTGATCCCAGAATTCTGGGAAGGTTAAGGGAGGAATGACAAGTTCTAGACAACAGAGATGCAGGAGGTGACTCCTGTTACTTCATGGCACAATCTCTACTGGGTCCCATTCATTGGAGCCCTGCACCTTGTGCTGGGCTGAGCTATTATGATGTCTCTACCTGTTACCATCCAGTCCTTCAGGACCACATTCCCAAATAGCCCCATGAGGTTCTAATCCTATTCTAACTTCTGATCCCTAAAACATTCCAATAGCCTTATTCCTACACTCACCTCCCCAGGGCAGGGCCCTTTCAGTGGAGGGACCAGCTAACCCCAAGTCATCTCCTAGAGCGCTATGCCCACAGGAAAGGGCTGCCTCCACCTGATTTCAGTACTGAGAACTGTATCACATTCAGTGGGAGGATCTTCAAGCTACACAACTTTGGTAAGGAACGTACTTTCATCCTCAACCCTATCTAGCCCCTGAAGCCGCCAGCACGCAAGATGAGGATAGCCAAAAAGACAACCTGGAAAAATGGATCATTAATGGAACTTAAGATTGCAAGGGCAAAGAAAGGTTCCCAATGCCCCCCTTCCTGGGGGGAATAACTTCTATAGTTTCTAGACTTGTACAGGGAGGGCCAACTGTGTCAAGCCTAATCATTGTAATCTATTTGTTCCACACTTCCAGAACAACATACTCCTCCTATTAAGTACTTAGGTTCTCCAAAAGAGCGCCTGGCACTGTACCTCTTGCAAGCTCAGGGACAGGTGCCTGAGCATGTGGAGACTCGAACTCTGTACTCAAACACCCAGCCAGGTATTGACCAGGTATGTGTTGAGGAGGGAGCTTGAATGTACACAGCCTATTTTATGGGAGAGGAAATGATTAAATATAGGCCTCAAGCAGGGGAGGGCAGACACTTCTATTGAGTAAATGTTCCACTGTGTGGGGAGAACATTGATTCATGTACACACATAAACGTGTTTGTGTTCATGTACCTATAATCAGATGGGACTTCAGAGATGCCTTTCTTGACCATACCATTTTTTAGGAACTCAACTCCAAAGGCTCTAAGACTTCTAAAAAGGCACAGACAGGCCAAAGGAACAAGGTGAATACCAACTAGCAATCCTATCTCTGGTTCTAGGGGAAGGTACAGCTGTGGGTGGACATCTTCCCCCTGCATCTTGGGCCTCCAGGACCTGCAGTCAACATCAGTCTTCGAGAGGCCAAAATGTGAGAGTTACCTTTCCCTCTACACACACTTGGCCAGAATAGCCAATTATATACTATACCACAAGCAATTTGGGGGTATTTTCTCTGCCCCTGATCCCACCTTTGGAAACTGAATTTAAATGTCACCCCTCCACCCCAAAAATTTCTCACCACTATTGGTGATGTGTGGAGATGTCCTCCACTAGACTTGACACCACTAGACTCAAAAAGTAGTATTCCACCTTGAAGCCAGGCTATCATAGGTTCTGCATGCTCTAATCTTGAGCCATTAAGAGAAACTGCTAGCCCCTCCCCATGGTCACAGCTCAGTAGCCTGGCCTCAGAATGCAGTGATCACAGGTATGAACTGCGCTGCATCATCTGGGAAACAAGAAATGTGGACCTGCAAGACGTCACTATAACTGGAGAGAGGATGAGTGATATCTACATCAAAGGGTGAGGGCATGAGGAGTGGGGAGGAAATGGGAAGAGGACCAAGAATTAAGCATGACTAAACACGTCCTAGATCCTCCAAGCTGGACCCCTCTCTCCTTAAGTTTCCTGGTCTCTCCCATACTACCTAGGTTCCTCCAATCCTGGAGATGGCACCTTGGCCCTTTTATCTATACCCAGCACTGAGTGGTACCCTTTTTATACTGGACCAACTTAGGGGACCAATGGGTACATAGGGGAGAAAGGGTTGAGCGTATATGGACCTAGGATGGTGCATTTCGGTTATAGATGGATGCATGACATGGAGGATGACATGCAAAAGACAGATATCCATTATCGATCACTTACTGGGTCTGGGAATTTCAATTGGAGGTTCATCTTTACTTTTAACTACCTGCCCACAGAAGAGGTCTGTGTTCTAAGCAAGAAGGTAAGGAATAAAGATGCGAAAGTGCAACTCTTTCTGGGTTCAGACAACACATTCAGACAGGCAAGACATTTCCATCACCCAAACCCCAGTCATTCCTTGAAGACAAGGTCCGAGTATAGAATGTAGGAAAGTTGCTGAGAAGCAACTTCTCTTTTCAAGCTGCCCAAACCATCCCTTGCTCCCTCTCTCAGCAGAGGATCTCACCTCATTCTTGACTGAGAACAAGCACTATCTGCCATGAGTTCCTTCTTCTTTCCCACTGCACACCTCAAACCCCCTTAACATCCTCGTCCTCTTCCCAATGTGCTCACTATACTATCTCTAGTCTCTGATGAACAGATGGCTTTTCTCCTTGCCAAGGACTTGTAACCTTGATTCCATCCCTCCCCATCTCATCCCACATTGTCCCTGATAACATTCCTTTGCTCACCTTTCTTCATTTTCCCTATCTACTGGCTCCACCAACTGCTTCCTACAAACACACCCAGGTCTCCTCCACTCTTCAAAAAAAAAAAAACACCCTCACTTAATCCTACCAACTCCTCAAGCTATTCTCCTATATCCTTCTTCCCTTTCAAAGCCAAATTCCTAGAAATATTCTATTTTTATTGTTAGATGAAAGCACCCTCCTTCGCAAATATGGCTTCTTACTTCATTATTCCATTGCAACCATTCTGCAAAGTTACCTTCGATTTGTAAATTGCCAAGTCCGATGATTTTTTTCTTAGCTCTTATTATTCTTGACTTCTCTCCAACATCTGACACTGTTAACCACACTCTTTTCCTTATTTACATATGTATGTCTGTATTGTCTTCCCCAAAAGAATATAAGTTCCTTAAGCAGAGAATGTGTTTCATTTTCGCCTTTCTAGTACCTTGCACAGTGCCTGGCACATAGCAAATGCTTAATAAATACTTGCTGATTGAAGCATCTCTCATTTACATGTAGGAATTCATCTGGAGCTTGGACCCCACAGTGGAGAAGATCCCACCTCGACTTCTAATCCAGGTTTGGGACAATGACAAGTTCCTTTCTGATGACTTTTTAGGTAAGGGACTGAGTTAGGGCCTTGGAACCCTAAGGGCAAAAAAGACACTTTTTTTCTCTGATGGCCTCTCTCTCTGGTCTCAGGAATTCTAGAGCTAGATCTGTGTGAAATGCCAACCCCTGCCCGCAAGTCCCAAGAATGTACCCTCAGCATGATGGAAAACAAGCCCAAGTGGCCATTTAAGTTCCTCCACAAGCATGTCTCCCTCTTCAGGCAGAAAACTATCACTGGCTGGTGGCCTTGTCAGGTTCTGGATAATGGCAAATGGCGTTTGTCGGTAGGAGCCAGAGGGATATTCTGTTCAGTACACTGGGTGGGATATTAGGGCTATTGGGCTGCACTTTGAGTATCTTGTTTGCAAACACGAAGAGACTAATTCTTTCTCTTCCCCCTCTCTGAGTCTTAGGAGATCTCAGATTCCCGGTAACTGATCTCATTAAGTCCCTACCACTACTGTTTCCAGGGCAAAGTGAAGATGACCCTGGAGGTGCTGACAAAGAAGGAGGCCGGAGAAAGGCCAGCTGGTAAAGGCCGCTCTGAACCCAACCAATACCCTACACTTCATGCACCCATGTAAGGATCACACAATGAAAAGGCAAAAGCTTCCTCTCCTCCTCATCCTAAACTAATGGCCTAAGAACCTAGTACTATTGGGAGTCCTGACAGGCCTAGAGGGAAAAGAGAAAGCTTTTGCTCATCACACAGAATAGACAGGCCAGTTAACACCAAGAACAGAGACAATTATTTTATACTTAAAAAAATCCTCTTTACTCTAGGTTTCTTCTACCTGAAATTTCTTTTTCCCTTTTTCTCTCTCACCCCCACTCCTGGCTTATTGTGTATTTCCTGAATGGGGAGACAGACGACCAGAAACCTCATTCCTGTGGTTCCTATCACCTTGGCTCAGTGTGCGCTACATCCTTTGGCACCACTACCGCCGGAAATTTACATTCACCCTTGTAATGATGAGCATGTTGCTCTTGGTGCTAATCTTTATCTATTCTACTCCCGTAAGTGATGGGAAATAGTGGGGCAGGGAGGGAGAAACAAAATTACAGGGTCTTTGTCTTCCATCTATAATAGCTCCACAGGAATAATCCCTTAGTGACTGCCTTCCAGAGGGAGAGAGTCTACATGGCATTTTAATCTGCCCCCATTCTTTGCAGGGCTATTTAGCTATGAAGCTGATCAAACCTGAGTTTCGGATAGCTGGACCTCTACCTGAAGAGTTTGAGGAAAGTCTCAAAAGGACACAAACAACCACCCTCAGAGGCTCTTCTACTCAAGTCTCACAGACAACAAACACAAGTTAACCACAAAAAATCTACCAACTACTTGGACATTTTTTCTGACCTTCCAGTCCCATGAAGGCAATTTACTCCCCTGTGGGACTTTATTGTCTACATCCCTCCTATCATCAAACCTTTATTGCTCTCATCGTTGTGAAACCTTGAGGTTTCTAGGTTATTAAAAAGAAAATCAAATTCGAAAATTTCCCCATGTCACTATCTAAGGGCAGAGACTCAAAAATGGAGAGTAAATAGCCCAAGTGGTCCATAACTGGCCACTCTGGCCAAGAAACAAATTCCCTTAAGTAGGACAGAGCTGTGAGAAGAGTAAAGAGGAAATTCCTACCCAAATAAAAATATCTGGTGCCAGAGGGTTTCATTATAAATTCAAGTTGTTCGAGGGTAAAGGGAGTGATAAAGTAGCAAATGCCAAGAAAAGATGAGTGGCAACTGGCATTCTTTGTGTGTGTAACTCTCACTCTTGACAGTCTGAAGGATTCAAGTCTGCTTGTGTGAAAGAAAAAAGGCCTGAGTACTAAGAATATGTACATTAGAGCTGCTATTGCTACCCCATTAAACTTTCACCCCAAAGAACTTTGCTTTCTTAAATCCCCAGCCAGAATAGGAGCTGAGCCTACAGAAAGCTCGTTCCTGGCACACACATATACATACAAAGGCCTATGCCAAATATCTCTCCGCCTTAGACAGCGTTTCAATTCAAAACAACCCACTTCTATGCTTTGCCACAGGTGTCTCCCTCATTAACCTCCAATCAGGCTAAAAAGTAACAAAAAATGGTAAAGTGGACACTTGGTTTCCCAGCTAGTTACATCCAGTTAAACTCTACCTTCTTAAAGGCTATGTGTAATTAAAACTCTGGGCTAAAATTTGGACTCTAACCCCCATGGGGTAGGAATACCTTTGAGCAGGGTAAGGTTTCTGCTGAAGGAGAGAACCAATACCTTGGGCAAACAGCCTTCCACTGCAAGAGTACCATCTGTAACCCCAAAAGGATGACAGTTCAGGCATACAGAGATACTATGCGTTACTGACAGGCGAAACCTCCAAACCAGCTAAGGCTAACCCTTCATAGCAGGCCTGCCCAACCTGGAAGAAACCAGGGCAGGAGGGAGCTGAAACCAAAAGTGCTTAAAAAGCTGCATAAACAAACTACTCTCAGGCTGGAAGTGGACTAGTACATGTAGCCAAACTCCAGATTCAGTCCCACCTGAGGTTTTATTAATAGGCTTCTGCTCCTAAGCTGTAGGATGGTGGCTTCATTTACCACCAGGGCTACTAGAAAACAACTCCAAGCGAAAAAGGGGCCAGGACTTGCAGATGAATTCCAGGCCCTTTCCCGTCCTGACAGTACTTCTATATGGGACACATTCAGAGTCTCAGGCTCAAACCTCTCCCAAGACCCACCCCCAAGTGGAAAGGCACTGAGGCACCAACTCACTCTTTATCCCTGTTAGTCATTTTGAGAATTTCCTTTGTGATAGACATATATATAACAGTATGAAGGCTTCAGTCCCTTTTTAGATTAGACTTTGGGCTACTAACCAAATTGGTCATGTCAATGACAAGGAGGCAGATGACTCCCTAGCAGATAAGACAGCAGAGAAAGATTTACAGAGAACACTTCCCTGAAAACAGTTAAACCTCCTCTAAGGAGAGATGGAGGGGGCTCAATATTCCTAGGAGCAGCTTTTGTTTCTCCCAATAATGAGGCCAAATAATCTTCCATAAAGAGAAACCTAGCCTGGGCTGTGGGAGGAAGCCTTCATACTTTCTGACATTGATGGCAAGATCCAAGCAATTGCCATAAACCCAAAACATGAAACTTAGCAGCTCTAGCAAATCCCTGAGCAAGTGTCAGGAGAGACTAATAGGAGCTGCTGGGCCCTTTTATACTCTTAGGGGAAAAGTATCCTGAATTCCAGGCAGATCATTTATACAATGAACACTTCCCAGCAAAAATGCTCAAGGTATTACAGGTAGATGGCTGGGAGGCTCACTGCCAGACCAACAGGTAAACTCAAGAAGGACCCATAATCACAGAAAAGGGGATGGAAGATTGAGGTAAAGCTGCACTGAAACAAAATGCTCAACCTCCTGATTCTTAGGGAAATGTCAATGAAAAGCCGTTCTTTCTTGCAGCTCCAGACTTCCATACAGATGGGTCAATGCAGTCTGCTTCCAGCTGGAAAAGAACTTTGGAGGAAGGAAAGAGGGGACATGGGGGGGGGAACAGGGAGGGACAGGGGAAGAGTCATTTATTTCTAGGAAAACCTTACTGCAAAAAAGTCTAAGACATAATAAAGATTAGTGAATGAATGGCTGGAAGTACCAAGGAGTTACTGATTTCTAGGAAGACATCTCAGTGCTTTGGGGATTTAGAAACTGCAGTACAATTCCCCTTTTGCTTTGGCCTTCAAGGTATCCTGTGCTATGAAATTTTGGCCTGATTTTGATTTCACCAAAAAACCCAAAGAGTGAATTCTCCCCACCCTTCTTGGCTCCCAGCTGGTAGGACCTCAAGGAAAGGCACATCACAGCAGCACAGTCCCCATTACGAATGGGGTTCCTGTCTCAGAGTTAGATGTTCCCACAGATTCCTATGGGAATGAGAGGCAGTGTCCCTAGGTTTGAAGCTCCAGTTACAAAACAAAGTCAAGGGCTCTGATGTCTGAGACAGGAGAAGTCTTCCTTCTGGGCTGCATGTTGGGGGCCAGTGCTTCTTCTCACCCAGTGCCTAAGGGTTGTAGCCACAGTGGCGGCAGCCACGAGAGCTCAGTAGAAACGCTTTCGACTCTGGTCCTGCCATTTGTTGTAGACAATGATGCCGATGACAAGAGCAAACACAGCAGCCACCAGAGAGAAGAAGACAATAAGGAAGAGGGCCAGGCCACTTAAGGGCTCCATTGGGAGTGTCACTGAGGAATCACAAGCAAGAGAGAACTCAGTCAGAAAAAGTACAGTGGGGACAACTCAGCCAAGTAGCAGTAAGGGCACTGAGCTATTACTCTCATCTCTGAGCTTGTCCTGAGAATCCATGGTCCAGGTTCTCCTCTTCTAGGTACCTCCATTTCCCCTCCTAGGAACAAAAATAACCACCCAAGACCCTCTCCACTGCCTAGAGTGGCACCATAAAGATGAACTAGACAGTACTTATGAAGTATTCTAGTTTTCTTAGAAGGAAACCAGCCTTGGAATAAATGCAGAAAGGAGAAAAGCTGAAAACCTGCAGGTGCTGCTGGGTTGGGAAGGAACTTGAGCTCTCCCAGCTTCGGATCCCCATGTATTTTAACCCCTCTTCTCCCACAACATGACAATTTCCCTCCTTTCCTTACCCTCAGGCAGCTTCATATTGTCCACGGAGGGCAGAAATACATCTCGGTGCAGCTTTTCCTCTTCCGGAGTTCGCTCTACTGTCAGCTCAAAAAGTTTCAGGGAGATGATATCATGGTTATCTAGTGAAGGAAGAACAAGAGGATCCAGGTCATTTCAAAGAAGATAAGAGAAAGAAGGCACACACACAAAAATTATCTCCCAGAATAAGTCATGCTTTAAGAGGCCTGCTGCTAAGTCTTTAATAGAACAGTTAAAAGGTAATGTTGCCTTTGGTGAGACATCCCTTATAGGCAACTTTCTTGTGGCCCCATAGTAGTAGGATGGATCCCATTAAAATCTGGAATTCCTGAAATATCAATAACTGAGATGACTCTCACTGTTGCTATAGCTGGAAGAGGCTTTAATAAATGTCCATCTGGGCAATAATGCATCAATGAGGATAAAAGACCCTTGATCTGTTGGAGCTAAAAATCTAGACTGCAAAACAGTATGAAAAAACTATGCTACCAGATGTCAAACAATACTAAACACATTAATTATCAAAATTATTTGATACTGGTTAAAAACTAGAGGGGTCGATCAATGGAACAGATCAGGTCCACAACATACAGGAACTAAACAGACCTCATAACCAAGTGTCCAATAAACTCAAAGACCCCAGCTACTGGGTAAGGACTCACTATTAGACAAAAAGTACTGGGAAAACTAGAAAGCAGATTGGCAGAAATTATATTTTTATCAACACCTCTAGAGCCTCCAAATGGCTACACGACCTAGATGGAAAAGAGCATATCGAGAGCAGAAAAGAAATTATTCTTTGAATCTTAGGAGAGGGAAATAATCCATGAATAAGCAAGGCCACAGAAAGACTCAAGGAAGACAAAATGGAAACTGCAGCAAAAATAAGAAGGGAAACAAGTAGCTCGGAAAAAAATTTAAGATGATTCCCTAGTAAAAGTCTCATATTCAAGATCAAGAGCCATTCTCCAAAAATATAAATGATCAAAGGATATGAATAGGTAATTTTCAAAGGAAGAAATCCAATGAAATAAAATGAACACTTCAAATGAAATATGAAAAAATACTCCACTAATAATTTGGGAAATAAAAATTAAAGCAATTCTGAGGTTCTACCTCACATTCATCTAACTAGGAAAGATGACAAAAATGGAAAATGACAAATGCTGGAGGGGCTGTGGAAACGCAGTTACTCTAATGAACTGTAAAGCCATCTCCAAAAAGTCACTATAATGTGCACTGTTGATCCAGCAATATCACTACTGGGTCTGTAACCCAGAGATCAAGGAAAAGGACATATATGTATAAAACTATTTGTAGAAACTCTTTTTATAGCAGCAAAGAACTGGAAACTAGGGGATTACCTACCTATTGAAGAATGACTGAACAAATTATGGTACAGGAATCTAATCAAATTCTATTGTGCCATATGAAAATGTTGAAAGGGGCCTATTTCAGAGAATCCTGGGAAGATTCTATGAACTGATGCAAAGAGAAGTATACAGAACAACAATAACAACGTAAAGACAAACTTTGACACTTAAGAACTCTGATCAATGATGCAATGACCAACCACAATTCCAGAGAAACAATGATAAAGCTGTACTTAAGGTGCAGGATGAAACATACAGTTTTAGACGTGACCAACATGAAAATCTGTTACTATGTATATTTGTTACAATGGCTTTCTTTTTCTTTTTTTTCAAAAGGGCAGGGAGAGAAAATAAATTTTATTAATTGAAAATAAAAACAATACCTAGGGAAATGCTCCTAAAATAATTCTGACGCCAAGAGCAGGTACAGCTGAGTAAGGAGCCAACAGTTCAGCCTTTCTGGTGGCTTCTAATAACCCTCTGCATGATAAAGTGTCAATGAGAATCCTTGGAAGAAAGAGGCACTTCTCCAAGTAGCAATGTGTTGAGGGATTAAGGTAAAAACCAATTCAACAAGATCACTCTCACTGTCAAACTTAGGACAAGGTCTCATTAGGATAAATAAAATAAATAGAAAACTTCTACTCTGATATTTCTACCAACTGGGAACAGCATCTGGTAGTAAATCTATACAAGCAGGGCCAAGTAAAGTGTATGGAGGCTAAAAGACCAATGTACTACAAGAGAATAGAACGAGTAAAACTGCAACATTAACTCTAGCTACACAGGTGTCTTAACAGCATCCTAGGGCTGAAACTAAAGGTTTCAGAACTGAGAAACTAGACCTCCTACACTACTGTGTTTGAGCATCCATAGCCAATGAGATGCCAACAATGAGTAAAAGGTTTAAACTATAAGAGATCCAGGGAGAGTCTACTGTTCTAGAATACTCTTAGAACACATGAATGTAGCCATCAGACACAGTCTGAAAAACTATCAGCCCAGAAAGTACTGGGCTGAGACTGGACTAAGGGCTAATACAATCAGCACTCAAGAGCACCAACCCAAGCCTCTCAGCTAGCCATAAACTTAACAATAACGTACTGAGCATTAAAGTAGAATAAGAAAGACTCCTCTGGCTTTTAAAACCATTCAGAACCTAGCCCTAACTTGTCTTTATAGCCTCCTAATGCATTACTCTTCCACTTTAGTTCTCCATGGTCCAGTCAAACTGGCCTTCCTGTTCCTCACACCAAGCATTCCAACCCCTGCCTTTGTATCAGTTGTCCCTCAGGCTTGGAATATTCTCCCTCCTCACTTTTGCCTCATGGGATCCATCACTTCCTTCATGAGTCAGAGTCATCCTGCTAATTACTATTGCTCTCTCTCTTTTTTTTTTTTGGAGGGGGGAAGGCAGGGCAATTGGGGTTAAGTGACTTGCCCAAGGTCACAGAACTGGTGTCTGAGGACACATTTGAACTCAGGTCCTCCTGCTCTAACTAGCTGCCCCTGCTCTCTCTCACTACCTTGTTTTTATTCTAAATACTTTTATTCTGAATATACATGAAATGCGCGTGTACACACACACACACACACACACATTTTCTCCCTCAATAGAATATAAGCTCTTTAAGAGCAAGGACTATTTTGCTTTTTATCTTTGAACCTCCACAGCCTAGCACAATGCCAGGCAACAAAAGGTGTTTGACAAATGTTCAACTGATTACTGCCTTTTGCCATGCTCCAGAAGGATTCCAGTAAGCAGGAGAGAATTCAGAGGAGGGCAATCAGAATAGTGAAAGACCTTGAGTCCATGTCCAGAGCATCTGGTAAAAGAACTGGTGAAAGATGTTTAGTCAAAAAACAGACGACTCAAGAAGGACATGATAATTGTCTCCAAGTATCTGAAAGGCTGTAATGGAGAAGAAGAATCAGACTTGTTCATCTTGGCCCCAGAGAGCAACCATGTATAGAAGTGATAAAGAAGCAGAAAGATTTAATATGAAGAAAAACTTTCTAACAATTAGAACTATACAAAAGTGAACTGCCTGGGAGGTAGTTATTTCTCTCATTAGAGATCATCAAAGAAAAGCTTCATGACCACTTGTCAGGTATGTTAAAGGAGATATTCCTTTTCATGTATGGGTTGGGTGCTAAGGTCCCTTCCAACTCAGAAATTCTAAGATTCTATCCTCAAGGAGCTTATAATCAAGTTGGGGAAAAGAAGCTAACATAACCAAGAACAAATCAAGGCATAAGTGTTAAAAACGTGTGGTATTCTAAAAGTGTTCACTGTTCATTTACAGTGCTTATCCAAGATATATTTATACTAATAACTCAATGGACTCCCTATCCAATTACATCTCATATTTCAGAAAATAGGCATTTTTCATCCATTTAGTTTTTCTATGTGGATTGTTAGGTCATTCTCTTTTGAGTGGCCAAGAACCTCAGCAAGAAAGTCCTATGGTTTTCTGGGATTTAAAATACTACTAAAAAAAGAAAAAGAAAGGCCTTATACAGAAGGTAGTACCTGAGCTGTGCTTTGTAAGGAAACTGGGGTTTCTACAATTTACATGTGAGTGGGGACACTGTGAAAGACATCCTCTACAAGAGAGGTGTCAATCTGAGGCAGTGCAGTTGAACAAATTTAAAATGTTATTAAGAAATATAACAAAATAAATAAAAATACAGTACAACATAGATAATGTCATTTTGTGGTTTTCTAAGTCAATATGCTAGCTACAGAAATCTGTTTCTATTTAAGTTTGAAACCACTGCTCTATAATAAGGGTTCTTAAATGTGGGTCTGTGAACTTGAACTTCATTTAAAAAAAATTTTATATTTTAATATAATCGGTTTAATTGGTTTCCATTATAATTCTAATGTATTTTATTTTATGCCTTTAAAGACCTTTCTGGGGCCAGCTAGGTGGCGCAGCGAGTAGAGCACCAGCCCTGGAGTCAGGAGGACCTCAGTTCAAATTCGGCCTCAGATACTTGACATAGTTACTAGCTGTGTGACCTTGGGCAAGTCATTTAACCCCAACTGCCCTGCCTTCCCCCCTCCAAAAAAAAAAGACCTTTCTGCAAAAGGGGTCCATAGCGAAAAAAGGTTAAGAGCCCCTGCTCTACAATCATGGTGAATACCTCATTGAAAAATACATGTCCTGACTGCACATGTACAACATACCAAATTGCTTGCCTTCTCAATTGGGGGGCTGGGGGGAAGAAGGCAGAAAATTTGAAACTAAAAATTTTTTTAAATGAATGTTAAAAATTGTTTTATATGTAATTGGGAGAAAAATATTAAATTCAAAAAATAGAAAATAGAAAAATACATGTCCTTTTTTATTTGATCTTAGAACAAAGTTGTCTCAGTGGTTTCATCTATCAAAGAAGCTTGCATGATGTTATACGCATGGGACACACGATGTTAGAGGAATGTCTGTAAGGTTGCATTTTACTTTACAGAATAAGATGCCTTTTTGAAAAATTAACAAATAATATCTGCAGAGGGATGTCCATTCCTTTCAGTCAAATGTGTAACTGTGAACTCATGATCCACTATAGAAAACAGTTTGGGTTTTTACCGAAGATGGCGGCTGGGAAGCAGTGACTGGCGTGAGCTCCCCACCAAGTTCCTCCAAAAACCTATAAAACAATGGCTCTGAACCAATTCTAGAGCTGCAGAACCCACAAAGTGGCAGAGGGAAGCAGGGCCCCACC
>CM053625.1:158314024-158360013 GCA_028646595.1 Phalanger gymnotis | reverse complement strand
GGAAATGGGGAGAAAATTTGTAATTCAAACGCCTGTGAAAATCAATGCTGAAAACCAAACATGTCAAAAATAAATTAAAAAAAAAAAAAGAAAACAGTTTGCAAAAGCCTCTTGTTGCCTTTTCATATTTTCTTCAAGGACACCCTCAATACATGTGTAGATCATTCTCATAAACAGTTCTGTAAATTTGATATCAGACGTTTGGTTTGTGAGTTATTGATATCTTCTAAATCATTTTTTCAATATGTGATTTTTTCCAATCATTCAGTATTTTCTTTCATGTATCTTATAAAACTGATACTTTGAAAATTGGATCGCCTCAACCCAAAATGATTATTTTCTGACTCTACATGGTCTGGTCCAGCTGTTCTTCCTATCTTTATCTTCTTTAGTGTCATTCCCATTTCTTCACATATTATATGAGGACTGAAGTGGTAGACTCTAAATATGGTGAAACCATTATCACTGAAGATAGAAAATAGTTTGTTAGAGAAATTCTAGCAGATCTGTTCCATTTTTCATTTGTTTGTCTTCCTTTCAGTTTCATCTGGCATGGTTTGGTTTAGATAGGCTACATGCAGCTTTCTACAGATCTGTTTTTCTCTCCTTTGCTCATCTCAATGATTTGTGGTAATATTACAATTTTCCTCTGTTCTATTACACAACATTTTATGAGTTTAAATACTAAACCAGTGATGCTATGGCTGCCACATCTCTACTTGGCAAGGAGATCAAATGTGTTTATTAGTTTGTTTGTTTGTTTGTTTTTTGGAAGGGGGAAAGCAGGGCAATTGGGGTTAAGTGACTTGTCCAAGGTCACACAGCTAGTATGTGTATCAAGTGTCTGAGGCTGAATTTGAACTCAGGTCCTCCTGATTCCAGGGCTGGTGCTCTACTCATTGCACCACCTAGCTGCCCCAAATGTGTTTATTAGTTAAAGTGATTTCCGGTCTTCTGGGGCATCCTTCTTATGGTAATTGCTTTATGTTAGCTATACTGTAGAAAATGATAATTAAGATAACCGCTTTTTCAGCATCGTCTATTTTGAATAGGTTAGGTTGTAGCTATCGTATCACACATATAGTGCCTTTTTTCTCACCTTCATAATATCTTCCGTTTTGGTGTTAACTTTGACTTTTGTTCCAACTAGTAGATCATCTGACTGTACACTGAGATATGATTTAGAAATGATACATCAGTAACCACTGATTTCTTGTCTATTAAGATAGTCAATTTCTTTTGGGGGGCGGGACACGTTGTTCAATACTCACAAAAGCTAGCTCGTCTGGGTTTCTGACTACCTATGAACCTTTGGCTTTTTTATTTCTTAACACTGAACCATTTAAAAAATTTTCACAATCTCCCTTATACCCACCTTGCAATGAAGGTAGCAAATATTATCATGTATGTTGAACTTTGAAGAATATTGTTAAGCTCATAGAACTTCTTTGCTTCTTCATTGTTTGGATCAAAAGTTAAACCAGTTATCTCCATATTGGTCTTTTTTGCTTATGTTTAACAAAAGAATTGAAAGGCAAGATAACCAAATGTCTCCATGAAAAAATGTTTCTTGTCACTTTAGAGTATGCAAGGAAACCAACTTTTTTATTTGTGTCTTCAGAGAGGCAGCTGGTGGCCCAGTGGATAAGAGATGGGGCCTGGAGTCAGGAAGACCTAAGTTCAAATTCAGCCTCAGACACTTATTAGCTGTGTGACCTTGGGCAAGTTACTTAACTTCTGCCTGCCTCAGTTTCCTCATCTGTAAAATGGGGATAATAATAGTACCTATCTCTCAGGGTTGTTGTGGGGACCAAATGAGAGAATAATTGTAAAGTGCTTATCACAGTGCCTGGCACGTTGCAAATGCTACATAAACATTAGCTATCATTAGTATTCAAAAAGAACTTGTCCTTCTTTCCATTTAGATGAGAATTCCTTTTGTCTTCTGGTTCCACTTATGATGAAAATGTCAACTATAACATGGTTTGGTTCCTCCAGTAACACACCAATTTGTTTATCACTGTCCAGTGATTTCATATTTAAAGCAGGAATGGTTAATTTTTATATGATTATTTAAAAATTATGTTATTGTTGCCATCCTCTGTCGCCTTGTTTTTTTCTCTGCTATTATCACTGCTGGATGAGAGCTACAGAGGACTGATGGCCATTTAAAATTTTTTCTTTGTTCCACAGGCTGCCATGATCAATATAATGTATTTACTGTATTTACTCAGGCTAGTCCCTCCCAATCTCTTGTCAAAATCATACCTGAAGGCTTTCTGGGTTGGCAGAACTTTCCCAAACCTGTGCTCCAGTAACAGTAATATTGCATTGATGATCAACTGTGAAAGACTTAACTACTGATCAAGATAATGATCCGCAAAAATTCTGAAGGACTCATGATAAAAAATGCTGTCCACCTCCAGAGAAAGGTTCAATCGATGTGTTCAATCTAAGTGCAGATTGAAGGATTTTTTCCTCATTTCTATTTCTGGAAACATGGCTAATGTGGAAATGTTTTGAATGACTTCATATCTGTAATGAATATCATTTTTTTTCCTTCTTAATGGGTGGGAGAAGGAATTTGAAATTGAAAATAAAATTAAAAAAAAAAACCTATGCTCCACAGACATAGCCTTTGACAACCCAGCATCACTCTCATGTCTCTAATGGGCATCAAAGCAGGACCTTCTTGAAGGTTAGAAGGAGAGGAAGATGTGCACATAAAAAAATAAAAAGAACATAGTACTATGGACTAAACGAAGGAGGAGGAGGAAGAAGAGAAGAAGGAAAAGAAAGAGAAGGAGGAGGAGAAGGAGGAGGAGAAAAACACAGAAATAACAGGAGAACCAGGTAAGTTTCATACCGCGTAAACCAAAGGAGAGGATTTCTAGGAAAAGTCTATACTGAAAATGAATACAAATATTAGATTCTTCATGTAGTTACAAAAAAGGAACACACATAAAAGTCTGAGAAAGATAATTTTATGAAAAATAACAGGTCAACAGTTGGAAGCACTGTAGAATAGTTAAGAAGGATGCACAGGCTGAGAAAAAAAGCACTGAAATTGGAACAGAGGTCATCATTCCTCTTTAAGAGAGCAGTGTCAATAGAACGGCAGAAACAAAATCCAGACTAGACTACAGAAGTTAAAATGAAAATAAATAGACAGCAAGCAGAAATAGAAGGGGTGGATATATTCAAAGAGCACAAAGAAGGAGAGAAAGGAGAGAATGAACATTAACTAGCATGGATAGTAAGATCAAGTAAGTCTTTTTTTGAGGAGACCTGAATACATTTGAAGGTAGAAGAAAGAAAACTTTTGAAGAAGGAGATATTAAAGAGATAGCTGTAGGAGAGAAGGCCTAAAGGAACTACGGAAGAATAGGTTCAAAGTATAGACAGAGAGGTAAATTTTAATATGGAAAGACCATTCTCTTTTATACAACCAACCTGATCTACCAAATATTTCTTTACCAGGAGTAATGCAAACAAGGCCAAGTTTCTTAACCTCTCCAGAATAGACAACACTCTTGCAGGCCTTAAAGACCAGAGTCACCTAAAATTGAACTGGTCTCTGGATACAGGAAAGCAAGAGGGAGGAAGATACCTTTCTGTATTTGCCTTCCCAAATCATACACAAATTTGGACCCTCTTAGAAATCTCACCAAGCGATCTACTGTGAATAACTTAGCTATTCTCAGTAATATGATCCAAGACAATTCTGAAGGACTTATGAAGAAAGGTTGTATCCATCTCCAGAAACGGAAATAGTAGTGCCTGAATGCAGACTGAAGATACTTTTTCTTCACTTTATTTTTCTTAGTGGGTTTTTTTTTGGTCTGTGTTTTCTTTCACAGCATGACTTAAAGGGAAATGTGTTTTGCATGACTACACATATACAACCTATGTCAAATTGCTTGCCTTCTCAATGAGGGAGGAGGGAAGAGAGAGGGAGAATTTGGAACTCAAAATGTAAAAGAAGAATGTTAAAATTGTTTTTACATGTAACTGGGGAAAAACACATTAAATTTTTTAAAAAAAGAATCTCATCAAGGGCTGGGTATGCATATATGACCTAAATTTAGGTAGAAAAGAATGCCTGTGATGTACCTGAGAGATCCCCAGTGACAGAAGAGGTGCCAAAGAAGTAGCCCCGAGGTAGGCGGACTCCAGGCACATCAATGCAGTCCCTCCATTCGTGTTTGCCATCAATGTCCAACATAATCTAGAAAAAGACAAAGGGATGAACTGAGGGCCCTGCTATGAAAAAAAAAGCATAGAAAAAGAAGAGATATAGCCCACACTTACTTTCTCCAAAGCCAACCTGTCAGGGACGGGGACTCACCGTCAGGCGCCTCTTGACATAGCGGATGACCAGGAAAGTATCATGGTTGAGATTTCGAACCATGGCTGTGCAGCCACCCAATTCTGTGGGCCTCCCATCCCGCTCATGGTCATAGCTGAGGGAGCCGTTGCTCACCATGGCTGAGACATATGGGAATACCCGCTGGAGAAACAATGGGGGAAAGAGAAGACCACATTGGCAGAGATCCTTAAGGAATACATAGAGGCACATGTGTGAAGTGAACACCCAGAGCAATGGGAAATGCAGATACAAGCAGCAGGAGCCATACAACCTCGAAGCGAACAAGAGACGGCATTATCATAATCAACTTCTCCATTCCCATGCTTAGGCAGCCAATCAAGGTACAAACTCCTGCTCTGAGATGGAAAGGTCACCCAACTTCATGGCACTAACTTCAGCCTGTCCCCAAAATGGGACAGGTTTGAACTGATGACAGAGAAGCTCCAAATCCTCAATCCTACCAGACTCCTCCACTGGAAAAGCCACTTCAGCCAATACTGCTTTATGTACTTTTTAATGCTAACCTGCTGTGTCTTGTCTTTTTATTTGTGTGGTTTGTCTTCCTGATTTGACTCTAAGCTCCGCAAGGGCAGGGATTGTGCTTTATGTCTCCTGGCATCTCCAATCACATGTACTAGAGTGGTAGGTATTCAAAAGTATCTGACAGCTGACTGATAAATTATTCATGGAAAACTGTTCTCATTTAAGATAATTCCTTCCAACTTGAATATTAGAAAATACTAAAGAAGTTCATATTTAGAGACAGTCCTACTAGTACTAGTGTTGCTGAGTTATTACCCAGTTTAACAATTTCTTATTAATGAAAACCCTCTGTTCTTCTACCCACAAGATTCCTATACAGAATGTTAAACACTGCCAGGTTCCTAACAAATAAGGTGTGTTCTCATCTATTCCACATTCCTTAATCTCAAAAAAAGTGGAGAAGATGCTATTAGCTTAACACCTAATTAATTCAACAAAGATTTCCATTAGCAATTCTTTGAATAGAGATGGTTGGATACTCACTCCAGAACAAGGCAAGTCTAGAGATGGAGAGAGGCAGGGATAATGAGATGGTTACAGAAACATGAAACATGCTACATTTTGTCTGGTAAGCATCCCAGCTGGAGCTTGATGTCAAAAGTCAACATGCGGGTTTGTGCCTCAAAACAAGGTCAAGAATTAGTGGTACCTGGGACACTAACACAAACTCGATACAAGACCAATGTTGAAGGGACATACATGGGAATGAAGGATGGGAATGATGTGTCAAGAATTGAGTACCTGGACTCCTGGAGAATATCTCCTCTTCTGGGCCTGGAGGGGTCCAGCAGTTATTACAAAAGAGAGGGCACAACAAGAGACAGGGTCAGAAAGAACCGGCCACTGAGGAAGCATGGCCAAGCTATGGAGGATGAGTACCCTAACCTTAGACCTCCCCATGTCCCCGCCATAGGGCTAAGAGATTCACCAACACATGCAGGGAGTACAAGAGAATCTAGTTCTCTCTCCTATCTTAGAGGATCAGCAAGTCTGAAGACTTTACTGAAATTGGAGGGCTTCTACATTAAAGGAAGGGGCTAAAGCCAGACTGAATTCTTCTGACCTTGAAATGTTCTTTATTCTTTTCTTTGCCCTACTGTTTCAAATGTAGGACTCCAGGCCTTGTCTAGAACACACAAATTTCATAAAAGTTTTAAAAAAAAACCCTAATATCAACAAATTAAGCCCAAAGCACAACCCAATCGAACCCCTAATGGGCACATACCTATGATTTTCTGTCCCACACTACTTGCACAAGGATGAAGTTCAAGTTGATAAAGGCAGCACAGCAGATTAAAAAAACTATTAGTTATACAGCTTTAATTTACAAAAACTGTCACAATTTTGTGACTATCCATACAGAAGATACTGAACTAAAAACTCAGACCTATCCCAGTGGGAACAATGAGACTAGAAGTAAAACTGGAAGTATTTGGACAAGGGCAGGACTGGATTACCTAAAGCTAGAGCATCTCATCACTATCTCATCCCCATGGTATACAATACCAGCTGGGAGTCTCCAATTACTCCGAGTCAAACATTATTTATCATGTCCAAGGACAATAGGTAGGAGATCACACTAACCTTTACTGCTGGCAAGGCTGACCTCTGGCTCTAGAAAGTGGGTTCTGTGATTATATGGTTGGGTCCAGCACACTCTAACATTCTCATCATTTTATCTTAATCTTGTAATCACGTAGCTAGTATTAAAACTTCAAACACTACCCAATTCACTGAAACCAGCCAGGAGGTATGATAGAAGGAATACACAACTGAATCCCTATATAATACCATTTGGATTAGTTGCTCCATCCAGCCTGATCTTAACTCTGTTAATAAGATATAGAATCAAGCTGTATGTAAGGGTCCACATATATAAATTAATCTGTGCAGACAGACAACTTGCCCTGAAAAGACCATCTGAGGGGCAGAGATATCAGGCCTTAGGAGCTTGGAATTCCAATGAAGGGTGGTAGAATATTTAAAAACTATAAAATGGAGATCTTCTCGGGTTATTTAAACATGACATAAGTATCTATAGACCTGATTCTTCTGCCTACTTTGACATACATAGAACCTGCTGAGACTGCATCACTCCAAAAACTCCTTAAATCAAACTTTAAGGACCTCTGTACGCTACATTGGCATTCAGAAAAAGTTCAGAGTGAGATACAGCAACTGGTACGTATATAGAAGTATAAAAACAAATAAGATCATACCTATGGAAGCAGGAGCATTATTTCCCCAGGGATAGAGTCCTTTTAAGCAGAGATAATAATAAAAAAGATAAAAGTCTGAAAGGGGATACTGATGATAAAGGTCAACGGATCAAGAGAATCATGTAATTGAAATGCAACAGTATCATGTCTGTTGATAGGCACACATGAATGCATGCAGGTAAATGTGTGTATATTCATGTGTCTGTGCACATATAATTGAGAATAATGGGTGTGTGTATATGTATATGAGTAGACAGATATATGAACACATATACAGGCACTTGTGATAGTTTTTCTTTTTCTACAAAGAAATTTTTAGTCATTGGAAAAGTCAGAGAAGAATTTCAGTGCATAGCAAGATGGAATATGCACTTAATAAATGCTTATTAATTTCTTATATGAACTTAATTTCTGTATGAACTGAAAGTATTCCTAATTTAGGACATGGTGACAGTCTAAAGTTTCCCAGAACAAGAAAGCTTGACTTATTAGGAGCCTTGCTTGCAAGGTGACTTTTTTGTTTTAGGTAGTTTCTATAGAAACATCACTGCTTTTCCCCATGAGACCCCATACATGCTGATGAAGCTGAGAGTATTTCTTGAAATCGGCAGTGCATTTTTATAGGTGTAATATAAATAATCCATGTAAAGGCTAGTTAGCTCTATGGTTACAAATACTGTTATACATGGGTACCAGTGGGTTATTCATAATGCAACAATAAGAATCTTTTAGAGAAGAATTCCACACAGCCTATCAAGCCTAGGTAATAGCGGGTAATGAATGTACCTACGATATATGACATGAATAGCATGAAAATGAGAGTCGTTCTCAGTTTTGTTATAGTGCAAAGGTTGAAAATGAATGATTTACATTTGACCATAACTTTGAAAAAGTAAAAGCATTAGATTTGCTAAAGAAAATCATTATGATGGAATCTTGACTCTGAATTCTTATGAAATGGAATGTAATGACTACACATGTATAACCTATAACAAAATGCTTGCCTTCTCAATGAAAGGTAGAGGTTGGAGAGGGAGGAAGGGAGAGAATTTGGAACTCTAAGTTTTAAAAAAGAATGTTAAAGATTGTTTTTACATGTAACTGAAGAAAAATAAAATACTAAATAAAGTTTCAAAAAAAGAAATGGAATGTGAGATGTATGCACAGAAGAAAAAACTCATAAAGGAATTTTCTTATAGACATGTCTCAGAGTAGGTGATTGTAAGAAGCTAACAAAGGCATTCTGGTTTTAAAGCTTAGCAAAATTTTTAATTCCAAACTATAGTAATTTAGATTTTTTTTAATTTAGAAAAAAATTAATGTACCAAAAATGAAGCTAAAAGGAGTAAACTCAAGGGACAGTGATATAACTGGGGCAAGTACTCCCTATTCAACACACTGGAAAGCAATTTGGCAAAAATTAGGTTCACATTGAACAATTTTTGCCATATCACTATATGCTAAAAATATATAACCTAAATATAAGAGGCCACATCATTTAAAAAAAAGTAGAGAAGAATGAAAGGAAGGGAGAAATCCTTAACTAATCAAGGGATAAAGGTGATTATAGAAGATAAAATAGGAAACTTTGATAACTTGAAATTAAAAAGCTTTTATGGAAATAAAGTCAATGCAGGTAAAACAGGAGAAGCAGTTAACTGGGGGGAAAAAATCTTTGCAACAAATATCTGCTAAAGTTTTGATATTTCAGACATACAGAAAATTGATTCAAATATGTAAGAACTGAAGAATAGGAAGCTGGTACAATGAAAAGCAATACAGCTCAGCTCTCTTACCCACATACTTTAGCAATCATTAAGAAAAAACACCAGATGGGTCACCTGATTAACAAGAGGAGGATTATATGTTTTCTCTGATCTCCACAACCTCTCAAACCTCTCCGAAACAGAAATTATGCCCCCAAGATAAAGTAACTTCCGCTGTCTCCATGGTCTGGGACACCGAAGATTAAAAAATAAAACAAAACAGCATGAACACTGGTGCTCCCTCAGCACCCTTCCTCTACCTTCCATGCTACTCGCAGTGAGGCTGCTCTAGCAGACCCAAAGATCTGCCATAAGCTTACAACAAAACCCATCCCTACACCTTGTCCTTCTCCTCCTCCCTGCTTCCACAACAGTAGAGGCCCCAGCTCAAGAGCTGCAGAAGTTTATCCAGGCCACATAGCACCAGCACTGCAAAGCTCTGAACTGCCAGTACTTGGGGAATAAACCTTCTTAGCAAGCAATGTGGCAGCTCCCTGAACTGCTAGGGCAGGCAACCCCTACCAAAGCACACAGAAGACTTATATAGATTCAATTACAAAGTGCTCCTTAAAGAAATAAAGAATAAATTAAATAGCTGGCAGAATATTCGGTGCTCATGACTAGGCCTTGCGAATATAATAAAAATGACAATATTACCAAAATTAATTTACACTTTTAATGCTATAGCAGTCAAATTACCAAGGAAATACTTTATAAAACTTGACAAATAACAAAATTCACTTGGAAACACAAAAGATCTAGAATGTCAAAGGAAATGTTGAATGAAGTAGGGATGAAAAGAGAATAGCATTTCCTGATCTTAAACTATTATAAAGCAGCAGTCATCAAAACTCTGGTAGATCAGCGGAACAACCCAGACAAGGGAGAATCAGAAACAACAGAACTCAATAACCTAATATTTGATAAAGTGGAAAATATAAACTACTCAAGAAAAAACTCCTCATTTGATAAAAACTGCTAGAAAAAAAAATGGAAAGCAGGTTGGCAGAAATTAAACAGCGTACACCACACATCACAATACATTATAAATAGAAACATGACCTTAACATTAAAGATCATACTATAAAAAAATTAGCAGAAAAAAAACCATCATATACCTCTCAGAGCTGCAGATAGGAGATGTATTCTTAACCAAACAAGAAATGGAGGCAATTGTAAAAGATAAAATAGTTAACTTTGGCTACCTAAAACAGAAAAGCTTCTACAGAGACAAAATTAATACACCTAAGATACGAAGGAAAGTGGTTGAATGGGGAAAAATCTTTGTATTAATTTTCTCTGATAAGAGTTTGGTATCTGAGATATAGCAATAAGATATAGTAGATATATATATATATATATATGACTAACAGCCATTCCTCAAGAGATAAGTGGTCAAAGGATATGAAGAAACAATTCTCAAAAGAACTGTGAAGTATTCACAACCAAATGAAAGATTGCTCCAGATCACTAACAATAAGGCAAATGCACATTAACACAATCCTGAGGTTTTACCTCACACACTGGAAATTGGCAAAAAATGACCAAAAAATGGCAATAGTCAATGCTGGAGAAGTTGTGGAAAGACAGGTACCCTATGTTAATGGAGCTTTGAAATAGTGCAACCATTTTAGAAAACAATTTGGAATTACACAAATAAAGCAACTAAAATGTCTATGCCCTTTGAACCACAGACTCCATTACTGGATTTATACCCTAAGGAAGCCATCAATAAGAAAATAAGTCTCCATATAACTCCAAATTATTTGTAGCAGCGCCTTTTGTGATAGCTAAAAACTGGAAACAAAGTAAATACCCATCAATTGTGGAAAGGCTAAACAAACTGCAGTAGATAAATTTACATTGGAATATTACAGTGCTGCAAGACATGATGTGCGCAATGAATTATGAGAAGCATGGAAAAATATGAAATGGCACAGAGTGAAGCTAAGTAGAGCAAAGAAAATACACGCACACTAAAAAAAAAATAAAAAGTAAATATAACAAAATTATAAAGTTCAAGCAGGACTCAAAAGGAGAGAAACGAAAGGATACTGCCAAACCCATCCCTTCATGGAGGTAGGAGGTTGACAGGCATCATATATTGCACATATTTTCAGACTTTTTCAATCAGTTGTGCTGGGTTTTTTTCCTTTTCTGAAAATTACTATTTCTTATATGGGATGGCTCTGAGGGGGAAAAGGAGGCTACTTGGGATAACTATGATGATATAAGAAAAGAAGATATCAATAAACACTTATTTAAGAAAAAAACCACCAGATTGAATGCTAATAGAGAAATCAAATTTTACAATTATAATGGGTGCCTTTTTCTAGCCAAGGTCGGCACAGACCATCACTGGAGAAGGAATACAGGCAAGAAGGCCCAAAGCCTTCCACCAATGAAGGAGGGCTGGAACCTCTGGACTAGGGGTAAGCCTGCTGTGGTCACTCTGGTCCTGCAAAACATAGAGTATTCCAGGTAGGGATTATGGACCAGGGGGCAAGCCTACAACCCTGTCACTCTGGCCCAGTAGTACCTTCCAGCAACCTAGTAAGGTCATAGGAATATTAGATCATAAAGCCAGGATTCAAAGTCAAGTCTTCTGACTCCAAAACTAGATTTCTTTCCGCTATACTATGCTCTTTAATCACTGGGCCTGTATCACTAGAGAAGTCTGCTCCCATTCTAAACATATGTTTTTATGAGGTTTATGTTTTTAATTTCTTAATGTGTATGCATTGCTAGATTGCAATCTGTCTGTTTGACACTGTAGGAGATAGAAGCCCATGAAGTTTGTCAAGACTCAATTCAACTCCACAACTATTTATTAAGTACCTACTATGTGCAAGGTATTGTGCTAGTTCAGGGGATTCAAAGACAAAAACCAAACAGTCTCTCAAAGAGTTTACACATTCTATTAGGAAAAATATATGATTTACACAAGTAAGTAACTATAAAGTCTATAAAACGTGATACACAATAATTTCAAGAAGAAAGGAATGATAATTACTCGAGGATCAACAAAGGCCTTATGAGGAAAGGGACCAAATGTGCAAAAATATTTCCAGCAGCCTTTGTCATGTTGACAAAATATTTAGAAATTGAGGGGATGCTCATCAATTGGGGAATGGCTGAACAAGCTGTGGTATATGAATGTAATGGAATACTACTGTGCAATGAGAAATGATGAACAGGCAGATTTCAGAAAAACCTGGAAAGACCTGTATGAACTGATATAAAGTGAAATGAGCAGAACTAAGAAAATACCAACATCATATGATTATCAACTATGAACAACTTAACTCTTCTCAGCAACACAGTGATCCAAGACAAGTACAAAGGACTCACAATGGAAAACGCTATCCAAATCCAGGTAAAAAAGTGATGGACTCTGAATGCAGATTGAAGAAAACTTTTTTCACTTTATTTTTTTTCATGTTTTTTTCCCCTTGATTTGTTTCTTCTTTCATAAATGTGACTAATATAGAAATATGTTTTACATAGTTGCATATATATAAAACCTATATCAAATTGCCTGCCATTTAAGGAAAAAAATTTGGAACTCAAAATGCTGTAAAAAATAAATGCTAAAAATTGTCTTGACATGTAATTGGGAAAAAAAGTTACTAAAAAAAAAAAAAAGAAAGAAAGGCCTTACGCAGCAAGTAGTACCTGGGCTGTGCTTTGTAAGAAAACTGGGGTTTCTACAATCTAGATGGGTATTCCGAACAAATTCCACTTGTGAAAATTCAGAAGCAGGAGATGGAATGTCATCTATAGGAAAATTAGCTTAATAAAACCATTTACAGGCATACTACTTAACTTAAAAAGAAAATACTTGAAGAAGAAGAATAATATGAAATAACATCATAAATGTGGTGGAAGCCATATTGTATAGGGCTTTAAATGCCAGGCTGAAGGTTTTACATTTTATTTTAGAATAGGAAGCTATTGAAGATTTTTTTGTGACATACTCAGGTCTACGTTTTAGAAATATCAATTTGGAAGTTGTGTGAAGGATGGATTAGAGAGGGAGAAACTGGAGGCAAGGAGATCAATTGGGAAGCTACTGCAATAGTCCAGTGGGGGGTGGGGAGATAAGTTTCTGAATGAGGGGAATGAATGGGGGGAAAAAATGGATGGACATTAACTCAGCAGGCTTCATCTTGAATGTAGTGATCAGAAGCAGCATAGGCAGAAGTGAGTAAATAGTTGTATGAATTTCTCATCACATGGCTTGGGATGGCCTGTCTTTTATAGATTCCAAACCTACAACCAACCTATACTACAACCTGTTAAGTCTGACATCTGCCAGGGTTGGCGTGGGGGCAAAAAAAAAAAAAAAAGACTTGTAGGCAAGTTGGTTCCTTACATTGCTGAAAATTACCATACATTTGGACTGATGTTCAGAGAAATACAGAATGAGTTTGCATACTAGTATCAGCTAATATTATGCTCAATAAATCAATAGACATCATACAATGTGGGGGCTTAGGTTATAATCCCAAAAATCAAAAAAACTGAGGAGTGGAAATATGTCCTAAAACATAGAATGCCGAGATTTGGGATATTTCCATTCAAATCATAAAATTCCAGGATCCAGCTATACATAAATTCTGGCTACATGACTTAAACATAAAGGGCGACATCATAAACATATAAGAGGAGCAAGGAAGTAAAACCACCTTTCAGATTTATAGATACGGTAAGAGTCCATGACCAAACAAGAGGTAAGAGAGAATCACAGAAGATAAAATCAATAATTTTGAATATAGAAAAAGTTTTTACACAAAGAAAGCAAAAGCAGCTAAAATTAAAAGGAAAAACAGGTAACTAACTGGGGTGGGGGGGGAAATATTTGGAAGACATTTCTCTAATAAAGGTCTTATATCTAAGATATTTAAGAAACTGTTTGAAATTTTAAGAATAGCCATTTCCCAACAGATAAATTGTCAAATATGAACAGGAGCTTTTATTCAAAAGAAAAAGTGTTTCTTCAAAGGAAGACATCTAAGCTATCAATAGCCATATGAAAAAATGCTGCAAATGACTAATAAGCAGTGATTGGTACATATCAAGGTAATTTTGAGGTTTCACCTGATATCTATCATGTAGGTTAAAATAAATACATAAAAGCTAGACTTTATATAGTGCTTTAAAATTTGCAACGTGCTTTACAATTACAGATGAGGAAACTGAGGCAGTTAGCAGCTAAGTGATTTGCTCAAAGTCACACAGCTAGTAAATGACTGAGGCTACATTTGAACTCAGCTCTTCCTAACATCAGGCTTAACACTATATCCACTGTGCCACAAAAAAGACAAAAAAGGAAAATGGTAAATGCTAGGAGGCAGTGGGAAAACAGGTACTTTTAGTCAAGCTTATTCAATCCAGCTATTCTGGAAATCAGCCAATTTAGAAATATGCACACACACAAAAATCACTAGAATCTGTCTGTACATACCTTTTGACCCAGCAATACGACTACTAGGCCTATAGCCTCAGAAATTAAAGAAACAATAAAAGGATATACATGTATAAGATTTGGAATAGCAGCTCTGGAATCTAAAGCATAGAGTGCCCATCTATTGGGGGAAGGTTAAAGGGTCTCTTCTTTGAGACTAAGGAGAAAAAGGACATAGTAGCCAAAAAAAAAAAAAAGATCATCATGGGATATTTTTTAAAATGCAGAGAAGAAAATAGAAGAAAGACCAGAAAGAAGCACTGACAAGACACCTTTGAGAGCTTCGGGTTGAACTTATTATATACTTAAAAAAAAAAGAAAGCTGGACATAAGTTTTGTCCACAATCCTTTAGTCTGTTCTGTGTGTATAGAAATGCCCATTTTATATGGTGTTTAAATTCCAAATCAAAATCAAATTTAAAAAAAAAAAAGTCCAGACCTTTCTATCTACAGTGCAGGTGGACTTTTATATGTACTGTCTCCCCGAGCTGGAGTATAAATTCCTTGGGACCAAAGGCTATCTTGTCTTTTTTACCTGGGTGCTCAGTGCTTAGCATAACTTTGCAAATGGTAAGCATTTAAAAATTGATCTTTCTTTTCTTTCATTCATTCATCCATCCCCAGTTTCTTGAAGAGAGATAAAGTCAGATCCTATAAGAGCTATATTTTTCTCTTTTCCATCAAGCAAAGTCTCTTATCCTAATTACAACATTCACTCTCTGAAACAATACTTTTGCGTTCCCTGAAACTTTAAGTAAATTCCCATTTTCATGTGAGAAACTACTGACCATCAGCTGAGGGCTTTGTGATTAAAAAATAAAAAAGACTGGAACAAGTATGTAATCAGTATTTACACAGCTCTTTATGACCCTGGTAATTTCTATGTGGCCTATGTGGCTAACAAATAATACCCTTCTGGCTTTTGGCTTTCCTCCCAAGCCCAGTGTTAGGTTCTGCTGCTTCAGTTGCATCCCTGAAACAAGATGGTGAAAGTCAGAGTCGACGGATTTGGCTGTATTGGGCATCTGGTGACCAGGGATGCATTCACCTCAGGTGGAGCAGACACCATGGCCATCAATGACCTCTTCATTGACCTCAACTACATGGTTTATATCCTTCAATATGGTTCCACCCAGGGCAAGTTCAAGGGCACTGTCAAAGCTGAGAATGGGAAGCTGGTAATCAATGGAAAAGCCATTACCATCTTCTAGGAGTGGGATCTCACAATGTTGAATGGGGAGTTGCTGGAGCCTAGTGTGTTGCAGAGTCCACTGGAGTCTTTACCACCACGGAAAAGCCTGGGGTTCACTTAAAGGGTGGAGCCAAGCAGGTCATCATTTCTGCCCCTTCTGCTAGTGCCCCAACATTTGTGATGGAAGTGATCCATGAGAAACATGGTAATTCCCTTAAAATTCTCAGTAATGCCTCCTGCACTACCAACTGCTTGGCCCCCAGCCAAGGTCATTCATGACAACTTAGGGATTGTGGAAGGATTCATGACTACAGTTCATGCCATTACTGCTACCCAGAATAGAGTAGATGGCCCATCTGGTAAGCTGTGGCATGATGGGCATGGTGCTACCCAAAACATCATCCCTGCTTCCACTGGTGCTTGTAAGGCTGTAGGCAAGGTCATACCTAAGCTGAATGGGAAGCTCATAGGCATAGCCTTCCAGGTTCCCATTCCCAATGCATCTGTTGTGGATCTGACCTGCCACCTGGAAAAACCTGCCAAATATGATGATATCAAAAAAGTGGTGAAGCAAGCATCAGAGGGACCCTTGAAGGGCATCTTGGGCTACACAGAAGACCAGACTGTATCCTGTGACTTTAACAGCAATACCCACTCTTCTACCTTTGATACTGGCGCTGGTATTGCCCTCAACAACCATTCTTTCAAGCTCATTTCTTGATATAACAATGAGTACGGTTATAGCAAGCGTGTAGTAGACCTCGTGGTCTACATGGCCTCCAAGGAGTAAAGTGGAAAGCCATCCTTCATCCTCAGCCAAAAAAAAGAGATCCATGACTGGGGAGCCTACATTCCTAACCTACATTCCTATACTGGGGATCCCGTATTCCATTCATATCCTCATCCCAAAGCACCCCTGTAGTGGGAGGAGAAGCCGAGAGTTCTGTATTCTGTACCATCAATAAAGGTACCACATTCAGTGCAAAAAATAATAATAATAATAATGCCCTCTCTCATAGAGAAATGAAGCTATGAAAGTTTGAGTGATCTGTCCCTATGTCAGAGAAATGCCTAAAACTCCAGGCATACACTGAACTCTCATCAATTTTTCTCATATGAGTTTTTGATCATCATTACCTTCTTTGTATTATAACTCCAAAATCATAACAGAAATAGTTGATATTTACAAAGTAGCATTTTAAAGTTTGCAAAATCACTTAGACACATAATCTCATCGGATCCTCACAACCCTGGGAGGAGTTAGTATTATCCCCATTTTATCTTGAAGGTGGGAATCTGCTTCTCTCAGACATACCTGTGAAAATCATAAAATCCTAGATCTAGTCCTGGAAGGGACCTCAGAGCTGCCCCTGGTCACCCAGCTAGGCAGCCAGAGGGTGCAGTGGATAGAGTACCAGGCCTGGAATCAGAAAGACCTGAGTTTCAAATACAGCCTCAGACATTTCTTAGCTCTGTGATCTTGGGCAGGTCATTTAACCTCTATTTGCCTCAGTTTCCTCATCTGTAAAATGGGGATAATAATACCACCTACATTCCAGGCCTACTGTGAGGATCAATTGAGATATTAACTGTAATGTGCTTAGCACAGTGCCTAGTACATAGTAAGCACTACAAAATGTTAGCTATTATAATTGTCTGAGGCAGAATTCAAACCCAGATCTCTCCTGCCTCCACTATACCATGTTTCCTGAGAACAGGGAAGAAAGGGAAGTCATGTGTTCTCACAGAAGAACCTCAATCAGTGACTTGTGCAATGGCAGTGATGGGGTACTTCCCACCTATCATCACTCTTCTGTGCCTCATTTTACTGTATGGCAAAGTCAGGGTCACAAGAAGTTCAATATGTACCCATCTATCTCTTGCTTGTGTCAGTAGATTATAGGTATGTACATCATGCCCTGAACAGAACACAAAAGGTTTTTTTTGATTGCTGGGTTTGTTTTTGGTTTTGTTTTGTTTTGTTTTGGAGGGTGAGAGGTAAGCCTTAATACCTTATAACCAATTCAAGTTACCTTAACAGTTTGATAAGCAGTATCCTAAGAAATGAATATAAAATCTAAGTTCAGATAACAATTGTCTATTCAACATAGGGAAGTACCATACAGTGGAAAAAATGCAGGGTCTAGAGTCAAAGGGTATGCCTTCAAATCCCTTCTCTGGCAATTATTACTTGTATGATCTTGGGCAAGCCACTTAAACTCCCTGGCCCTAGGTTTCTTCATCTATTAACTAAGGTGGCTGGACTAGATAACATCTGAGGTCCCTTCTAGCTCTAGTACTATGAACCTTTTACCAAATCATCAATATGTCTAAAAAAAAGCAGCCTCAAAATCTCAAGGAGAGAGCTGCCCTCCACAGAAGTAAAAACCAAATGGAGAAAAAGATCCTGAGAGTAGTTACAAAACTATTCTCAGGCCAAAAAAAAAAAAAAGCCTAAAAAAGAAATAGCAACTGTGCCTCCTGGCCTGTTTGATATTGAAAACATCGATGATGACCATGAAAAAATTACAGAAATACCAAATACCAACTAATTAGAAGAGGAATCCTGATAACTGACCATTAAGAAGAATGAGATGTATAGGGATGTGACTCCACATGAACTCAGTATTGTCTTTAAAGAAATGGCAGTTTGGCTTGGGCCAACATCCTCAGACTTACCTTGCTCCCTGGACACCCCATTCTAGTGAAAATGACCTACTTCTTACTACTTCCTGGGCTACAAATTGCACCTCCCACCTCTGCACCTTTGTACATGCTGTCCCCCATGCCCAAAATACACGTCCTTCCCATTGTAACTTGTTAGAATCCTCTTCTTCCTCAAGGTTCAACTCAGAACAGTTCCTAAGGAAACCTTTCCTCAAGTTATTCCTGTTCTTCCCCTTCTCAAATTATTGTGTATTTGCATGTATGTACACACACACACACACACACACACACACACCTTATAAAACGTCAGCTCCTCCCAGTAGAATGTAAGTTTCTTATAGCAGAGACTTATTTCATTTTGTCTTTGTATCCCCAAAACCCAGGACATAATCAGTAAATCGCACTGAATTCAATTGAACCCCTACATCTTAGAACCCTTTTTCAAAACTAACAACCCTTTTTCCTTGGCATATAAAATAACTTGACACACTGATCCCAGAAATGCACCATAAAAAGGCTACAACTTAAAAACATCACATAGTCCCACTGCTATGTAGCAGAATGAGTTTACCTACTAAGGCCTCCCTTTCCAACTTCTACGATGAGCTTTTACTTTATTCCCATCTCTGCCTTCCTTCTCACACAATCTTCTTATTTATGTCATGAGTAAAAGAAACCCAATTACACTATAATCTTTCTTGCCCCCAATGTCAGTCCCACAGAGCAGAAATGGACAATTCTACTCCTGCTGCCTATTTAAAGAGATCTGAGGAACCCTCAAGAACAGCAGTTTCCTCACATGATCATATTCTAAGGCAAAGAATTGCTGGGATTCTGAGACCATTTTTTTTTTGTTTTTTTGGCAGGGCAATTGGGGTTAACTGACTTGCCCAAGGTCACACAGCTAGTGTATGTGTCAAGTGTTTGAGGCCGCATTTGAACTCAGGTCTTCCTGACTCCAGGGCCAGTGCTCTACTCACTGAGACCATTTTTCTATGTAAGCTTTCATGTGGAAGATAGCAGTTGCTCCTCAGCTTTGAGGGTATGAAGATAAGGATAGCAGCAGAGGAGAAAAGATCATCCATGTTAGTTTATATATGTGTGCATGCATGCACTCACAATCACAAACACAGACAAGTATGAAGCACAATAATTAGTGAGAGAAATATGAACAAAAGTTAATGAGGACTATGAAAAATAGGTCACATATGAAATGTGAACGATCATTGATACCATTAAAGTCCCCTTCTATAACCACTATTCTTTCTCCTTTACACACACACACAAAATTTCTAAAGTCCAACAGACTAGGCAAATAAGGTAAAATTACTTTCTATTCAATCACCTTTCAAAACCTTTATCAATCAACTTTCCTAGGGAATAGGAATTGTGAAATCACTACTGTTAATGTATGTTTTGCCACTTGTTCTTACCTCTTGCTGCTTTTCCTCATTGGGATAAGTGTCTACAAATACTCCCAGTCCTACAAAGTTGTCCTTGCTCCCAAAGACAGGCCCTAAAAGAATGAAAATACAAAGATCAATCAAAACAAAGTTTTGAACATTCCAACACTCTTGAGTAGGAAAAGTTCAAGTGAATCTCATGCCTTATTTGGAGGAGAAAGCCAAGGAGCACGAGAAAGCGCCATCCCAAACTCATTAGCCCCACAGCAGCTCCCTCGCTGCCAAAGATACCCAACTGCACAGATTTCTGCTTCAAAAACACTCAGGGAAGATTATTCCCCCAAGATATGGAGGTGAATTCCCAAGTTCTAAATTGTGGGACAAAGCTTTGTAATTCTTAGAGGTTAGACCAAGTTAAGCCTTCCATCTCCTTGAAGAGAGGTTACCTGAGCAATAAGAGTTTAGACTAGACATTTTCTCTGATCTCCACAACCTCTCAAAACAATTCAAAACAGAAATGATGCACCAAAGATAAAGCAATTTCAGCCGTTTCCATGGTCTAGGACACCCAGATTCAAAAAAGAAGGAAAAAATACTCTCCAAAAACCTAAGAATAGATTCTCACTGACCCTGAGCTTACTCAGTATTTTGCCCCTGCTTCTCATTCCACTAGTAGTGAGGCCTTACTAGCAGATCCAAGGAAATGACCCAGACTTACATAGAAACTTACCCTTGCATCTTATTTCCCCTCCCTTTCTCTTTCCAGTGCCATAGAGACCCTAGCTCCAGACTGTAGAAATTTGCTCAGGCCTTGATAGCCATCTTGGCCACAGCCCTTCAGGAGCAAAAGCCTACTAGGGGCTGCAACCTGGAATCATCAGTGCTGCAAAGCTCTGAACAGCTGGTGCCAGTGAAAGCAGGCTCTGAACTGATGGTTCCAGATAGATAACTAAGGAACAGAAAGAGTAGGAGAGGTTACTGGGACAGGACATGGTGTGTGTGAGGAACTGTGTGGTAAAACTAAACTAAACATGAGGGGAAAAGCACAGTATCCAAGTATCCATCTGGGACCAGTTCTGATCATCCAAAAGTCAGTTGGGGCAGAGACCTATGCTGGTGAACCATCATGAGTTGCTCAGTGTGTCAATGTGGGAGGAGGCTGAAACAATTTTAGATCCAGCCCCAAGGAAAACACAATCAGAGGGGAAGGAGTCAGGAAGTGAGTAATGAAGAAAATAAGGGGGGGAGGGAGGGTGGAGATTGAAAGGGTGGGGCTGGTGGGGAGATTTCAGGAAGAAAAAATTCTCAAAGACCTTGAATATAAGCAAATAAGTCCAAAAAAAAAAGTAATGATCTCCAGGTCTAGTAAACAAATCCAGCCATCTCTGAATAAATACCGTAAAATGAAGGAGAATGATCCATCTCCTTGGAGACAGTAGCAACAGTGACTCTAGTTCCATAAGCAGAAATCTCTAATTCTCCCCTATGACTTAGTTCTGTTAAGACTCTTCAGAGTATGTGACTGTTAGGGTTGGGCTCTGTCTGTGCTTTCAGCAGTCAACATGCCAAGTGGTAGAAAATATAAAACCTAGAGGCTATTAATAATGAACAAAAAGCCATTTGGAGATTAAGCCAAACCTATTTGTTTAGCCAGGATTTTAGACTCATTCTAAAGTTCAGACTTGTTGGCCATGAACACAGATGCCAAAGTAATTCACATTCTACAAAGAAAGCTACCTTCTGTATCTTCTGCAAAGGTTCAAATCTTTCCACACCCCACACAAAGAGACTCTAGACAAAGGTACTGATACCTGACTGCATCCGATCCTTTGTATACCAGATTGCAAAGCCATCCCCATTGAGATTTTTCTTTCCTTGTCCATGGATTTTGAAATGTACCTGCAGTTCCCAGTCTCTCAAATAGCAAGGCTACAAAAAAGAAAAAGGATAAGAGTCAACAAAAGGATGAGCTGCCAGGCCCTCAGTTCCCCAACAGCCACCTACACACAGGGAAAATGAACAGTAGTTAACACAATAACAACTAGAAACTAGAGAAACTAGGACTTGAGATCTAAGACTTGCTAAATTTAAGTGAAATCCTGTTTCCTATATATGTATAACATTAATATGAGAAGAGAATCAACTGATCAGAGGCAAACTCTCTCAGGTTCTTTATAAAACAGAAATGTTATATGCTCCCTCCACTCAAGGACCGAAGTAGTCCTAGGAAAAGTACAATACTTGTCATCCACTACCTCTACCTCAAGTGTCTTCTACTTGGCTGTTTCCCAAACAGCAGCAGTAATAGGAAGTTGGAGTTGGGAGCCAGGAAAGCAATGGGGTGCCGAGCTTGACTACAGTATGGTAGGTAGAAGCAGCAACAGATTAGGTGTCAAAAAGTTCTAAGTTCAAATCCTACTCTGCTAGGTTATTAGTTATGGGACCTAGGACAAGCCACCTATCTCCACTGACCTTCAGTTCCCTCATCTCTCAAATAGGAAAGTTGAGCTAAATGATCTCTAAGGTCTTTTCCATCTCTAAACTTAAGATCCTATACAACTATGTCCCAGGAAAGCATTTCTGGATATATTGCCTGGTTACAAGCAAAACCTTCTGAATCAAGACTGAATCAACAGGATGAATCAAGATAAATTTATTGGTCCAGTTGGCTTAGACCTGTCCTAGAAACACAACCCAAATTTACTCAGAGTCAACTTATTCAGAGTTAGGGGCCAAGGGTAGGATTCAAACCTAAGTCTCCTGACTCTTCGCTCAGCATATACTTTCCTCTGCACCATGCCATGTGACCCTATGTAGGTCATCCAGCCTTGTGGGGCTTTAACTCCTCATCTGTCAAAGGAAAATCCAGCCTTCACCACCCCAACCCTCAACCATCAAGATGAGACAGGGCTGGCTCTATGGATAAGAATGCAGCATGGCACAGTAGAAAGAACATTAGATTTGGAGTCAGAGAGCCTATGTTCAAATCCAAGGTTTGTGCGACTACAGGTCAGGTCACTAAAATCTCTCTTACCCTGTTTCCTCATCTATAATATGAAGGGGTTGGCTTCTTAGATCTATTCTGGCTCCATACCTGAGATCCTCTTAATATACATTTTCAGTCCAAAGTGATTCCCTTAATTTCTCTCCAATGAAAAGCTCTAAAGAACCCACATCTTCCTTTGTCAACCTTTAGTTGGGAAACCTAAAGATTCATTTATCATAAAAGAACAAAAAAAGCCAAGTCAGGGAACACCTTTTCTTATGAAATGGTTTCAGGAATAATCACCAGATGGTATAAACAGCTCCAACCAGCTCTTGGTCCTTTGCCAAGCTGAGGAGTAAATCAAAGTTCCTAAAAGTAGATGCAAACATCAAAAGGCATGTCTCTGCCTAGCACACATTCCTTCCCCACTTCTCTTACCCAAGGAGCATCAGAAGAGAATACTACTGAACAGCTACCATAGGAAAAGTCTCTGCTGCATAAACAGAGATAAGGAGCTGAAAAATTTAGGAGAAAAAAATGTGGCTGTGAAGAAGCTATAACATACAAATATGATTACAGATATTAAGGAAATGAATGTTTAATCAAGGTCTTCTGATTCCTAATTGTATACCATAACACAAAAGTTATCTGTAGGCAGCAGAATAAAAGTGCTTATAATAAATAAATAAAATATATTATACTAAATAAATATTTATTATTATCGTATTATAATAAATAAATCAAAGTAAGGTTCACTTAAAGTAGGGATAAAATTATTTTCTCTCAGAGCCCACCAAGGCTCACAGATTGTCTTGATGCTCCATGAAGAAATTCAAAGAGAAGTTTGACCTAGGTACCCAGGTTCTGAATGGAAATAATTTACTTTAGAGGGAAACAGCTAAGACAGACCAACCAGGTTCACTCCAGAAGATTTGAAAACACAGGTTGTCCTCTTATACTAAGTCAGTTTTCATCTTCATTTCAGATTTGTGTAATAGAGAGTACATGGCAGTAGGTACAGTCAAGGGTCAAACTGTAAAAAAAGGATGTCTGAACCCAGGCTAAGGTAGTCTGGTACCTGCGGAATCCCACCTCTTATAGAAGGCCTCCACCCTGCTTATCATCAACCTTCTATAACTTCTGCCAACTGGTCTTATGTCTCTTTCTCCTCAGGAGCAAAGCAGAAAGCATCTGTAAATACCTTCAACTGATCTTTATACAGCATAGTTTTGAGTCCCCTCATCACCTTGTTCACCTTCCTTTGGACATGCTGCAATTTGTTAACATCCTTCCTAAAATGCGGTAGCCAACACAAAGTATTACAATATGCCTGATGTGGTCTCAGTAGAATACAATGGAACTATTACAATCATCCTTATTCTAGACATGTAATTTTTACAAATGCAATCTAAAATCGCATTTTTTTTGGGTAGTCACATCATAATATTGATTATATCAGGCTTGTAGTCAACTAAAAACCCCTAAGTCTTTTTCATATAAATCGCTATCCAGGAATATATCCCAAATCATGTTGTTGATTTTGGGAGGCTGAAGTTTTGTTTTTTGTTTTGCTTTTTTTTTTTTTTTAACAGTTTATAGGTATGGACACTGAGGTCCTTGTATTTAGAGTGGCTTGCCCAGAGGCACATACCTGCCTAGAGGAAGAACCAGGACTAGAAGCCAGGGCTCCTGATTACTGATCCAATGCCTTTTCCACTTTACTATCCTAACACCCAGCCTTCTTAATATTAATTTAAGGATTAAGATGAAGAATTCAGAGAAACATAGGAGAACGTATGTGAAGAAGGATGAAAGTAGAGCCAAAAGAATATACACAGTAATCAAAACAAAGTAAACAGCAACAAAAACCATGGAGAGTTACCATTTGTAAACTCGTTTTTGATGTACTCTATCATCAGAACTGTCCATCAAACTGAACAATATTAGTGCCATATGGTCAAAGGTAAAGGATGTGACAAAAATACCAATAAAAACTTCTAAAAAAAATAATGATCTACATCCTTTCTGTTAACAATTAATAAACTATTTTGAGGGAATATACTTTGCTGGGAGGTTGTTTGGATATGTGTTGGGAATACATTGTGCCAGAACAAAGTATATCAATAAATTTTTAAGAGCATGTCAAAGGACTACTGAAATTTTGCCATTTGGCAAACCATAAAACCCCCAGCAGATCACACATACATGATCATATGAATACCAATGCCTAATATTACTACAGCAAATATAATTTTTCCATAGTCTTTGACATCTATTATATGTTTTATCCTAACAACAAGCCCTGTGACGCTAAAACAGGTATCATTAACTCAATCTGACAGATGAGAAAATTGCAGCATAGAGAAGTAACTTGCCTAAGATCACACAGTGATTCAGTGACAAAACCGGAACTAGAACCCAGGTCTCCTGACTCCCAAACTTATCACATTGTCACTGGCTATATCTAAGAATGAGATTGAAAAAAAAAAATTCAACATTACCAAAATTTAAAATAATGGAACAATTCTTGGATAAACGAGCTCTCTCACCCCTCTGTCACTTTCCGCAAGATCGGCCCAAATAAAATTAGTAAGATGTTGCAACAGACAGTTCTACTTTGCTGAGGATCATCAGCAGGCTCAGAGGATCATCCTTAGTGTTTACAACACAGACATGAAAAAGCAAGCTCAGGTTCACAGGGGCCCAAGAGAAAGTCTAAAGAGATACTATGAATGATGTAGAGAAGCAAAACAGGTCTAAAGGAGCTGAAAGGATATTAGAAACAAATAGCCTCATCTTACACTTGCATGAAATCAGGTCCACACAAGGAACATGGCATGCACCTCTGAAGAAAGACAAAATGAAATGAGAAAAGTTCCGGAGTAAAAACAACAAGATTATACTTTTCAGTCAGTATAATGAAGGGAGACCCCTAATGACCCAAAGACAGTAATTTGAACACAAATTGAAGCCACGTACTACTTTTTTTGGCCATGTGCTACTTTAGCAAATAAGTAATAAGTATGTCGAACCTGTTACTCTAACTGGTTTTACAAGTTCAAAATGTAAATGAGAAGGATTTAAATAATGTCGCCAATGATGTATCCATACAGGACTATTTGGAAAAAATGAAGGATATTTATAGCATTCCTCTAGCCACATAAGTAGTATGTCACACAAAGCAACTCTCATCCTCTCTCAGAAAAGGACACTTGTAACTATTGCCAGAAATAAAAGACTGGGCTGGATGGATTATAGAGCTGAGCCAGTATGACCTTCTAAACTTCCTGAATAGCCTACTTGATCACCAACAGAGTAGGGAGAAAGATTCTTACCACCCGGTTCCACAGGGCTCCCTGTTTGCTCTGCATATCTGGGGTAAGGCGGATATACTGGGTCATCACCATGGCATTCCCCATCAGGGTCCACAGTGAAGAACTGCTAGTACCCACACCTATAGGGAGGAAAGTAGAAGAATTCTCATAAACCAACAATGCTTTGTCTTCTATCGTATCAACTGCATGCATCCTCCTGTCTTAAGCAGCTATTATTTTCTCACTACCTTACATCTGCATCTCACTGATACATTTTAAAAATTTTCTCCTGTGCAGCACCATGGTGCCTTTTCCAGACGTGGATTTCAAAGAACTTTAGAGATATTAGTTTATTCATTTATTCGTCCATCCACCCATCATTCACTGATCAGAGGTCAGGATCATTCTTCCTATTTTATATATGAAAAAACTAGGGTATCATAAGAGGAAAAAAAAGTGCCCACTAACCAAGAAGCTAGGTGGAAAAGTGGATAGAGATGTTGGACTTCAGAGTCAGAAAGACATAAATTCAAATTCTAGCTCTGATGCAATAGCTGTGTGACCCTGGGCAAGTCACTGAAACTCTCTAGACCTCATCTGAAAAATGGGGATAATAATAGCACCTAGCTCTCAGGATTAAGAAGATCAAAAGAGATAAGTCACAAGCTTGGTTAACCTTAAAGCACCATATAAATGTTAGCTATTATTAATACAATTACATTGAAATGCAATAGTAAATAAAGGCAGACAACTTATGCCTCAGTCCTCCTAGAACCAGATTGTATATTTTCCAAGTTGTCAGCTGTGTATACACACAACACTTACACACACTCACAGAAGTATATACATTTGGTTGGTTGTTGTCCTTCCTTCTAGACCTTTGGTCCTTCTACAGGACCAAAAATGACATCACTATGTTTGGGTCAAGGTACAGTGTGTCCAACTGTGGCTGATCAGACTCAGAAGGTCAGGCTACCAAGGGTAGCACAAGGAGTGTGTGTGTGTGTATGTGAAAATGATTATTCCCTTTCACACTCTCTACGTTCTAGTCAATCTGAACTACTTGCTGTTCCTCAAACTTGGCATTCCAGCTCCCATAGGGTCTGAGAGAGACTCTCTTCATATATATACATATATATACACACATATATATACATATATACACACACACACATATATACACACATACATACATATATATGATATATTTACACACATATATTATGTATGTCTACATCTACGGCTATATGGGTTACATAAATAACAACTTAGTATTATTGTGAAAATACTTTTGACCTTTTGTACCCCTTGAAAGGGCCCCAGGGACCTCCAAGGGCCCATGGACCAAACTTCAGGATCCACTGATACTGCTGTGTTAGGACTAAACTTGTGATTTCATTGGTTTGGGGATTTTCTGGTGGGAAAATGCCTACCCCCTACAAAGGTAGGCAACTGTGCTACAACTAAGATTTAGGGATTTGCCTAAGTTGCACCAAGAGCTTAAATGATTTGCCCAGACTTACAGACTTTTTGCCAATATGTGTCAGAGGTGAGACTTAGACCCCGGCCTTTGTGACTGCAAGGCCAGATCTCTATCTGCTATGCCAAGAAACAAGGTGTTTAAAAAATGCTTGAAAAATAAATGAATTGGCACAATTTCAGAGTTGGATCCTTGTGACCATCTAGTCCAATCCACACCTGAGAAAAGAATCCTACCACAAAACACCTAACAAGTAGTCATCTAGTCTTTGCTTGAAGACCACCAATGAGGATTTATGCTCCTTACCCCCAACTCCTAATTTATAAACTCTTTAAAGCTAGAGATTGAGTTTCATACATTTTTATATCTCTCTGTGTGCCTTACACTTAGTATTTAAGTAAAAAAATGTTTCCTACATGAATGAAACTCTCCCTCCCCTAATAATAATCAAGGACTTTTTTGTTTTTTAGGTAGTGATAATAGAATCATAGATCTGGAACTGGAAGGAACCTCAGGAGCTATCTAATCCAACCCTTTTGTTTTACAAATAAAGAAATTGAGGCCAGAGAAACCGTGACTTGCTCAAGTTCTTTCTATTACACTATGTTTTCTAGCCATTTGTGGTTAGTGACAGGTTTCTTCTTTTAGCCATATATACATTCTCATCTGGCCTCCCTTGTCACCAACAGTGTTCCCTTTATAAATATTATGATCACATAGAATCACAGACTTAGAGCCATAAGGGAGCTTAGAAGGGATCCTTAACCCAGATTCCAAGGTCTGGGTCTTGGATGAGAAAATTATATGTGTGTATGTGTATGTGTATATCTACATCTACAGTTATATAGATATATACCCATACATATATACATATTTTTCACTGACCTTTAAATATAGCATCATTTCCTTCAATTATGAATTTTTAAAAAAATTATTCTGAGAAGTGGTCCATAAGGCCACACCAGACATGGTCCTAAGTCCAAGATACCAAAAAAAAAAATTTCAAGAAGCCCTGATCTAAAGCAACCCTTTCACTTTAGAGGTAAAGTGAATTAATGGTAAGGTGGTACAGAGTAAAAGTCAAAAACAAGAACTTAGATACTCTTACTCTAAATACAACACTCTTCTCACTTTTAGCTGGCTGTTAAAGCCAACTGCTAAAGGTCTGAACAGTCTATAGTCATTGAATAAGACAAAGATAATAAAGTTAAAATAAACAAAACATTTATTAACTGTTTCCTATGAGCAAAAAATTTTGCTAGATATTGGGCATACAAAGATGAAAAAAAGATAGTTCTTACCCATGAAGCATTTTTTATAATCTGAAGAGTGAAAAAGAGAAAAGACCACTGATAAAGAGCTAAAAGGTAATTTAAGGTCACCTAGCCCAATCACTCAATTTACCATTGGGAAAACTGAGGCCTACAAAGGCTAATAATTTAAAAGGTTACCTAGGCAGAACCAAGATCTAAACCCATATCTTCTAACACTTGATTATTCTTTTCACTAGAATCACATTATCTCCCTACACACAAGTATGACCAAAGACAGTAGCAAAGGAGTGAGGCAGACTAAATGTTCTGGGAAAGTAGGGGGAGGGGGTATTCACTTTATTTTTTGATTAAGTCTTTTTTTTTTTTCCTCTCTTTTCCACACCACCCTTTAAATGGAAAAATAAAATTGCAAAACCCTTGTTATAAATATGCAGTCAGGAAAAAAAATTCCCAAATTTTCCATGTCCAAAATGTACTTGAATTCATCTGTTAGGAGGTAACATGGATTTAGAATCATGGTTGGTCACTGTATTAATCAGAGATCTTAAGTCTTTCAATATTTTTTGGCTTTACAATATTATTGCTACTGTATATGCTGTTCTAGTTCTTCTCACTTCACTCTTCATCCTTTCATATATGTCTTTCCAGGTTTCTCTGAATCCATACATTTTCAATATTTCTTACAGCACAATAGTATTCCACTATATCACATACCATAATTTGTTCAACCTTTCTCCAATTGATGAGTATCCTTAATTTCTAACCCATTGCCACTACAAAAAGAGTTGCTATACTTATGTACACATGGGTTCTTTTTTTGTTTCTTTGATGTCTTTGGAGTATAGGCCTAACAAAAGTTATCACCTAGCCAAAGGGTAGGCATAATTTAGTGACACTTTGCTCACAGTTCCAAACTGCTTTCCAAGAATGACAAAACCAATCCACTGCTCCAACAACAGTGCACTAATGTACTTGTTTTCCCACAGCCCCTCCAATATTAGTCATTTTCCCTTTTTTGCCATCTTTATTGATCTAATGGGTACGAGGTAGAACTCGAGTTATTTTAATTTGCATTTGTCTATTGGCCATTTGGAGCATTTTTTTCAGAGAGTTGTTTATAGCTTGGTCGTCTTTGAAAGAACTGCCTACTCAGATCCTTTGAATGGAAAAAGTTTCTATAACTAACCTATTTATTCACTCTGAAAAATGAATCAAGTCCTTGGGCTCACAGGTCTGGGGCTAAAGTGGACCCCGGAGGTCATCTGGTATAACAGCCTCCTTCTCCTGCAGAGGAAAAATGAGGCCTCGAGGGGTTCGGTGCCTTGGCCAAGGTCACCAAGGGAGTTAAGTGGCACAGCTGGGACTGGAATCGAAGTCTTCCGACTTCACATGCAGGGATGCCAGGTCGCAGAGAACTCCCTGGGCATCTATTTGCCTCTGCAACTGGTTCTGCCCGTCAGCTCTGGCTCCGGACCCCCGCAGAACCCAGGGCCCCTGACCCACGGTAGGCATTCGAGAAACCTGGGCCAGGCTGAACCGACCTGGCCGCCTCTGCTCAGCTGCGGGACGGTCCCTTCCTGCTAGGGCTGGGGAAGAACCGCCCACCCCCTGCACCGAGCTCCCCTGACCTCTGGCCAGGGACCTTTGCTCAGTGACCTCTCCGTCCCGCCGCCTGAGCCTCCCCCGGCGCGGCCCCGGGTCCCTCACCCTGGTACGGCTTGGATAGCGAGTGCTCCCGCTTCAGGTACTCATCGGTCTGGTCCGCCTCGGCCGGCCCCAAACCCGGCCCGGTTCCCAGCAGGAGGAGGAGAAGCAAAGTGCTGAAGCCCGGCCGGACAGGCCGAGCCCCCAGCCCCTGCCATAGCCACCTCCACCGCCACCGCCAGCCCGATACTACGGGAACTACCGCCATCTTCCTCGCCACCACCGCCTAGCCCAACACCCGCCCTCTCTCCCGGTCCATTGGCCCGAAGGGTCATCCGCCCCGCATGCTATTGGTTGTCAATGTGTCCCCGCCAGCACAGGTGAGCATCTCGCTGATTGGGTACCTTGGGCATCAGTTGCCCTGCCAACCCAAGGGAGGGGCGTGGTAGTACTAACAGTGAGCTAAATTTGCATTTTCTTGGGCCCGCAAAGTATTCTGGGGAATGAAGTCTTTTATTTGAAACCCATAGTCATTCACTGCAGTTAAAGAGATAGCAGTGTTTATTTCCCTCCCTCTATCTCCTTCCCATCAAATCTCAAAGGTCCATGTGAAGGGCCATATAAAGTATGCTTCAGAACCTCTTTTGACCCATTTGCGAGGGATGAGAGGGAGCTGGAGTGAAAAAGAATCTTTCTTTCCTTGCCCCTGCTAATAACCTTTAACTGGAAATTTAGAACAAGAGATTGCCTTTCTGCTGTTCAGTCTTGTCCAACTCTTTGTGGCCCCATTTGCGATTTTCTTGGCAAAGATACTGGAGTGTTTTGCCATTTCCTTCTCTAGCTCATTTTACAGGTGAGGAAAACTGAGGCAAACAAGGTTAAATGACTTGCCCAGGGTCAAACAGTTAGTAAGTGTCTGAGGCCAGATTTCAACACAGGAAGACTCATCTTTCTGACTCCATGCCTGGCACTCTATCTACTTCACCACCTAGCTGCCAAGAAACTGACATATCATGAGCAATTTTTTTTTGAAACTAACTTTAATACTGTTCATTACCATATAAAGTATGTTCCTGCGTGTATAAATAGGCCTGTGATTTCATTCTTGCAGGGAACTACTGCCAAGAAAATTCCCTCCACTTCAAACTATAGACTAAGTGAATTTAATGTCAATTCCTGACAAAATTGTAGACTGTATTATTAAAGAAATGGTTTTGTGAACATCTAGAAAAGAAAGCAGTGTTTATAAAGAGCTAGTATGATTTCACCCAGAACAGATAAGACTTCTTTTGCACCCTAGTTCAGACCCTCACTATGTCTTGATTGGACCATCTCAACAGACTCCTGGTTGTCCTTTCTGCCTCTCTCCAAGAGCCAAAGTGATGTTACAGGGCTGACCGTGTCACTGTCACTTTTCTGTTTAAGCTCTAGCAGCTTCCTATGGCCTCTAGCATAAAATACATATTCTTCTATTTGGTATTAAAAGCCCTTCACAACATGGCCCCAACCTACCTTTCCAACCTTATTATACATAACACTGGTTCATATACTCTAAGCTCCAGTCAAATGGACTTATTTTTTGTCACTTACATATGACATTCAATTTCTTGTCTTCATTCTTTGCATAGGCTATTTTCCATGTCTAGAATGCATTCCTTTCTTGTATTCACTGCTTAGAATCCCTAGCTTTCCTAACTTTCTTCAAAGTTCAGCTTAACTGCCCCTCCTACATGAGGCCCTTTCCTGATCTCCCTCAGCTGCTGGTGCCTCTTCCTCCAAATTACCTTGAATTTACTCTGTGTGTGTGCGTGTATGTGTATGTGTGTGTGTATGTGTATACATATATATGTATGTGTGTGTATATTTGTATATATGTATGTATACATATATATTTACATACTTAAATGTATAGCTGTTGCTTCCCCTAATAGACCATGTACTCCTCCAAGGCAGGGGACTGTTTTGATTATATCTTTGTATCCCTAGTGCCTAGTACAATGCCTACCATTGAGTAGGCACTTAATAAATAATTATTAATTGACCAAATGATTAATTCTCAGTATTTTGGCTAAGGTCATGCCAGACTGTGATGCCAATCAATGATTAAAGATCCTTCCTGGCATCAATAGGCCTCTGGTAGGGCCAGCAATGGGAGACTTGATTAGAGGCAGGCCCACACCTTTGTGATGCTAGTCAGTGATTAAAGACCTTTCCCACCCATTCAATAGAACTCAGGTGGAGCAAATAAAGAGAAGCTTGACTAGAGGTTTGTCTGCAGGCAGGCTTTTACTTACTAGGCACTAAACCTCAGGCCCACACCCTTTTGCTGATTGAGTATGAAGCTCTGGGGCCCTAAAAAGAGTATATACATGCAGAAGGTAGTCATTGAGAACTGAGAATTCAGAAATCAGAAACGAGAATTCAGAATCCAGCACAAGGAGGAGAAGTAAGAACTCCAAGATGACAGAGATGCTGCAAAAAGAGTTCAGAGCCGAGAGTGGAGTGGAAACCTGAGAGCTTCAGAGACCAGAGAACTGAGGGGAGACAGTTAGGATTCTTAAGTGTTTATGGGGAGGCCCCAGCAGGGAAGAAGGTTACCAGATGACTTGCTTCCTTGCCATAACACTGTGTTGTAATTTCGTTGTTGCTACATTGAGGTGGGATTACTGGTTTTCGAATATAATTACTGCTTTATAGAATTGAAGTTATTAGTCTTGGGATTTGATCCTCTGGTGTCTAAATAAATGTTATACTTCCTCAGCCTTCCACCTAGAGGGTTTTTCATACTTTGCAATTCCGAACCATACAGGCATGTTCATGATCATCCTCCAGGTCATGAATCTTGCCTTACTGATACACAGACTAACTTCATTCCCTTTTTTGAATAGGTTACTAGAGCAGGAGAATGCTATAAATATAGTTGACCTAGATTTTATTGAAGTGTTTATTGAAGTATCTCATGCTATTCCAAGGGAAAAGATGGCGTGTTGTGGATTTGACAGAAGTCCAATTTGACAGATTCAGAACTGGATGAATGGCTGGATTCAGAGAGTAGTGAATAGTGCAGTAATAGTTTGGAAGGAGTATCCCATGGAGAGCAATCAGTAATGGACATTTGCTGTCGAACATCATTATTAATTACTTGGATAAAGAAAAAATGGCATACTTATCAAATTTGCAGATGGTAAAAACTTTAGGGTAACGACTAATACACTGGATATCAAGAAGGATACAAAAAAGATCTTATCAAACAGTGGGTCAAATTGAAATAAAGAAAATTTAATAAGGATAAAATGTAAGAGTTATAAGTAGGTTTAAAATTTGACTTCCGAAGTACAAGATGGGTTTAGGGGGGGGGGGGTCATGGTTAGACAACAATGTGTCTGAACAAGATCTGGAGGTTTTAGTAAACCACGAGCTCACTGAGTCAATGGTATAGTATGGCAGTCAAAGCTAATGCAATCTTAGGAAATATTAAGAGAGTTATGGGATCCCAAGACAAGGATGGTGATGATCCCACCGGACTCTGCTTCGTCAGACTATATCAGGAACTATATGCAACTCTGGACATCAGAGTTTAGGAAAGATATTAAGAAAGGTAGAGAGCATCCAAAGATAGGCAAGCAGGACCTTGGTAATTAATCACAACAGCTCCTATGAGTTCAATAATCATCCGTATGCAAGTGATTCCCAAATCTATATATCCAATGCTATCCTCTGTCCAGAGCTGTAGTCTCAAATCACCAACTCCCTCTTGGACCTCAGGAGATCAAACTTGCTCTATTTGGCCCAGAAAGACAGAACTAAAAATAGTGGATAAAAGTTGAAATGAGGAAAAATTTAGGCTAAATGACAGGAAAAAAACTTTTTTTAAAAATTAAGTCTATCCCAAAATGGGGGCAGCTAAGTGGCACAGTGGATAAAATGCCAGGTCTGGAGTAAGAGAGACTCCTCTCCCTGAGTTTAAATTTAGTCCCAGACACTTATTGTGTGATCCTGGGCACTGACTAACAACAAACAAAATTCCCAAAATGGAATGTAGTGTCTCTGGAAGTATTGAGTTCCCTCTCATTACAGGTTTTTCAAGCAAAGGCTAAATGATCACTCGCCAAATATGCTGTTATGGGTATTCTTCATCAGGTATGGCTTAATAAAAAATGCTACCGAGGTTCTTTCTGACTCTGAATTTGGTTTTCTCTCAACATATCTTGATTGATGAACTCGTGCATCTTCCTCCTTTCATCACCACAGGTACTATGTTGTTGTTTAGTCATGTCCAACTCTTTGTGAGCCCATATGGGGATTTCTTGGCAAAGATACTGTAGTGGTTTGTGATTTCCTTCCTCAGCTCATCTTATAGATGAGGAGACAGTTTAACATGGTTAAGTGACTTGCCCAGGGTCACACAGCTAATAAGTGTCTGAGGCCAGGTTTGAACTCAGGAAGATGAGTCTTCCTCACCCCAGGCCTGGCATTCTATCTACTGTGCCTCCTGGCTTCTAATATCTTTTTGCTTTGGAGGGCATCGGGTCCTGTGAATTTGACAAGCATTTATTTCTAGAAGACCAGAGGTTTCACAGGGATGAACCATAGGGTAACTACAGAATCCCAGAATATTAGAATTAGCAAGCTTCTTTGAGATCATCTAGTCCAACTCTCTCCGTTTACAGCTGAGGCAACCAAAAACCTTCCTTAAGACTATAGAAAGGCAGTGTGTCACTGTAATAATTATCCAGTGAGGGAGCGTAACCTGAGTAGTCCACTAGGTGGTGCTCTCCTTGAACCAATAGCCACCTCAATTCGTTTCTAACCAAACCCTAGACATATCCAACACCTACAGCAACCTATTCTACTTTCTCAGGGTGCTGCTGGCTAACTTCATTATTGAGTTAAGGAATAACAGGCAATATTGCAGGCAATATTAAAAAGAAAACTGTAGTCTTTAAGAGAGCAATTCTCAAACTTTTTGTTCTCAATATCACCCACATATACTCTTAGGGTCCCCCAAAGAACTTACGTGAGTTATATCTATCAATATTTACTATATTAGAAGTTAGAATATCTCATTATTATTATAAAAATAGTTTTGACCTCACAGATCGCCCTGAAATGGTCTCAGGGGCCTCAGTTGGGTACTTAGACCACATTTTGAATACTACTGCTCAACTGCAAGTCATGTCATCATTTCCCTGATATCATGGTCCTCTTCAAGAAGGAAGGACAAATAAAACCTGTGAGTAGCTTCTCAAAGGAAGATTGGGTTCACTGGCTAGATTTCTTTCTCCAAAACCCCAATTCGCTCTGGAGCTCACAGACTGGACAATAGGTTCCTGTCCTCTAATACTGAGGGCATGTAAATACTAAATAGTAACGGTTTAACTGTTTCTCTTTTGGGCAGGAATCCTCAGGTTGATTTTTTTTTTTTTGAGTTTTTGATTAAAGGGGCCATCCCTAGATTAACTTCTAATTTTGTTTTGTTTCGTTTTTTGTCAGGGCAATTGGGGTTAAGTGACTTGCCCAAGGTCACACAGCTAGCAAGTGTGTCAAGTGTCTGAGGCCATATTTGAACTCAGATCCTCCAGACTCCAGGGCCAGTGCTCTACTCACTGCACCACCTAGCTGCTCCCCTAGATTAACTTCTTAAAGAGGCCTATTCACTTAATGGGTGTTACCTCACTCAAAGTGAGAACCTGAAAAGACCTTAGCCTGATAGGGCCAGATCTCCTAATGCATCCTGGGCCACCTCCAGTCATCCTGATGAATATCAGGCCACTGGACCCAGAGGGCTCTGGAGGAGAAAGTGAGGTTGGTGACCTTGCACAGCCCTCTCTCACTCAAATCAAAGTCAACTGCGAGTCCATTTCCCTGATGTCATGGCCCTCTTTGAGAACAAAGGACAAACACAACAACCCTGCCTCTAGAATCTCTTCTTCTCAGGCAATAATCCCTTCTCATTCATACAACCTCCTTTGACTACAGAGTTTTATTTTGTTTGCTTCTTAACATATAAATTCAAAAATGGGGAAAGTGTATTCACTCCTACATGGGGTAATCCACCTCCTGCCATGTCCCTAACATACTCTTGTTCGCTCACCAAGATCTATGAAATGCCAATAGGACAGGATAGAACTATCTATACTCAGGAGCGTGCTGGTAAATATTTAATTATTGGCTGGGGGTGGGGTGAGGAAATGTGCCCAGGATATACTTTTAAGTTTAATCTGCATTATTAGCATTTTCTCCATCATTTTCTTAAGTCTAGACAATGAACAAAACAATCAAACAAAACAATCAATCTCTGATTTGTAGAGTTTGCCAATTTCCAAATTGTAAATGTTTACATCAAAAATTTAACAATTGGCTTTCTGGAGTCAGTTCAAACCAGCTCTAACTCACTGCTGCCTATACCTCATAGGTCATGGAAAAGATTAAAGGAAAAAGTTATCATAAAAATGCTATCGCAGGGTCAAGAGCTATAAACAAGATAAAGCAGTGGAAACATGGTATAAGATAGATGATAGAGAGGAAAGATAAAGAAATGACTATATAGTACTTTATATTCATCAGGCACTGTGCTAAGCCCTTTTTACAAATGTTATCTCATTTGATCTTCACAAAAACCCTGCAAGGTACATGATGTTATTATCCCCATTTTACAGTTGAGGAAATTGAGGCAAACAGAGGTTAGATGATTTGGCAAGGGTCATACAGCTAATAAGTATCTGAGGCCAGGTACCATTTCCACTCTGCCACCAGCTGAGAGAGACAGAGAGAAAACCAGGTGGGGGGAAGAGGGAGAGAAAGAGGAGACAGAAAGAAAGAGGAGATAGAGACAGAGAGAAAGAAAGAAAAAGAGAGACAGACAGACAGAGAGGCAGAAAGAGAGAGATAGGGAGAAAGAGAAAGAGACAGGCAGAAAGAGAGACAGGGAGAGGTAGAAGAAAAGAGAGAGGAAGAGGGAGAGACAGAGAAGCAAAGAGAGAGGGAGAAAAAGAAAGAAAGGGAAAGGGAGAGAGAGAGAGAGAGAGAACATTTTTAACAAATTTTTACTACATATGAGCCGGTGTGTTAAGCAGTATGGATAATTTACAGTCGTGCAAAATAGTCTTTGCCTTGAATGACCTTACATCGTAATGGAGGAAGAAAACACATAAAGAGGAGCCTTCCCTCCTATTTCAGCCCAAGAAAATTTCAATAGCTGCCACTCCCAACCTCCCTGGCTTCCCACTGCACTGATCTATGATTAGCTTGGTATCTGGGTGCCTCCAATTCAGGGGAATGCTGGTTATTGTCTTGGCTCCTCTACCTTTTCTGGTTCTGGTTATTAGCAGATTGAATCTAAGGCCATGATAGCTAACAATGGTAATCCTAGGTCACAACACTTTTGCAATGACTGCTGATCTCCATACCCAGCTTGGTCTCACTGGAATGTTCCGAAATTCAAGGGTAAATGGAGAATTGGACCCCAGACCTTTATGCCTCCGCACAGATCTTGTGATTTCCCCTGTTCTCATGTGACTTCTTTTCCATTTTAGGAGTATGCTTTGCGCAGTTTTACTTCCTAGTCTTTGCTTTCTATTACGGAATATTGGGGCAGTTTGACTTCTCATGATGTCTCACAGATTCTGTTCTACCTTTGTGAGCAAGCTTCTGGGGTCCTTCTGACTGCCAAAAAAATGAAAAGATGATATAGAAACACCACCTATATAGGAATTTAAGAAGTATATTGTTGAATAAATATTTTGAAGCCAGTCTGCCCCAAAACATCAGAATCCTTCTAAAAAAAGTTCTCTAAGAAAAAGACAGAACTGTTCATTCTGCTTAAGCCTAAGGGAAAACTAGAGTTAGACTCAGTAGTATGCTGGAGTCAGCTCATCCTGGCTGTAATGGTTCAATTTTCAGTATAAGCATTTATATCTTGGAAACAGGGAAACACTGCAAATCAGGAGGGAGGCAATTAGTTCAGTGAATAGAGAGTTCGAATCTGGCCTCAGATACTTAGTAGCTGTGTGACCCTAGGCAAGTCACTTAACTCTATTTGCCTCAGTTTCCTCATCTGTAAAATGATCTAAAGAAGGAAATGGCAAATCACTCCAGTATCTCTGCCGAGAAAACCGTAAATGGGGTCATGAAAATTCGGACATGACTGAAACAACCAAAAAAAAAATAACAAATCCACTCTCCTACAGCAAGAGCTTGTATTTTATTAAGTCTCGTTTCATTATGTAGTATTAATTTTGTATGTTTTATTTTAATATTTTAAATGTCTGCAACTGGATGTTTTAATAAAGAGTTAAAGGGGTGGTTTGTTTGGTTTTTTTTTTTTAAGTACAGTTGGAAGGAAAAGCATTGTAGACGAGACTCTTGGTAACCACAACTATGGGAAGCCAAGCTAGTTAGGCCATTAGGCCATAAATAACCAAAGAATAATCATCTACCTGGTGGCAACTTAACCTTAATTGCTGCTCAAGGGACTAATAGTTAATAAACAGCTTCAGAAGTCCTATCCTGGGTAACACAAACCTATAAAGTGAAATGAAACACCACAGAGACGTTTATAGTGTCTCTTACATTCATCACTTCTTTTTCATTCCCATTGTCTCCCATCTGGACTTTTATGCCATCACCTGGATCCTTGGGCCGGTTTTTAACCTTCCATTATCTCTCAATTCTTCAAGAAGCATTTATTAATCTTCTGTACAACAGGACTAATGTGAAAATATGTTTAATAGGAATATCTATGTAGACCCTGTATCAGATTGCATGCTGTCTTGGGGAGGGGGAGGGGAGAGAAGGAGAGAAGATTTTAAACTTTTGGAAGTGAATGTTGAAAACTAAAAATAAATAAATTTATTAAAAAAATAAAGAAGCATTTGTTAAGCATCTACTCTGTGCCAAGCATTGTGTTGAGCGCTGGAAATACAAAGAAAGACAAAGAACAGACCTTACTCTCCAGGCACTCACAATCTAATGGGAGAGACAATGTGCAAGCTGTAAAATGATCTAGAGAAGGAAATGGCAAATCACTCCAGTGTCTTTGCCAAGAAAACTCTAAATGGGGTCACAAAAATTTGGACATGACTGAAACAACTAAGGTAACACACAAGATAGATACAGGAAACTTGGAAATAATCACAGAGGGTAGGGAGTACTATTAAAGAGAACAGGGAAAGGCTTCTTATAGAAGGTAAGACTTCAGCTGAGATTTAAAGGAAGCCAGGAAAGCAAGGAAGTTGAGATGAGGAGGGAGAGAGTTCCAGGCATGAGGGACGGCCAATTAAAATGAGGAGTCAAGAGATGGAATATCCTGTGGCAAGAACATCAAGAAATCCCTGGAGGGGAGTAAAGTATAAGTAGGCAAGAAAGGTAGGATGAGTTTAGGATTCGAAGGGCTTAAAAAGCCAAACAAAAGATTCTGTATTTGATACTATTGTCTTCAATTTCTTATTCTTTTTGTGGCTGAACTCCTGGAGAAGGTCTTCTGTAATAGATTTTCCTACTTCCTTCCCTCTCACTTTTCTTGTGTTTTTGAAATCTGGCTTCTGACCTCATCATCCAACCCAAACTACTTTCTCCAAAGTTACCAGTGAGCTCTTAATTGCCAGATTAGCCTTTTAATTGCTGAATAGCCTTTTCCCCTCCTCATTCTCCAGGTCTCTCTGCAGCCTTTGACACTGTTGATCATCCTTTTCTTTGAAGGTTTGAAGGTTTTTTCTTTCTAGGTTTCCAGGACATTACTGTTCGCTGGTTCTCCTCCCACCTATCTAATGACTCCTCTCTCTCCTTAGCTGGATCTTCATCCAGGTCATGTCAGTGAACCATGGAGATCCCCCAAGACTCTGTCCTTGCATTCTTCTTCTCTCCCTCTATGCTATGTCATTTGCTGTTCTCATCAGCTCCCATGCATTCAACTATCATCTCAATTTAAATGATTCTCAAATATACTTATCCAAACCTTACTCTTCTGATGACCTCCAGTCTCACATATCCAACTACCTGTTATACATCTCAAACTGGATATTCTGTCGGCATCTTTTTTGGTTTTTTTGGAGGCAGTCCGGATTAAGTGACTTGCCCAGGGTCACACAGCTAGTAAAGCGTCTGAGGCTGGATTTGGCCTTAGGTCCTCCTGATTCCAGGGCCAGTGCAATATTCTGTAGACATCTTAAATTCAATATGTCCAAATCTGAAATCATTATCTTCTTCCCCACTCCCCAAACCTTCCCTCTTCCCAATTGCCCTATTACTGTTGCAAGTGCTACCATCCTCCTGGTTACTCAGGTTCACAACTTAGGAATGTCATCTTCAACTTTTCATTCTCTCTCACCCCTCCCCTCCTTATCCAATCAGTTGTTAAGGACTGCAGTTTCTACCTTTATGACATCTTTCCTATATACTTCCTTCTCTCTTCTGACACTGCGACCATCATGGAAAAGGCCCTTATTACCTTAGTCCTGGCCTATTACAATATAGCCTGCTAGCTGATCTCCCTGCCTGTCCCCTCTCTAGTCTGTCCCCATTCCAGTCTATCCACTACTCAGCTGTCTAACTGATCTGCTTAGTGCAATGATCTGACCATGTCTTCAGCCTTCCCCCATTCAGTCAATTGCAGAGGCTCCCAATACTACCTCTAGAATCAAATATAAAATCTTCTGATTTTGTTGTGTTTGTTTTTTAGACAATCAATATTAAGTGACTTGCCCGGGTTAGGATCAGAGGCTGGATATGAACTCAGGCCCTCCTGACTCCAGGGTCTATGCCCTATCTACCTCCTGTTTGGTTCTTAAATTCCTTCATAACTTGGAGCCTTCCTACATTTTCAATTTTCTTAGATGTTACTTTCTTCCAAATCTGGTCTACTTGCTGTTCCTTGCTTTAACTATTCCCATCTACACTCCAAGCATTTTCCGTGGCTATCAGTCATTCCTGGAGCTCTCTCCTTCCTCATCTCTACCACCTGTCTCCTTGACTTCCTTCAAATCTTAGCTAAAATCCCACCTTCTGCAAGAAGCTGTTCCTTGTCCCCCATAATGATAGTCTCTTCCTTCTGCTGATTATCTCCAATTTATCCTGTCTATACCTTGTTTTTATGGAGTTGTTTGCATGTTGTCTCCCCCATTAGATTGTGAGCTTCTCAAGAGCAGGGATAATTCAAAGAGCTTGCTTTATTTACCTGTTTGTTCTTTCATTCATTTAGTTTTGTCTTTCTTTGTATCCCTAATGCTTAATACAATGCCTTGTACTCAGTAGATTCTTTTTAAATTTTTTATTATTTTTAATAATTTGTATTTTATAATTCTTATATCATATGACATATACTACAATATATAACATATATTTGTTTATAATTATATTAAATATAATGATATTTATTTATAATTTTTATTCTTTTTTCAATTACATGTAAAGACACTTTTTTAACATTCATTTAAAAAAAAATGTTGAGTTCCAAATTTTCTCCCTCCTTCCTTCTCCTTCCCTTCCCCCTAAAAGTAAAAATTTTAAATAAGTTATATATGTGCAATCATGTAAAACATATTTTTATATTAGTGCTGTTGTGAAAGAAAAAACAGACTGAAAGGAACAAACCACAAAAAAGATAAAGGAAATGAAAATAGCAGCATTCAGACTCCATCAGTTCTTTCTCTGGAGCACACCAAAGATTCTTACTAAATGCTAACTGACTGTTCCTGGAGGTATTAGAAAGACTGGAATTTATTGAATAGGGAACAGACATGGGCAGACTGGTACTCACCAATCCAACCTTTACACAGGTGCCAAGTTATATTCCAATGCAACAATGTATCTGTGATCTAATTGACGTGGGTATTCCCTCTGTGGAAGTATTAAAAACCTCCTTTTTAGTTCATCTGACCTGAATCATATTTCTAGGGTCACAAAATTCTTTCCAGACTTTTCCCTGTTTGAAATTGAATGGAATGCTAAAATAGTGAAGCTTCCTCAGTGTGGGACAAGACCTTACCTCTCCCACCACCCTGTACCCCTTCTATATTTTTAGAAACTGCTCTGCTGAGAAAGTAGAGATAAGAAATTACATCAGTAGACAGACACCTGCAAGGTCCTGTTTATCTAGCTTTTACTCTCTTGTTGCTGACTACCAGTCCCTGGTCTCAGGCCTATCTTTTTGTTCTTTGTTCTCTGTTGCTAGGAAAAGATTCCGAGTTTAAAATGTGAGCTCCAAACCCAGTTAATGGGAAGAGGAGCCAGTAGGGGGTGGGGGAACTCTGTGTAAGGGTCTATATAACTTGCTTTGAGCTGTATGCCACACACACACACACACACACACACACACACACACACACTTGCTGGGGTGTGTCCTTTCTCATGAGAAAGTAATAAACCCCTTTTTGCATTTTCTCAAGAACAGTCTCTGTATATTTTTAATGTGAGTAGTGGTCTCTGACCCACACAAAAGGGTGTATCAGGCCAAGGTGAGGGGAGAGGGGGGGGTTGTGTGTGGAGATTTTCTTATAAAAAAGGATTAAAGATAGAAACTTTTGCAACATCTCTTGAATATGCCTCCTCCTCCCCTCTGGCACCACTATCACTCTAGAGCTGGCTGGCCCTCATCACCTAATGCATTAATTGTTGCAGCAGCCTACTAGTGGGTCGGCTTGCCTCAAGTCTCTCTCCAATCCGTTTTCCATTCAGTAGCTAAAGTTATTTTCCTAAAATACTGATCCAATCATGTCACCCTTCTCCACTTCCTACCCCTACCCCACCCCAATGAACTCCACTGGCTCCCTGTTGCTTCCAGGAGCAAATACAAAGTTCCGGCATTTAAAGCTCTTTACAACCTGGCCACCTCCTGCATTTACACCTTATTCCCCAACATGTACTATTGGATCCAGTGACACTGGCTTCCTGGCTGGCTCCTGGTAAAAGATACTCCATCTCTCTGCCCCCAGGCATTCTCTCTGAAAAGCCCCCATGCCTGGAATTCGCTACCTGATTCACTCCCACTACTGACCTCCCTGACTTCCTTTAAATCCCAACTAAAATCCCACCTTTTACAGTAAGCTTCCCCTAACTCCTCTTAATTCCAGTACTTTCCCTCTTTTAATTATTTCCTAATTATCCTGTATGTAGCTTACTCTGTCCATATTTGTTTGTATATTGTCTCTCCTATTAAATTGTGAGCCTTGAAGACCAAGGCTGTCTTTTGCCTTTTTTGAATCTCCAGCCTTTAGTACAAAGCCTGGCTTAATAAATATTGGTTGATTGACTGAAACCAAATCTTTAACAAGGAATACCTCTATTCTCCCTAATACCCTGAACATCTCTATCCCCAGAAGAGATTAGGCTTCAATTCACCAAGGGACTTTGCTGTCTTCTCCCATTCAGAAAGGATTAAGATATTAATTGGAGGGAGGAAGCCCTTTGATTTTTCCTGAAGATTACTACTCTTCCTGAGGGGAATGAACCAGGAGGCATAACTATAGTGATGTAGTAGGGACTATTCTGGAATGTCAGCCCCAAACTCTCTTTTTAATATATTATAACCCTTTTCCTGGTTCAAGATTCCTTATAAATGTTACCTCAAAACCTCTTAGGTGAGAGACATTTCCAAAGGGCCTCATCAGAGAAGGTGCTATGCTCTACGAGCAAAGCAGACTTGAAGGAGCCCAAAAGAAATTTGAGATACGCAAATTTAGAGAATCCACCACAAATGTTCACGTTGACTATTTGTATTCGAACTGTGATAGAACATTCTGAGCTCATATTGATCTGATCAGCCACAGTCAGACACACTGCACTTTGACTCTAACATAATGATGTCATTTGGATCCTCTTTGAGAATGAAGGACAACAACCAACCAACCACTATGGTACAGGACCTCATCACCTCAAACTAGACTATTGCTATAGCCTTTGGTTGATCTCTCTGCCACAAGTCTCTCCCCACTCCATCCTCTACTCAGCTATCAAAGTGATCTTACTAAAGAACAGAGCAGTGACAGTGTCACCCCTCCCACTTAATAAACTCCAGTGGCTCCCTATTACCTCCAGGGTCAATTATAAACCTGTTTAGTGTTCAAAGTCATTCCTAACCTGCCACCTCCCCACTTTTCTAGTCTTCTTACACTTTATACCCTGTCCCATCATGTACTCTGATTCAGTGACACTGGTGTCTCCTTGCTGTTCTTTGAACAAGAAATACCATCTCCTGATGCAGGCATTTTCATTGGCTGTTGCACCTAGCCTGGAATGTTCACCCTCATCATCTCTGCCTCTTAACTTCCCTGGCTTCCTTCAAGTCCCAACTAAAATCCTACCTTCTACAAGAAGTTTTTCCTGGTCCCTTAATTCTAGTGCCTTCCCTCTGTTGATTATTTCCATTTTATCCTGTATATAGGTTGTTTATACATAGTTGTTCTCACGTTGCCTCCCCCTTTAAGACTATAAACTCCTTGAGGGCAGGGACTATCTTTTGCCTTTCTTCGTACCCCCAGTGCTTAGCCCACTGTTTGGCACATAGGATGAGCTTAATAAATGTTTATTGACTGACTGGCTGACAGATAGGTTCTCTGGGCCTCATTTTCCTGGCCAGAAGAGGAATTGGTCTAGAGATAATCTCTAAAGTTCCTTCCACTTCTATTTTCTACGACTCTACCTGGAGGCTTCCTTCCTCTTCAAGAACTAATTAGCCTCTCTCCTTCCCTTCCAGTACTATCTGACTTTTTTCCTCTTCTCTTTTACTCTAGGAGATCTCTTGCCCTTCAGAGACTACACTGGTTTTATATCTCTTCTCCTAACTAGTTCTTACTACTCTTGAGTCAAGGATTCCACTATGGTCCTGTGAGGGGCCCTTCCAACTCTACAGGTAATTGTCTTTCCCCTTTATATCCCTAATCCTACCTTCATCTATCAACTAGATAGGACCCTAGAGATATCTGCTTGAAAATCCCTTTATTTTACATGTGGGCCAACTGAGGCCCAGAGAGGTTGCACTAAAGTGGTCCAAAGACACAAATCCATAGCAACTAGAGCCAGCATCTCACAATGTTGTGTCTTAATATTTCCGTTATGCTATACTTCCTTTCCAATTCTTTCTCTATCGAAAATGGCTCTACAGAAAGAGAGTCATCCTTCAAGTAAAGCTCTGGTCGGATAACTCCTCTGATCAACTGTAGAAAGAAGGCTGGATTTAGAGTCAGGGGACTTGGATCCAGAGCCTGCCTCTGTCACTTACTACCTGTGTGTGACCTCAGGGAAGTCATGTCACTTCTCCAGGACTCAGTTTCCTCATCTATAAAATAAGGGGGTGGAATATGGACATGATAAGTAAACCAGGGACAGTCAAAACAGAAAAAGAAAAAAAAAGAAAATTATAAACATGACTATAGATGCAAAAAAATTTTAAATAAAACATTAACCAGGAAACCACAGCAACATATCACAAAGATTATGACCAGGCTATATGTAGACCAGAAATGCAGGGCTGGTTCAATATTAGGAAAATTGTAAACACAATCAACCATATTAATAACAAGAATGAGGGGTAGGACCTAAATTAATCTATCTATTCAGTGCCATACCAATTGAACTACCAAAAAATTATTTTACAGAGCTGGACAAAATAATAACAAAATTCATCTGGAAGAACAAGAGGTCTAGAATATCTAGGGTGTTAATGAAAAGAA
>CM053625.1:158273773-158313524 GCA_028646595.1 Phalanger gymnotis | reverse complement strand
TATAGGAATACAAGCCATTCCCCAATTGAGAAGTGGTCAAAGGATATGAACAGACAGTTTTCAGAGGAAGAAATTAAAGATATCTATAGACATATGAAGAAATGCTCAGAATCGCTACTGATTAGAGAAATGCAAATCAAAACAACTCTTAGATACCATCTCTCTCCTGTCAGATTGGCTAAAATAACAAAACAGGAAAACGATAAATGCTGGAGAGGATGTGGGAAAATTGGAACATTGTTACATTGCTGGTGGAGTTGTGAACTGATCTGGCCATTTTGGAGAGCAATTTGGAATTGTGCCCGGGGGGCTATGGAGATGTTCATGCCCTTTGACCCAGCAATACCACTCCTAGGGTTGTATCCCAAAGAGATCACACAAGTGGGAAAAGGACCCATATGTACAAAGGTATTTATAGCGGCTCTATTCCTGATAGCCAGGAGTTGGAGGATGCCCATCGATTGGGGAGTGGCTGAACAAGCTGTGGTGTGTGAAGGTGGTGGAATGCTACTGTGCTGTAAGGGGTGGGGATGATGCGGACTTCATGGCAACCTGGAGGAACCTACATGACATAATGCTGAGTGAGCGGAGCGGAGCCATAAGAACATTGTACACGGCCACAGATGTATTGGTTCTGTGATGACTAGCCCTGACAGGCTTTGCTCTTCTCAGCGACGCAATGTGCAGAGACGGCTCCAGGGGACTTATGGTGGAGGGGGCTGTCTGCGTCCAGGGAGTGAACTGCGGGGTATGAATGCAAATCGAGGCACACTTCATTCTCTCCTTTTTTCCCCTCCACTTTTTTTTTTCTTCTCTCTTTTGTATTTGTTGTTGGGTTGTGTTTTTTTTTTTGGTTCTGTTTCGTCTTTCTCATGAGTCATGAGAAAATGTATAAATTAATTCAATGCCTGGTTATACCTGGAAGTTGTATGGGACTCCATGCCTTCTTGGGGAGGGTGGGGGGTAGGGAGGAGGGTCTGGAACCCAAAATTGTGTGGAACTGTTTGTTGCAATCTAAAAATAAAAAAAAATTAAAAAAAATGAGGGGTAGGACTAGATGAATTCTAAGGGTCCAGGTTTAAATCCATGCATAGTGAACAGAACACTAGGCCTGGAGTCAGGAAGACCTGAATTCAAATATAGCCCTCAAACACTTCCTATCTATGTCACCCTGAGCAAGTCACTTAATCTCTGTCTACCTCAGTTTTCTCAACTATAAAATGGCAATAATAACGTCTCCTAACTTGTAGGGTTGGGATGGGGATCAAAAGAGATAGTATTTGTAAAGTGCTTAGCACAGTGCCTGGCACATACAGATTGCTTAATAAATGTTTCTCCTCTTTCTCCCCCTTTTCCTTCCCCTAAGAAGCTTCAGCGGCTCCCTCCTGCCCCTAGGCTAAAATAGAAACTCCTCTTTTTGATGCTTTAAAGCCTTTCACAATCAGATTCCAATCTCTCTGTCCAGGATGATGACATGCTACTCCCTCTCATGTACTATATGTTCTGATGAAACTGGCCTATTTGTAGTTCCCCATACTATACATTCCATCTCCTATCATCATACTTTTGCACAGGCTGTTCCCCATGCCTGGAATGCTCTCCCTTCTCTTGAAATGCATAGTTCCCTTCAAGACTCAGCTCTTGTCACCTCCCACAAGAGGCCTTTCCTGCTTTCCCACCCTTTGTGTCTTATATTCAACACAATAAACTTTGTATTTATTTTGTAAATGTATCAGGGGTTGAATTGAAGTCCACCCCGTGAAGCACACGTGGGATGGGTCTATAGGAGCTTTTCCATAGAGTAAGCATTGAGCTCCCCAGCCGCTTTAGGGAATACACGTGCTCAGTGCAGAAAAAATTTGATGCTTTGCAATGACTCAGCAATCCCTTGGTCCCAGAGGGAAGGAGAGTCACTGAACTAGGAAGATGATCACACTCAGTAGATATGGGAGATGAGGAAGATTAAAGAGTGGAGCATGACCCCTAGGTTGTAAGCATGGCTGACTAGTAAGATGGTGGTACCTTCCATAGTAAGAGGAAAGTTAGGAAGAAGGGAAAGTCTGGAGGGGAGGGGGAGAGATAATGAATTCCATTTTGGACACTTTGAGTTTAAAATGTCTATGAGACATTGATCCTGTTTGAGGTGCCTGATAAGCAGCTGGTGATGCAAGACTGGAGGTCAGGAGAGAGGTTAGATTTGAACAAATAGATCTAAGAGTCACCTGCGTAGAGATGAGAGCCGCACTCATGAGATCTGATGAGATCGCCAAGTGAAATAGCATAGAGGAAGAGGTGAAGAGGACCCAGGACAAAGTCATGTCAGGAAAACTTGGACAGAAGATATCAACAATAGGGTGATTGACAGTATCGAGGGCTAAAGAGAAGTCCAGAAGAATAAGGATTGAAAAAGAGCCATTAGATTTGGCAATTAGGAGATCATTGATAAGTTTAGAAAGAGCAGTTTTAATTTGATGATGACTGCTAGAGTCAGGAGGACCTGAGTTCAAATGTGGCCTCAGACACTTACTAGTTGTGTGACTCTGGGCAAGTCATTTAACCCCAAATGCCAAGAAAGAAAGAAAGAAAGAAAGAAAGAAAGAAAGAAAGAAAGAAAGAAAGAAAGAAAGAAAGAAAGAAAGAAAGAAAGAAAGAAAGAAAGAAAGAAAGAAAGAAAGAAAGAAAGAAAGAAAAAGAAAGAAAGAAAGAAAGGAAGGAAGGAAGGAAGGAAGGAAGGAAGGAAGGAAGGAAGGAAGGAAGGAAGGAAGGAAGGAAGAAGCCAGACTGTGGAGAATTAAAAAGTGAGTGAGAAAAAAGAAGGTGAAAGCCTGTTGTAAAACTTCTTCTCAAGAAGTTTTGCCACAAAAGAGAGGTAGGCTATGGAATGATAGCTATTGGGAATGGATGGATTAAGTGAAGGTTTTTTGAGGATAAGGGAGACCTGGGAATATTTTCAGGCAGTTGGGAAGCAGCTAGTAGATTAGAAGAGACTGATGATCAGGGAGAGAATTAGGTAATAGAGGCAACAATTTGCTGGAGAAGACAGGCTAGAATGGGATCATTTGGGCATGTAGATGCATTCACCTTGGGAAAGAGAAGGGTTGCTGCATCTTGTGAGATAAGTGAAATTAGTCTCAAGACGCATCTGGGTGACATGAAATGAGGAGGGGACAAGAGGCAACTCAGCAAATAGACTCAATTTTTTCTGTGAAACATGAGGTAGGCTCTCAGCTGAGAGGACAGAAAGAAGAGGGGGAAGATTTGAGGAGGGATAAAAAGGTCTGGGAAAGTTGATGTGGTGACTGGGATAGTGCATTGATTAGGGAGGATGTAAAAGGATTGCCTTGCAGCTGTTGTTTGTGTTCATCCTTCCCTCTGGAAGAGGACCAATGACTTCAGGAGGGTGATGTCTTGACTTGCAAGGGAAGTGGATTTGAGTGAGGCAGAGCTGTGCAGAGTCATCAGCCTTGGAGCCGTAAGGGCTCAGCTAAGGTGGAGTAACATAAATTTGCAGTCGACCCAGTTAGAATGATTTTGTGATTTCTCTGGCTTCAGCCTTCATTTGCCAGCATGTGTGTAGGAGAAAAGGCAGCAGGAAGTAGAAGTAATCCAAGACTGAGGCATGTTAGAGTGAGATCTTAGATAGGATAGAGGGCAAGAGACTCAAAAGAAGAAGACAATGTAAAGGTGATTTACCAAGAGGCCGCATTGGAGAAGGAAGGAGAGTATAGCCTGTGCAGGGGTGATGGCATGGTCAGGGAAATAACTGAAAGATAGAACAACTGAAGATAATGATGAGGACAAAGAATAGGATTTGGAGTTGCAAAACAGAGGGAGAAGTAAAATGACAACAGATTGTGAAGATATAAAGGATTTTCAGAGTCCATGAAGATGAAAATAGCAAAATTATGGGTAATGGCAAGATCAAGGGTATGGCTATCTGTCTGTGTAGCTCAGGTAGGTGGAAATGAGTAAATTGAGAAATTGGAAGTGCTTCCTGTAGCTACTGCAGCGTTTCTAAGTGAAGATGATCTCCAATGGCAGGGTGAGCCCAAACCCTAGGCTGGCTTGCCAGAAAACTGTGGTGCTGGCCCTCATCTCTTCACAACTAGACTATTGCAATAGTCTTTAGTCGGTCTCCCTGCCGCAAGGTTCTCCTCACTCCATCCTCTACTCAGTTGTCAAAGTGATCTTACTAAAAGCATAGGTCATTGATCATGACACCACACACGTGCATGCATATACACACACATACACATACACTCAATAAGCTCCAGTGGCTCCTTTATCGCCTCCAGGATCAAATATAAAATTCAATTCAATGATGAACTAAGAAGCCAAACTGCAGAGCATTAAGAAGAGAAGGAGAAAAAAGGAAGCAAAGGTGCCTATTGTAGAAGATCTCAGTGAGTTTAGACACAAAAGAGAAGAGAGATATGGAATAATAGCTATTGGGAATGGATGGATCATGTGAAGCGTTTTTGAGGACGAGGGAGACCCGGGCATGTTCATCGGTAATAGGGAAGCAACCAGCAGGCCAGGAGAGACTGACAGCCAGAGAGAGAGAGTGGAACAATAGAGGCAACAATCTGCTGGAGAAGACAGGATAGAATAGGATTTTAGGAAGGGAGGCTCCAAAGTCCTTGGAATGACCGCAGTTGGAATTTGAGCCAAAGAACCATTCTCTCTAACTCCATTCCTATGCTGAAAAATACATACACACACGCACACACACACCCTCTCAGATGACCTCAAGCGGGTCATTCTCCTCCTTTGACCCATGAAATCATAACCAGCCCTTCCTCCCTCTGACAACTTAATAACAAGGGTGAAATCTGTAAATGCTGACGATTATATCCTCCCAGCCAGTAAACAGGCCACTTTACTTGATCATGGTCTCATCCTTCTACCCACCAAATATATCCCAAGAATTCTACCCAACCCTCAGGGCTATAAGGCTAATGGTATTTCTATGGGGACTATGTCCAACTGGACATAGGCTATATGACTCTAATCCCAGAAGGCTACAAATATACAAGGAGATACTGCCCAAACAACCCCTCCCAGGCTTGGAGTGCCCAGAGGTTTAAAAGGGACTGAGAAACCACCATGGAATGGCAGATGGAATCATCACATCACAGACATAAAATGAGAAACAGCGTGATATAAAGTGGTGAATGTTGGAATGGGTTCCCTGGTTCTCTTCCCAGGTCTATTACCAGTTTCCTGTGTGGGTTTGAGTCTTTACTTCTCTTCATGGTCTCATTTTCTTCACCTGTAATCAGACAACCTCTAACATCTCTTCCAAAGCAAATATAGGATTCTTATCCTAATTATTGGTTAATTGGCATTTACATGAAACGTTAAGTGCTTTACATATGCTATTTTACGTGACCTTCATAACAACTCTATGAAATAAGTGCTATCATTTATATTATCCCATTTTTCTAGATGAGGAAACTGAGACAAAAAAGATAGTGACTTGTCTGGGATCACAGAGTTTGTAAGTGTCTGTGACATGACCTATAACCTGGGTCTTCCTGATTCCTAGTCCAGCATTCTAGCCAGGATACAATTTTTTCTTTGAGATTGACATAGGGTCCCTGATAATTCAACACTCAACTAATTTCATGAGAGATGTTTATAGATTCTTAAACTTTCCACAAAGTGAAACACATAGAAATAAGACACATATCCACTACCCATGAGTTTAGGATCAACTATTAAAATACTGCAGAATTATTTCCAGGAGGATTGAACAAGATTGTTGGAGATTAGCTTAATCTACAATCAAAGGAAAAGTTCCCATTTCTGAAGTGTTTGCTTGGTGGTCTAGGATATTTAGTTATCTCTCAGAATATAATCTCCTGACAGTTAATAGAAGATCTCACCCCCATAAAGGTGTTACTAAATCTGGGCTTGAAGGAATTGACTGATCACAGAATAATTTAATCATAGGTTTATAGATTGATGTTTTATCTGTGTGACTGGGGTGAAAAGGGGAGCCCTTGAAGAATATAAGCAGCCCAACTCACTTGGTAAGAGTATAGGGCCTGAAACTTGTTTAGAAGGGCATCTCCCATGGAGAGAGACATGTGCAATATCTCCTTACAGAAAGGATAGAAGAAACTACTCTGATTGGTCCCTGTGATTGGCATTGCCTCCAAGTTGATTGGTGAATCGTGTATAATGAGTATCATATTGCTTGCCTTCTCAATGGGTAGGGGAGAGGCTAGAAAGAGGGAGAGAATTTGAAACTCAAAATTTTAAAATTAATGTTAAAAAATTAAATTTTAAAAAAAGAGTTGGTGAATGGGGGTCAGGGGAGACAGACTCCTATCAAAGGAACTGTCCTTTCCCTGATAAGAGGAAGGTGTGATACTACTCAACCATTTTCTCTTTTCACGTTTTCTAGCCCCAAGTAACAGAAAATGGTGATTTATGAGAGAAGCACAGGGTCAACAGCCTGTGGTTGCCCAGATAAGCCTAAAAGGGGAGTTCCTGGACCTCCAATTCCTTACTTCTTTCTGCTTTTTTATTTTATTTTTTTTTTTTGAGCACGTCAGAGACTAGAGATCTTAACAAAGGATGTTTTCAATCTTGGGCATTACTTCAGGGATAACTCTGAGTTCTACTATTCCTGAGTTTAGAGGCTCTCAGAGGGAGAAGATCTCCCAAACTATGCTTAGAGAATTATTCTCCCAGGGGTGGGGAACTTGCAGCCTCGAGGCCTCATGTGGCCTTCTAGGTCTTTGGGTGCAATCTTTTGACTGAGTCCAAGTTTTATAGAACAAATCCTTTTATTAAGGGGATTTATTCTGTGAAGTTTGGATTAGTCAAAGGGTTGCACTTGAGGACCTAGAGGGCTACAGAGGCCACAGGTTCTCCACCTCTGGGCTGGAGCCATGCCACAAGGGGCCAGAAGATTCATGAGCCTTGCCAAACCACCATGATATTGCAATGAGTTGTTCAAATGGTGTGGGTCTAAGGTGAATAAGAGATAACTGTTCATCAATCACACAGAGTGTATTTACTTTCAGGATTGGAGGAAGTCTAATATGTTATTTGAGTGTGCTCTGTTTAGTCCTTTAGATCTTAAGCATTTTTTTTCCTGTGGTGGAGGAAATAAAGACTACACAATATATAATCTCTATACTGTACAGAATATCAGTGCAGTACCTAAGTTTGGGAAAAGCTAGACATGAGCAATAACTCACTTTTATTGAGATTTTACTATATTTATTGTTTTTAAACTTTATTTCCATTTTACTCATGCATATGGGTCATTGAGCCAAAGAAAGAACCGACCATTTTGTTGACAGGAGCCCATGATCAAAACAGGTCCATATGAGCCCAGAGATCTTGTAGGGAGGGCTATGGGTAATATCTGTGCCAAGAGTTGGCAAGTAGGCAGTATTTGATTGGTTTGATCTGTATTCTATCACCAAAACCATAGGTGGTCCCGTTTTATTATCATCAGCTCTTTGTTTATTTTGATGTTGGTAATTTGTCATTTAATTTCTTCTTCTGGGCAGGTCAAACCTAAGTGAGAGGAATACTTCAGAAATAGATCCTACAAGCAGTTCCCTCTTGGCTTCCTCTCCTACTCTCCCTTTTCCACCCTAGGAGAAGAAAAATTGGATGAATCCTAATAGCTGACATTTATGAAGCACCTCAAGGTTTCCAAAGCACTTTTACCACCATGGTCATGCAAATTATAAATGTTTTCAATAATAAGTTACTTATTCTCATTCCAACCTAGGTTCTTCCTGATCTAAGTACAACAATCTTTTTCTTAAGCCTCTTGCCTCTTGAATCTGCAGCCCCCAAATTGAACCAGTGTTTAATCCTAGTCTTTTGGGCATCTCATGTTACTGTACTTTTCTTTGTCTGCCTCCTAGAATTTCATTACTTACTGTTGAGTAGGCCAACTCTTGGTGTGAACTCAGAGCTACAGTATCTGAGACTTCCTTTCATCACTGGGTCAGGCAAGAAGGGAAGTCTGGAGGGTGAGATGGGATAGCAAAAAACACCATGGTTGTGGAGGGGAAGGAAGAAAAGGCCATTTATCTAGTAGGCAGATATATTCTAGATTATTTTCCCTTCTTAGGGTCAGAATGGTCAGAGCTTAACTATGGGAAGAATCTCAAATTAGAGACACATTAGGTGAAATGGGAAGGAGGTTTGGGTGCTAAGCCAGAGAGACCTCAGGCAGCAAGTAGTAAGAGCTAAAGGATTTATGAATGAAAAAACTTTAGATGCAGTAATCAGGATAATACTTGAGTTAGCACATAGTTCAATTAATTTCAAAATATCATAGAGCTAGAGGTGGAAGGGATGGCTAAGGCCATCTAACACAGCATAGTCAATTTACAGATGGAGAAACTGGAGGCCAAGGAGGTTAAGTGATTTGACCAAGGTTACACAGGTAGTGGAGGCAGCTGGGTGGCATAGTAGATAGAGCACCTGGCCTGGAGTCAGGAAGACCTGAGTTCAAATTCAGACTCAGACACTAACTAGCTATGTGACCCTAGGCAAGTCACTTAACCCTGTTTGCCTCAGTTTCTTCATCTGTAAAATGAGCCGGAGAAAGAAATGGCAAACTACTCTAGTATCTTTACCAAGAAAACCTCCAATGGGGTCATGGAGAGTCAGACATGACTGAAACAAATGAGCAACCACACAGGTAGTGAATGTCAGAAACAGACTTGTTCTTTGTAGCTACTGTACTTCACTGCCTCCCCTATTCAATTCTTTTTTTTTTTTTAAACAAATGTTTTACTAATACATTTTTCCTTCTTACATGACTGTCATTTCCCAATGATTCTCCTCTGTTACTAAGTACATCTTAGGAAAACAAACTTCACTATTGATCATTTCCAATGTATCTTTATATAGCATGTTTGTCTATAGCTGTTGATCAGCTGTCCCCACGTTAGACTGTGAGTTCCTTGAGGGCAGGGACTATTTTGTTTTTCTTTCCATCCCTAGCACTTAGTACAGTGCCTGGCACAGAGTAGGAGCTTAATAAATGCTTGTTGTCTGACTAACCAACATATACATTAGCCGTGTATGACAATATGTACTTCATCCTATCCTAATAATCTACCACCTTTCTTCTGAGAAGAGATTCCCTTCACCATTATTCCTCCAAAGTTAAGATGGGTCACTGTGATCAGAGTTCCGATGTCTTTCAATGTTATTTTCTTATATTATTGTGGTCATAGTGTGAATTATTCTCTTGTTTCTACTTATTTTATTCTGTATCAGTTCATGTAGATCTTCCCAAGTTTCTCTAAATTCTTTGTATTATTTCTTATAGCATTACAATAGTCCATTGCATTCATATCTCAGTTTCTTTAGCCTTCCCCCTTTGATGGGTACCCATTTTGCTTCTCAGTCTTAGGTGACTCACACACACAAAAAAAATGTTGCTAGGAATGAATGAATGAAAATGAATTTATTAAGTCCTTACTATTTGATGAGCATTGTGTTTAGTGCTAGAGATACAAAAACAAAGAGAAGTCTTTATCCTAAAGGAGCTTACATCCTAATTGGAACAGCAACCCTTGCCACTTTGATTTTTTTTTCTAATTATCCCTTGACTCACTTCTTTTTTTGTGTGTGGGGGGGAACAGGGCAATTGGGGTTAAGTGACTTGCCCAAGGTCACACAGCTAGTACACGTGTCAAGTGTCTGAGGCCAGATTCTAACTCAGGTCCTCCTGACTCCAGGGCCAGTGCTCTACTCATTGCGCCACCTAGGTGCCCCCTTGACTTATTTCTTAAAGAGGCCTATTCACTGAATGGGCGTTACCTCACTCTAAGTGAGTACATGAAAAGGCCTTAACCTAAAAGGGCCAGGGCCTTCCATTGTATCTTGGGTCATCTCCAGTCAGCCACTGGATCCAGATGGCTCTGGAGGAGAAAGTGAGGTTGGTGACCTTGCACAGCCCTCCCTCACTCAAATCAAAGTCAACTGCAAGTCTTGTTGTCATTTCCCTGAGGCCATGGTCCTCTTTGAGAATGAAGGACAAACACAACATTCTAATGGGTAAGATAAGAGATATAGGAGCCTTAACAAGGAGCAGTATTTTGTCAGTGAGTCAATAAACATTTATTAAGTGCTCAATATTTGCCAGGTATCTAAAGAAAGACAAAATAAAGTCCCAGCCCTCAAGGAAGTCATAACATAATGGGGGAGATAGCATACAAAGAACTGTGTATAATCAAGCCATTTACAGGCCATCTCCCCTTCCCTAGCCACTCTCTCTTGAAGGTCACCCAGTTAGTAAGTAGAAGAACCCAGGCCTCCGTACACTAAGGCTGGTGCTCTTTCTGTTATACTCAGAAGAGATAGCTGAGATGCTCGTCCTTAAGTTCTAGATACTTGAGCACAATCTAGACTTGGCTCTTTTTAAGTGATCAGAGCTAGGTACCTGGCCCATAGTAACTGCTTAATAAATATTTGTTGGCTCGCCTGAGATTGTGAATTAGGACTGTGAATTTGGCAGGTATCAGATGGCTTTGATGTAGAAGGGAAGGCAGGAGGTGAGGGTTTTAGAGACAGGGAGCATCATCAGGAGGTTATTGTAGTAGTCTAGGTAAGAGACTGCAAAAATACATTGTCCTTCAGGAAGGGCAACTGAGATAAGCCAAAAACAAAGCAAAGGTCTGGGATTTTTGTACTCAGGGCAAAGGCTTAAAAGATGTCTTGAGTTGGGGGAGAGGCTGGTGTTACCCTTTTGGAAGTTGAGGGTGAGGATAGGGCAGAGTTCTGACCCAAGTACAAAATCATTCGAGAAATTTTAAGTTTATGAATCAGGGCAGGGCAAAGGAGAAGCTCTTTCTAGTTTGCCTTCTGGTAGCTTATTTTAACTAATTATTCTTGTTCTCTGGGTGTTAAACTCTGGTGTTTCTTGGATGTTGGAAAACTGTAAGGGCTGCCACTGATCTCTTAATTAAACCCACCATGTCTCTAGTTCTGTCAGGAAGCAGACCACGGCAGGAGAGGAACACAATGGAGTAGCCTCAGACACCACTGTCAGTGCTCAACAGACTGGAGTGTAAGACGCTCTAGCGCCAAACCCAGGAAAGCTTCAGACACTAGGCCTAGAGTAAAGCCACATACATGTCCTACATAAGTTCTGACGATTAGCGTTTCCTTCCTAAGCTGTTGTTTTTTAGGCAATTTTCAGTCATGCTTGATTCTTTGTGACCCCATTTGGGATTTTCTTGGCAGATGCTGGATTGGGTTGCCATTTCCTTCTCTAGCTCATTTTACAAATGAGGAACTGAGGCAAACAGGGTTAAGTGACTTGGCCAGGGTCACAAAGCTCAGTCTGAGACTGGATTTGAACTCAGAAAAAGGAGTCTTTCTCCTATGCCACCACTATGCCACCTAGCCACCTTCTCCTGTATTTATTCTATATTTGGTCTAGGTATATCTAGATACATACTCCCTTGAATGAAAGTATGCTCCTTGAGGGCAGAGATTGTTCAATTCTTTTTCTTTGTATGCCCAGCTCCTAGCACATAATTGGTATTTAATAAAAACTTGTTATCGATTGAGTGTTGTCTTCTGGGGGTAGAGGGGTATACCACATTTCCCACCAACTTGGGATGTAGCTTAAGATCTACTTGGTCTCTGGGGACCCAGAGTTCCATCTCAAACCTAAGTTGTACCAATCAATCAATTAACAAGCATGCAATATAGATTTCTGAGTCTTGTTTATGAAATGCCTACTATGTGCCAGCCACTAGGGGAAATAAATACAAAAGTGAAAAAAGTCCCCGCCCTTGAGTTTATATGCTACTCGAGAGGATACAACAAGATATATACAACAAAATATGCAATGATCAAAGTTGTGGGGTGTGTGTGTGTGTGTGTGTGTGTGTGTGTGTGTGTGTACATGCACTTGTGTAGCGTGGGAGGGTACGTTCGTGTTTTCAAAGGGAATTCCCATAACCAATGCCACCCTTAGTCTTTAAAGCACCCTAACCAAATAGCACTCTCCAAGACTTGTGACTTGAAAACTCACACATCCTGCTTTCTTTTTTCCTTTCATCACCAAAATCCTGGAAAGAATTATTTGTTCCAAACAACCTCGACCACCTTATCCCCTACTGAAAATTTCAACTCCTTGCAATCTGATTTTTTTATCTTACCATTCCATGGAAACTTTTTGCTCTACAGATTTCTTAGCTGCTAGATCCACTGGTCTTTTTTTGCACCTCCTTCTCCAACTCTCTGCAGTTTTTGATACTGATACATCCTCTCTCTTCCCTTGCTTTTGTGGCACTGGTCTCCTGGTTTTCTTTGTACCTGGCTGACTGCTCCTTCCTAGTCTCCTTTATAGGATAATCATCTATCTCCCACTCCCCAAGCCAGAATGCCCCTTAAGAAGACTCTGAAATGAGCCCTCTTCTCTCTATAAACTGTCCTTGGTGATCTCACTTGCTGCTATGGTTTCAGGTCTTAACTCTAAACTGATAATTTCCATATCTACTTTTCTGACATCAATGTAGTTCTTGTGCTCCAGGACTGCATTTTCATAGGACATGTCTTTACATAGGACATATCCACCTTGGATGTCCTGTAGGTGATTCAAACTCAACATGTCTGAAACTACTCATCTCCTTAAAGCCTTCTTTTCATCCAGACTTCTTTATCTCTGCTGAAGGGGCATCATCATTCCAGTCATTCCTGTTTACAACCTTAAAGTCAATCTTGCTGCTTGCCTCTCCCTTGCCCCTAATATTCAATCATTAAATGGGTTCATTCTATCTCTGTCACCTTCTTGGTTTGGGCTCTTAGTACCTCTCACTTGGATTATTGCAATGGGAGACCTCTGAAATGGTCTCACTGCTGCCATAGAATCTCAGTGTCTTGTCCTGCCTTCTACCTATGTGGTAAGTGGTCATTTAGCCTGTGTGGGAGGACTTAGGTAAGAGGAAAACACTACTTCCCCAGCCAACCTATTCCAATTTTAAATAACTCTGTTAGGAAGTTTTTCCTTATATCAACCCTAAATCTACCTCTGCAACTTCTGACCATTGATCCTAGTCATTACGCCTTCTATAGCCAAGCAGAAGAGGTCTAGTCCCTCTTCCAAATAACAATCTTTTCAATAACTGAAAAAAGCTATTATACCTCACCAAAGTCTTCTCTTCTCTAGGCTAAATATCCCTATTTCCTTCAACCAATCCTATAGAGCATGCTTTCAGGTCTCTTCGATGTCCTTCTGTAGATCAGCAAACTATAGTCCAAGGGCCTAATTTGGTCTGTCCCCTGTTTTTGTATAGCCAGCTACCTTAGATCAGTTTTTACATTTTTAAATACAATATATCTGTATTAAAAATGTAAAAAAAAATTCTTAATTGCAGCCATGCAAAAGTTTGTTGACCCCTGTTCTATCACTGTCTTTGCTAAAATGTAGACCTGAACTTTTTACTTCTCATGTGGTCTGACCAGGGCAGAGTGTAGCATCTATTCTCTACTCAGATGCACCTCCCTCCTCGGGGAATCCTAAGGCAAAGATCTGATAATATTTGTCTGCTCAGTAACCTTCAGTGATTCCCCCTTACCTTGAGTGCAAAATATGAACTCCTCGGTCTGCAACTTCAATTCTCCAGAGACTGCGATATTCCATGACTCGTGGTCATACAACATGCATTGGAAGAATCTTGATGTTAAAAAAAGATGGATCTTTGTTTCAGTGAGAAGCACAGCATTTTTAAAAGCCCTGTATAATTTACTAAATTCAGTCTGCTCTGCTCTCCTTTCCTCCTGAGTCCAAATCCAACGGCAGTGTCATCATAGACCAGCTCTCTGCTGGTCACCCAAAGGACAATGGAGAGGTATTTGGTGAGTATGAGTAGGCTGTAGGATAAAAAAAATTGCTGAATAAAAAGATATGATCAAAGAGGTACATTAGCAGAGAGAGTAATGGGTAACCTGAGCGTACCGTCAGGAGGGCAGCAAGGTGGCTCAGTGGATAGAGCACCTGGTCCAGAGTCAGGAAGACCTGAGTTCAAACTCAACTTCAGATACTTACTACCTGTGTGATGTTATCCTGGGCAAGTCACTTAATCCTATTTGCCTCAGTTTCCTTCTCTGTAAAATGAACTGGAGAAGGAAATGGCAAATCATTCTTGTGCCTTTGCTAAGAAAACCCCAAGTGGGGTCATGAAGAATTGACATGACCGAACAACAACATCAGGAGACACAGAGGAAGGCCCCACGTTATTGAATGGATGCACTGTGGAAGATTTCCTGGGAGACGTGAACAAGAGCCACATAGGATAAGAAAGTGTATTCTGAATCAGGCTGCAGTCTATACTGCTGGAGGAAATATCTACATCATGGAGCCATTGAAGTATCTAAATATCTATTTGAGGCCCTCTACAAAGTGATATCTACCTGAATTTCTAGTCTTATTTCATACTACTCCCTTTCGTGAATTAAATGTTCTAGTCAGATTGGACAGCTAGTTCCCCAAACTTGACACTCCCATTTCCCATTTAAATGTCTTTCCTCCTCATCCTCACCTATTGAGATCCCTTTCTTTCTTTAGAGGATTGATGTCCCTACTATGGTCACCGCCTAGTTAAAAAGAAATTGTAGACCCTGTGTATTGCATCCTTAACAATCTCTGTAGGAGAATGGAAGTTCTTTGTGGGCAGGGACTATTGCAGTCTTTGTTTTTGTATTCCTGGTGCCAAACACAGTGGCTTGCACATAGCAGGTACTCAATAAACTTGCTAAATGGAATGGAAACAAGGCTCCAATATCTGTTTCTTTATCATTGACTGCCAGATGGAAAGTGCCAACAATATACCAGGCCCTATGATCATTTTCTCTGGGATTCCTATAATGCATATTGTCTTTGGCACTCATCTGGTAATTATTCTATTATATTGTTACTTATCTTTTTGAATTTATATATAGTTTCTATTTAAACTGTATTATAAAACTGTAGAGGTAACAGTAGTCTAAGACTACCTAAATCTTACCCTAAGAGTGCTTAGTGTAGTGCCTGGCACATAGTGGTTGTTTTGAGTCCTTTCAAGTCATGGCTGACTCTTTGGGAGTTTTGGGGTTTTCTTGGCAAAGATACTGGAGTACTTTGCCATTTCCTTTTCCAGTTCCGGCTCACAGATAAGGAATGGAGGCAAACAGAGTTAAGTGATTTGCCCAGGGTCACATAGCTAGTAAGTGCCCGAGTCCAGATTTGAACTCAGGAAGAAGAGTCTTCCTAATTCCAAGCCCAGTGCTCTATCCACTGCACCACCTAGCTGCCTTTGGTACATAGTAGGCACTTAATAAATGGTGTTGACCGACGGACAGTATTCCCAATCCATTCACATCTGCTGATCCTGTGAGACCTTTGTCTATATTCCACCCGTTAACCCAACCCCAGTTTAGACATGTAGTGTGCTAGAAGCAAATTTTCTTGACCTAGGGAAGATGCCAAGGAGTACTGAGGGTTCACCATTGACTTACTTGCTGTGTCACTCAAGGCAAGTCACTAAATCTCTGAATTTCAGCTTCCCCTTTTATAAAATGAGGTGTTGAATTAGTTTCCTCCCAGCTTTGACTTTCTACGATTTTTCTAATTCTTTTTTTTCTAAAACCTTCAAAAATGGGCCCTCAATAAATGTTTGTTGATGGTGAGTTGGGATACACCCATTTGTTTCCCTTTGGGAGTGGGTGTTGTTGGCCTGAGCTTTAACAGAAACTGAATTTTCTTTATCTGATGCTACAAAGCCCTATTATGATGAGGGGATGGGAATTAATTTAGCTTCTGCCTGTCAATGACAACTTTTTTTTTGACCTAAGGATCTGAAAAAAGCCCTCTTTTCTCTTTGTTCCTACAAACAATACTCATATTTGAGAGCTTCTCAAGATAATACAGGTTTGAAAAGAACTAATTATATTTAACCAAACTGTCAATAGTCATAGGAATCAGAGAACTTCCAAGTATAGTGAGAGAGGAAAAGTGCAGAGAGCTTTTGTATAAGGTCTGCTCAAAATAGCTGAGAATAGGTGGGCTTGGAGAACCTTTTCTTAGGGTTGAGCCCGGCCCTTTGGAATAAGATTTAAACTCAGAATATAGTACTTCAGATGCCCTTGTGGGGCCCAGAGTTAGGGCCTGTTATGGAAGGGAATGATTTCTTTGAGGGTCAGAAGTTGTACCTGCCTACTCCAGCTGTTTCCTTCTTATTTCTCCCCTAAGCAGGGTCTGCTCTGTGAGCATTTCTCAAGCTAGATATCATCTTCTTGCTCAACAGAAGGAGAACTGGGGCAAGTGTCGTCAAACAGACTTGTTCAGGTCAGGCCCTGCCACTAAGGACAAGCACTACTGTTGTCCTATTTTCTGAGCTATCCAATAATGTCCTACCAGATGCAGAGGTGGGCATGCAACCCAGAGGCCCAGCTCTCAGTCCACCTATTGTTCTTCCTGTATCTTCCTTTTCCCTAATCTTAATGTCTAATTGCATAAGCAAAATAAACAGAAGTGTCAGCATTTTGGGGATGGAGTGGGGGAGATAGAATAGGTTTTGTGCCTGTAGAGACTGGAAATTACCTCTTGTATGGGGTCCCTTAAGACAAAAAATCTGAGTTCATCCCTGAAATTAGTGCATTTATGTGTATTGGAGCTCCTCTGGACTGTTTTTGTCAGGGCAGATCCACTTTTAATTCACACTTCAAGTGCCTAGTACTCAATAAATAATTATATAGTGACTGTGAAGGCAAAGGTTTAGTCTGGGCAGTTCAGGGAGGTGACTTTTCTGATCTAAACCACCACCTCTCATCCTTTATCCTGTCTGCCCACTCACTGCAATGTGTCATAGCTCTTCAGCTGCCCCATGGAATTTGGGGAGAGGAAGAGGAAGAGAGAGAGGGAGGGGAAGAGGAAGAGGGAGAGGGGAGATATATATATATATATGTATATATATATATATATATATATATATATATATATATATATATATGGAGGTGGGGAAGGAGGAAAGGGGAGAGAGAAGGAGGAGGAGGAGAAGAAGAAGAAGAAGAAAAAGAAGAAGAAGAAAAAGAAGAAGAAGAAAAAGAAGAAGAAGAAAAAGAAGAAGAAAAAGAAGAAAAAGAAGAAGAAGAAGGAGGAGGAGGAGGAGGAGGAGGAGGAGGAGGAAGAAGAGAAAGGAGAGAAGGGAGAGAGAGAGGGAGAGAGAGAAAGAGAGAGAGAGAGAGAGAGAGAGAAATTAGGGTGCTGGCAATGGCAGCCCACACTCCTTTCCTCAAAGCACTGGAAATAGTATGAATAGCTTCCACTGATGAAACACTTTGCAAATTACAAAGTACTTTACGCCCAAGTAATCCAGGAATGAAATCCCCATTGCACAGATGAATGTGAGCTGACTCCTTAAGGGCAGGCAACCTTTCTTTCTAATCCCAGCCTTAGCACTGTGTCTGGTAAATGCTTAATAAATACTTGTTGACTGAGTTCACATGGAGGTTTTGCCACTTAGCACCTTGCACCTGTGTGACCTCAAGCAAATCCCTTAAACTCTCTACACCTCAGTTTCTTCACCCCTGTAGAATGGGAATGGTCAGTGGTTTGGACAAGATGGCCTCTAAGGCCCCTGCTGGCTCTAGATCTTATTCCATGATCCTAATAGTAACACATCCATCGGGGGAAGCTAGTCCCGAACCTGGATTAGCACAGTGAAATGGATTTGGTTTTCCTAATTCTGACACTGTCTAATCAAAGTGGATCACTCCAACTTTGCTACTTCAAAGAATCGCGGGTCTCACTGATGTGGTTAATTTCTCCACCGAAACAGATGACCAACCCATCCATGCTTCTATGAGACTTGTCCATATTCTCCCATAAGCTTAACAAAGTGGGGCCTTCCTGGAGTTTTCTTGACATGGGGAGGAAAAAGTGAAAAAGGAAAGTCTTTTATCAGTTGTTCCTTAAATGTATGTATCTTTTGATGGACATAAGCAACATAAAATTAAACTATTAACCTTGAAAGAAAAGAGGGTAAACTGCAATTGTGTGGAAATTTGACCAGTGCTAGAGAAGAACTGTAAGGCAACGTTGATAAGTGGGATACTTAAGGTAACTTTAGTCTCTCTGATTCCTGGCCCTTTTCTAGAAGGACTTGTTCATATTAATATTGCAAGAATACGCTGTGTTGGAGAGGAAAACAGAAAATACATTGGAATTTTGAGCAGGCTGAGAAAAAAAGAGCCTAATCTCTAAGAGGGTAGTGACTAGGCATTACCAAATTTGTTGTCTACCCCAGCTCCTAACTCAGATCTCTATTCACAGCAGATGCTTAATAGATATTTGTTGAATGTAATGAAAAGAATGAGGAAACTCAAAACATTGCAATGTTATGGAAAGAGTGTCTGGAGGCTGAATTTTAATCTGCCTTTTCCTCTTTCTCTTGGCTGTAAAAGAAGGATTTTATAGATCTTCTAGTCCACTCCTCTATTCCTCCTAGAGAGGTAAAGTGAATTGTCCAAAGTCGCCCAGGACCTAAGTAAAAGAGATGGGATTTGAAGCCAGCTGTTCTCCAGGTTCAGCATTCTTTCCCCTCTAATATGGCTGCTATGTGTTTGGGCACATGCAGGCACCCACAGGAAGCAGAAGGGTGCTTAGAGATCATCAACTGCCTCATTTTACAGATGAGGAAACTGAGGCATAGCAAGAAGTAGTGTAGAATCATAGATTTAGAGGTGTTCCTTCTGGGATCCAGGTGAGGCACTGTAGAGTCAGAGAACCCGATTTCTAATCCTGTTGCTCCTCTGGCTTACTTGTATAACCCTGGGCCTCAATTTCCTCATCTGTCAGCCAACTAGCATTTATTAAGCACCTATTATGTGCCAGGTACTGTGCTAAGTACCAGGGACTTAAAAACATGCAAAAAAAGAGGTCCTGGATTTCAAGGCTCTCACAATGTAATGGAGGAGACAACATGTAAATGTTGCTGTTCAGTCATTTTCAGAAATGTGTGACTCTTTGTGACCCCATTTGGGATTTTCTTGGCAAAGATACAGGAGTGGTTTGCCATTTCCTTCTTCAGCTTATTTTACAGATAAAGAAACTGAGGCAAAGAGGGTTAAGTGACTTGCCCAGGGTCACACAGCTAGGAAGTGTCTGAGTGGAGATTTGAACTCATGAACATACAACTAACTATTTACAAACAAGACACAGACAGAACACACTGGAGATAATAAACCTAGGGGAAGGCACTAGAATTAAAGGGAACTGGAAAAGGTGTCTCATAGAAGGTGAGATTTTTAGCTGGGACTTGAAGGAAGCTAGGAAACAGAGATGGGGAAGGGAGAGAAATCCATCACCAGTGAAAATGTCTCAAGCAGGACTTGAGAGTGTCTAGTTCCAGGAACAACAAAGAAGTCTGTGACATTGGATTGAAGATTATATTGGGGGGCTGGAGGTGGTGAGGGGGGAGGTTATGAAGTATAAGGTCTGGAAGGGGTGCGGCAGGTTATGTAGACTTTGAACACCAAACATAGGATTTTATATTTGATCTTGGCGATAACAGAGCTACTGGAATTTATTTGGTTTGTTTCCTTTGCCAGGAGGTTGTGTGTGACCTGGTCAGATTTCTGTTTTAGGAAGCTCACTTTAACAGCAAAGTGGAAAACGGGCTGGCGGGGGAGAGACTTTAGGCAGGGAAACTAGCCAGCAGGCTCTCGCAATGGTCCAGGATTGGACCTGATGACTTCTAAGGTCTCTCCCAGTTCTAGAGTTCTATGATCCTGGGATGATTCTATGGAGCAAATTAAAAGACGGAGAGGGCGGGGCGCCAACCTGTCCCAGGTTCATATCCTAACCTTGTCACTTACACCTGCGTGACCTTGGGCACTTCTCTCTGGGCCTCCCTCCCTTTCCTTATCTGTACAACGAGGGGACATGACTAGATGACCTTTAATGTCCCTTTCACATCTCAACTTCAAAAATCATACGATCTCTGCCCAGACCAGTTCCACCTTAAAAGCCCAGACCCCCTTAAACCAGGGCAATTGGTGCCGGCATCTCAGAAAGGAGGGAAGAGAAGGAGGAAGGAGGAAGGGGTTTAAGGAGGCGGTGATATGCAAATGAAGTAGGCGTGGCTCCCGGCGGAGGGGGCGTGCGGCCGGGTGTGTGTCTGTGGCCCGGGGGGGCGGGCCGCCGGTGTGACGTCAGGCCCGCGGCCCGGGCAGTTGGCTCGGCGGCAGCGGAGCAGTAGGAGCGGCGGCGCTGAGCGGGGCCGCGCGGCTGGGGGCTGGGGGCCCTGGGGCGCGGCGGCGGCGGCAGGAGCAACATGGCGCCGGGCAGCGGGGGTGGGGGCCTGGGCCGGGGCCCGGCTGGAGGACGGGCCCGAGGGCGCCTCCTCCTGGCGGCGCTGGGACTGCTGCTATGGGTCCGGGGTACCTGGGGCCAGGAAGAGCCCAAAATCTTGGGCATGAGGCTGATAGGCTGCAACAAGACGTGCGGGACCAACGACGAGGGCATCCTCTTCGTCTCCGAGGGCAGCCAGGTGAGGCTGAGGTTGTATGGCCTCAACCTGGACACCTTAAGCCATAGCCACATCACCTTCACTGAGCTGGAGACCATGCAGGATGTCCACCAATCCAACTTCTGCGCTGGGATCACCAAGGACCTGAGGGTCCGCCAGCTAGTCAACCTTAGCGGAGACAACTCCAACGCGTTGCTAATCATGGAAACCAAGTACCTAAGGAGGAGTGAGAATGCTAGGCTTTATGGCCTGTGCACCTGGAGTGGAGGAAAATGGATAAGGTGGCCCGAGAAGGACTCCTTGGTCTTCCTTATGGAGGAAGAGCATCAGTTACTGCCCCTCTGGCTGCACATTGTACTTGTCATGGTGCTACTGGTGCTCTCTGGCATCTTCTCTGGCCTCAATCTAGGTCTCATGGCCTTGGATCCTATGGAGCTAAGGATCATACAGAATTGTGGCAAGGAGAAAGAGAGAAGGTATGCCCGAAAGATTGAGCCCATTCGAAGGAAGGGGAACTACCTTCTCTGTTCCCTGCTTCTGGGCAATGTGCTGGTCAACACTACACTCACAATCCTTCTGGATAACCTACTTGGATCCGGAGTGGTGGCTGTGGCCTCCTCCACTATTGGCATTGTCATCTTTGGAGAGATTGTACCACAGGCATTATGCTCTCGGCATGGCCTGGCTGTGGGGGCCAGCACAATCAATGTCACTAAATTGTTTATGATAATTACCTTCCCCTTAAGTTTTCCCATCAGCAAGGTTTTGGATTATGTTCTTGGTCAGGAGATTGGCACAGTCTACAACAGGGAAAAGCTGATGGAGATGCTGAAGGTTACTGAGCCATACAATGATCTGGTGAAGGAAGAACTCAATATGATCCAGGGTGCCTTGGAACTAAGGACCAAAACGGTGGAGGATATCATGACCCAGCTCCACGACTGTTTCATGATTAGAAGTGATGCTATCCTGGACTTTAACACCATGTCAGAGATTATGGAAAGTGGGTACACTCGCATCCCAGTGTTTGAGGACGAACAGTCCAATATTGTAGATATCCTCTATGTCAAAGATCTGGCCTTTGTGGACCCAGATGATTGCACTCCTCTGAAAACCATCACCCGCTTCTACAACCATCCAGTTCACTTTGTCTTCCATGACACCAAACTAGATGCCATGTTAGAGGAGTTCAAGAAGGGTAAGGCGTAGTGGTCTATTAAGTCTATTTGTGGAATCTTGTTATGCCTGCTGTGATAGATTCTGTTTTTGTATATAGCCAGTGCTTTTTTCTCCATTACACCCTGTTACTCTGAGAGATTGCCTATGGGGTGAACAAAAGCATTTAGGAGAACCTATCCCTTGTTTCATTACTTCAGGTGGTGGAATGGGGAGAGTTCCAAATCACATTTTGAGGGCTTTAAAAATTCAACGGAATGCAGGCAGATTATTCAATGTTAGGAATAGTAGTGTCATAGCTTCATAGGCTGAAGACATCAGCCTCTCTTCATTGGTTTTTTAGACATTTAATGGGCCTTCTCTTGGTCTGTACTTTTCCAACTCATCAGTTCTTGGCTACCTCTCAAGAGGCTGACTAGAAAGGCAGTAGGAGAGTTTTACTCACCAGGCCCAAACCTACTGCACACACATCCCCTTCCTTCCATCAAAGCTTTTATCCAGGCTCAAGCCACATGGTCAAGTCATTTATGGACTAGAACATACGCTAGGGTTTCAGCAGCAAGGAGGCTGAAAGGGAAGAAAAAAGGCATTTTTGGAGGAGATGAAAACAAAATTTTCACCTGAACCACACAGGCTTTTTCTAAGGCTCCCTTTTGCAAACCACAATTGTCTGTATTCCAGATCTCATTTTTGATAGGTAGGGACACCTCCTTTTGGACTCATTCCCTTTCCAGCCAAGCTAGCCATAGAGAGATTGAATTGCACCCATTATCCTTGGAATGACTTCTGAACCTTAGTTTGGGACTGTAAGGGAGATAGGACCCAGTAAGTTATTTCTGGAACATGGAGTGGAGTCAAATTGGGAAACTGACTGGATTGCTGGTGTCGGGCTAAAAAGGGGAGTAGCAGGAGTTGAAGATGACTGGGAAATACAGTTGGCTTTTGGGAGCTGGAGCTGGAGTGGTGGGTAGTACTCAGAATTATTTTGTTCTATTTCTGAAGGGTGACACCCCTTCTTCCCCTGCCCGCCACTGTGATTTCTTATAGATTTGCCTCTAAACTGGTTAAATAATTTCTCCCATCCCCCACCTCCACCCCTGGCTCTCAGTCTACAAGCTTTTATTAAGTGATTACTGTCTACCAAGCCCTCCATAGACTCAGGATTCAAAGATAGGACAAAACAGCCCCTGCCTTCTAGGAGCTTACATTCTGTAGGAGACCACATGTAAATAAAAACGTCCATAGGCTCCCAGTTTTCTAGCATTGAGAGTGCATTTCAGTCTTGGGGGATAGCCAAGAAAAAGGCATGGAGTGGGGAGGGAGATAGAATGTTTTGATTTTTTTTCCAGGAACAGCAAGGAGACCAGTAACACTGGATCTTAGAGTATGTGGAGGAGATGGAAGTGTAAGAAGACTAGAAAGGTAGGAAAGGGGCCAGGTTATAAAGAGCTTTCAAAGCCAGGATGTATCTTAGGTGGGACTTGAACCCGGCTGACTAAGTCTTCCCAACTCCAAGGATGTTCCTTTTTGTAGTTAGTCAGATTAAATCCACATATTGTGATGGAGGTGCCATAGTAGAGTGGAAAGGGTTTGTAGTCAGAGGACCAGAGTTTGAATTTTGATTCTGCCACTGACCCTATGACTTAGCAATCCACTTCATTTCCATGAACTTCTATAAAATGACAGGATTGGACTAGGTGAGGGGTGGGCAAGCTTTTTTGTATGGCCTGTGAACTATTTTTACATTTTGAAGTAAAGTTTCAAATAAAGTTATTGCATTTAAATATGTAAAAACGATTCTCAGCTCACAGGCCAAGAGCTAGATCCGGCCCTTGGGCTGTAGTTTGCCAACCCCTGGACTAGATGACATCTATGGATCCATTATTTGTAATCAATAATTCTCTGATAGGTTTGGCAGTTTAAAAGGTGACCGGCTAAGGAGAAACTCGCTAGGACCCACCTGCTGTAAACTGGGGCTTTGTCTTCCTGGAAGACCACTCTCTGAGAAGTAGGAGCCAGGGGGTGAAATTCATCCAAAAGAAACCAGCACATACTTAGTTGCTTCTGTTCACCTGTAGCCTGAGGAGGGACTTTTTTTTGGGGGGGAGGGGTACTTGATAACTCAGTCTTGCTCAGGTACACAAGCTTATCAGGATTTAGAATTGACTTAGTACAGTTTTATATAGATGAAATGGCTAGAGAGATCAGCTGACTTGCCTGGTGTCCCACAGCTAGTAAGTAACAGCCAAGATTAGAACCCAGGTCTTCTGTAGTAAAGTGTCATCGCAATTAAATCACCAGTCAGTCAAAAAGCATCAAGTTACCTTTTTGTAATAATAACCTCCGCACCCCAGACCCAACCAAATGTCATGTCAGGCCAATGACCTTAAAAATTCTGTGGTGGTGTGTGGATTTCTTGCCTTTTCTGCTGATTTATTTTTTGGGCCCGGCCTATGATTTCATTGGTGTGTGAGGGAAATTCTTAGGGATGCAGTTTAGAACTTCCTCTGGACCTTATAATCTTAGAGCACTGCTTGCCCAAGGTTTTGTAGCCAGTATGTATCTGAGTAGGGACCTGAGGCCAGGTTTCACTTATACTGAGACCTGTGCTCCAATCCACTATGTCCCACAGTCTCACAGGATTTGACTTTCTCTAAAACAGTTGCTAGACAATGATGCCCAGTGTTCTTTTTCCCTCACGCTTATCCCTCGTTCAAGTCTTGGGACCACCTAGAGTCATGCACAAAACATCTTTTTCACCTCTTTACATTCTAGACAAAGATTTGATCAGATTGGATCAGGCCTTATCACATTCTCCCCTGGCCCTTAGATTCCGAGGGACAGAATATGGGTACTTAACTCAAGCCCAGTTTGGTTAGTGAGAAAAATAGCAAATAGCTCTAAGCTCTAACCTCCTAAGGAAAATCCAATAACTTTTCCAGCCGCCCGTCCCCCTTCCTCCCCGCCCCCAGGAAATAATCTCAGTAGCTATAAAGCCAAAAATAAGCCAGATTTACGCTCTCCAGAGCACTCTTTTTCCCTACCCTAGATTCCCAATGCCTCCTTCTCTAGAATCTACAGTGTTGCAAGCACAGTCTTGGAGGGTGATGGTAGCATAGTACAAAGAATGATAGGATCATAGATCTGAAGTTGGAAGAGATCTTAGAGGTGATCTAGTCCAACTTCCTAGTCTTACAGTTGAGGAAACTGAGGCCCAGACTGGTTAAGTAGCTTGCCTATAGTCACAGGGGAATAAGTCCTTTCACCCCAGCCTCCTTTCTGCTGTACCAAGCAGTAGAAAGGCCAATTCTATCCCAGTAAAACATGATGCTATCATGTACATAAAGGAGGCAATCTCACCATCACTTCATAAACTCTTCTAGCCCTCTGGAACTCTTTCAACCCAGTGAGGATATCGAAGGAGCTAAAACACCCAGGCTTTTTTCATCAGCAGCCAAAATAAGCGATAGGAATCCTGTATAGAACAAAGTGGCCCTAAGATGGAAAGATTCAAGGGACCAGAAAGGAGGATGTGGCCACAGGGAAAGGCTGTAACATCAAAGTTAGGCGGTCTCTCCAAGCATTCTGGAAATTTATTATGCTGAAGAAGCTTATAGCAGATTTTTCATGTAACTGCCAGGAGCTAAAAATACCTAGCCAGGCTGTAAGAGAAGAAGAGAAACTATTAGGAAGAAATATAGAGAGATATTTAGGGCCAGGGATGGAACAGTAGAACAGAGGCTTCTATCTCTGCTCCTCAGATTTGTCCTCTTTGTGCCTTAGTTTCTCTAGGCTGGTGTAAAAGAAGCCCCAGCAAGCAGAAGTTTTATAAGGCTTTACCAGTTAGTAATTAAGGGGCTGAGGTATGTTGAGTTCAGTGTCTTAGAAACTGTTTTGAATTGGCTGGAAGAGCCTCCATTCTCTCTCTGTCATTCAGCAAACATTTATGTGCCTGTATTAGATGCTAGGAAAACAAAGACCGAAATGAAGCATTCCCTTCCCTTACCATCTATTAGGGGAAACAATATGTACACATAAATATGGGGAATAAAAGGCAGGCCAATTTGTGGGGGAGGCACTAGAAGCAGGGAAGAATAGCAAAAGGCCTTGGGTAGGAGATGGCACTTGGACTGAGTTTTGAAGGAAATTAGAGATTGTATAAGAGGCTTGTGATAGGTGAGGAAGTGAGTTCCAGGTACTACATCTTCGGACAATGGGAAGGAAGCGCACAAGCATGTATTAAGCAAAAGACTGTCAATTTCACCTTTGCAACATCTCTCAGATATGTTCCCTTCTCTCCTCTGACACCACGGCCATTTTAGTGCAGGCCCTCATGGCACACCTGGATTATTTTAATAGCCTGCTTGTGAGTCTACCTTCCTCAAGTCTCTCTCCACTCCAACCCATCCTCCAACCAGCCATCAAAGTGGTTTTCCTAAAGTACAAGTCCAACCATATCAGTCTCTTCCCCTCCCCCCCCACCCCGCAATAAACTCCGGTGGCTCCCTATTGCTCTCAGCATCAAATACAGAATGCTGTATTTGGCATTCAAAATCCATCATAACCTAGCCCCACCTGTTTTTTCCAGTCTTCTTATGCCTTATTCCCTGCCATGTACTCTTTGATCTAATGATGGCTATTTCACAAGCAAGATACTCCATCTCCCCACTCTGGGCATTTTCTCTGGCAGACCCCCATGCCTGGAATGCTCATTCTTCTCATCCCCATCTACTGGCTTCTTTGGCTTACTTTTAAGTCTCAACTAAAATCCCTTCTCCTAGAGGAAACCTTTCCTGATCGCTGTTAATTCTAGTGCCTTCTCTCTTTTGATTATTTCTTATTTATCCTGAATACAATTTTTTTGTATATATTTGCTTACTTTTTGCCCAATCCCCCATTATATTTGTGAGCTTCTGGAGGGCAGAGGCTTTCTTTTACCTCTCTGTATCCTCAGTACTTATCACACTGACTGATTGACTGACAAACCGTAAAGGGTAAGGTGCTGCCCCCAAGGAGCTTAAAAGAGGACATATCCAGTCTTTCTTTCTAGAGTCTGGTTAAGTTCAGCAATCACCAGTTTCGGATCTTGGAGGATGGGTTTGCCTGCAGTGTTGTATATTAGGAAGATTTAACTGCCACAGCCCAAATTGTGGGTTTTTTTTTTTTTTCTGCCCCAGATGTCTGGTCCTAGGCCCTGAGGGCACACCAGTGGAATGAACCCTTCCCTTTTGTGTAGGGAGAAGTCTGAAGCTCTAGATTCTATTTAAAATCCACGTTCCAACTTTTATCAAAGTCTCTTCTACCTCCTTTCTGATTTGCTCCTGCCCCTCCCTGGCACTAACCCCATCTTTTGACCATCTTATCTGCTTCCACCCACCCATCTAGTCTGGTGCTGGGTATAAACTTTGTGTCCCCAGCTTAGCTGTGCCATTGATTCCCAATGTGACCTTGGACTTGTCTTTGCTCCTCTAGCTCAGCCTCTTCTTCTATAAAAAGTCAGAGTAAGTCAGATGGAAAATGCCCACAAATATTTAAGTACATACTGTTATCTTTTCAGTAGACAGTTTCACCTCAGTTTTTCCATTTGCTTTGAGATCTTGTCCCCTGATTTTTCTTCCATTAGCTGGCTTTTTCTTTATAGATATTTTGTCTAGACCTATACCAGAGCTGCCATACAACTCTGTAACATTCTTCATTGGTCTGTGATTTGATCTTTAGGAGAAGTTGCTTTGAAGCAGATTTATCTGAAAAGATGTTAGGACCTACCTCCTCTTGGATAATTTTCCTGGAATACAGGGCAGAGGCTGCAGCTCTGAGCAGCCAACATGTGTCCAACAAATGTCCTCTTTTTTAGCATCATGCCTATGGGACAGTGGTGGGGGTGGGGTGGGGTGGCCAAATAGGCACTTTGAAGTATGAAAGTAGTATATCAGCCTCCCTTGATCATTGGGAATCAGATGCAGCTTATTTATCAGCATGTCCAGGGCAAGGAAGAACAGTTGGCAGATGTGTGAATCTTTCATTTACGTTTTGGTCCCAGTCTATTATTTAAGTAAAGGATTTTGTCCTAAATTATAGACCTTTAGTAATTGGTTTTTTTTTTACATTTTACAAGGATATTTGAACTTCATAAGTTTTATGCTTTCACATCAGGAAACTAAGTTCAATTTTTTTTTCAAGTAATAGGTAATAATTCTTCTGATTAAGGTAAAAGGCCTTATATAATTACCTTTGAAATGAAAAGTGTGCCCTCAGGCATTGTGAGGCAGTGGACTAGATGCTGAATTTGAAGTCAGAGAACCTGGAATCAAACCTCAGCTTTGTCACTTATTCCATGTGGCATCTTGGTCATCCTGCTTCATCTCTGGGCCTTAGTTTCCACAAGGAAAGAGTTGGAATCAAAGGTTCTTAAGGTTCTTTCCAGCTCTGGATCTGCAAAACAGTAATTTAGCAAATTATCCTTTTCTAGGAATATTAGAGGGGTGTGTGTGTATATGTGTATGTTTCACACAGGTCATGCCAGCAGTAGGTTTTGAACTCAGTTTGTCTGACTCACCCTCTCCTGGGTGCCGTAGTGCCTTTCACATTTGAAGATGATAACTGCTTATCGTAGCTGACATCAGTACTGTGAAGCTGTGAGAGGCAGCTGCCAGGCATCTAGGCCTGCCTGGGTTCAGGCACTCCCTCTGACCCCTCCTAGCTGCGGGACTGTGGTGCTGCGGCAACTTTTGAGGACTAGCTAGAAACTACAGAGCTGCTGCTCTGATTGGTGAAAGGAGTTCCTACATGGAGATATGTACTAAAAATGCCTAGTAGTAGTAGTTGTTGTAGTAGCAACAGTAGCAGAAATAATAATTTTCTAAGTGCCTTTTTTTTGTCTGGCCCTATTGCTGAGAGAGGTAGCTAATCAGGTACAGTGGATAGAATGCTGAGTCTAGAATCTGGAAGACCTGAATTCAAATCCATCCTCAGACATTTACTAGGTGTGTCACTTGACCTCTGTCTCAATTTCCTCAAGTATAAAATGGGCACAATAGTAGCACCTACTTCACTGAGGAACAAGCGAGATCATATTTGTGAAGCGCTTAACCCAGGCACAAAGTAAGCATAGAAATGCTAGCTATTATTATTATTATTATTATTATTATTGTCACGTAGAGTTTGCTTTGGAACTCCTAAGGACCAAAACTGTAGAAAATCTTCTGTACGTCTCCTATACTAGAACTCTGTTGGGTTTAAGATTGGACGCCTTTTTCTGAGGCACACTCAAGCCCATCCAGAGAATCTTGGTAACCCCGGACTTGGGACTGTCCTAGTTTAAATTCTGCCTCTGACTCTTACCTCTCTGACTTTGGACAAGTCGCTTAACTTCCCTGGGTCTCGGTTTCTTCATTTGTAAAATGAGAGGGTTGCACTAGATGGCCTTCTATGTAACCCTGAAAATTCAGATTTTCCATTATGAAATCCAGCACATCTGGTTCTTTAGCAAAATCAAAATAAGAAATAAACATGATACTTTTCCTATATTTTTTACTGTAGCAGCTTTCTTGTAAAGAACAGGAGTCTAGTCCCAGGATACTTCCTATCTATTTCCTCTCTGAGTCATTGGGAAGAGCAAGGTGCTTTTTAAAGGCTGGTGCTTTCTCCCCCATGTACAATAAGGCAGCGGTCTTTAACATGTCCTAAGAAGAATAATGGTTGTCTCAGAGACCCTTTTAGAGGGTCCATCAGATTGAAACTATTTTCATAATAATACCAAGATGTTTTAATTTCTAAAAATTTCCATTATGTGCCTATTTTGGGAATACAAAAAGAAGCAAATGATAGACACTGCCCCCAGGAGGAGCTTGCAATCTAATGAGAGAGACAACATGTAAACAAATACAGACAAGCAAGCTTTATACAAGATAAATAGGAAATATTTGACAGAAGCCACTAGAATTAAGGCAGTTGGGAAAGGCTTCCTGTAGAAGAGGGATTTTTTTGGGTTTTTGTTCAGTTGCGTCTAACTCTTTTGGGCCCCCTTTGGGGTTTTCTTGGTGAAGATAATAGAGTGGTTTACCATTTCCTTCTCCAGCTCTTTTTGTAGATGAGGAAACCAAGGCAAACAGGGTTAAGTGACTTGGCCAGTTCACAAAGCTAGTAAGTTTCTGAGGCCATATTTGAACTCAGAAAGAGGAATCTTCCTGACTCCAGGCCTGGCACTCTTATTATTTCGCCACTTAGTTGGGGCTTAAAAGAAGCCAGGGAAGTCAGGGATAACATTCCAGGTATGAGAGACAGCCAGAGAAAATGCCTGGAGCTGAGAGATGAGTGTCTTGTTCATGGAACCATCCAGGAGGCCAGCATGTCACTGTATCAAAGAGTAAGTGTTGGAGAGTAAGGTGTAAGAAGACTGGAAAGGCAGGAAGGGACTAGGTTATGCGAGGCTTTGAATGTCAAATGAAGCATTTTTTTTTATTTGATCCTAGAAGTGATAGGGAGCTACTGGAGTTTATTGAGTAGGGGGATGACTTGGTTAGATGGGCACTTTAAGAAAGTCACTGATGGCTGAATGTAGTAGGTTTATTGTTTCCTGGGGAACTTATATAGGTAGGGGTAGAGGTGGGAGCCTTCTCTCTCCTTTTCCCTCTAACATACACGAATTTGACATTTTCTTCTGGCTAAGACAGATTATATTAACATCAAGAAGAGAAGTCAAGAGGGATATAAATAGCCTTAGGGACATGTATATAGATGAAGAAGGATAGTACCAACAAATTGGGAAAATGGGAGATTTCAATAACGATAAGACATTTATTGAGTGCCCACATGGCATAGTGAATAAGAGAGTTCACTTCAAAGCCTTGCTGGTCCTGTGACTTTGAGCCAGTCCCTTAGCCTCTCAGGGCTCTAGGGAACTTCCTAAGACTAGGAGACAGAAGGTACTTTTTACCAGAAGAGAGAATTTCTCCTGAGAGGGCCCTAGGTCAATGAAATCACAGGTCTAGTCACTGTCTTTATTGTAAGGCATTGCATTCAGCACTGGGAATACAAAGAAAAAAAGTCATAGCTGCCCTCAAGGAGCTTAGATTCTGCTAAAACCACTGGTATAAGAGTAAACACAAGATTATCTGGAGAAGAAAGAGAATTCTAATAGTCATGGGAGAGGTCAACAAGGCTTCAGGGAGCTGAGCCTTGAAGGAAGATAAGGATTCAGAGAATTCCAGCTGAAGAGGGGAGAGTACATTCTGGGTACCGGGAATTGGTTATGCCAAGAGTCAGAGGGGAGGAGGGAGAGTCTCAAATTTCACATCTCATCTGGTAGTCCAGCTGAGCTGGAATGAATAATGTGAAATAAAGCTAGAAGAGGAGCTTAGAGCCTTTTGTGAGTCGCCTTCAGAGCCAGACTCAGAACTTGTCTTTATCCTAGGGGTAATGCTGAAGGTTTTTGAGCAGAGGACTTATAGATCTGTGTTTTTTAGCCATACTCCTTTGGTACCTGTAAAAGGTACCAAATAGATTAGAGGGGAAAGCCCATTAGGAGGCTATTGTAAGAGTCTCAGGGAGAGCTATTAGAGGGTGGTGGCTATGTGAGTAGTGAGAAGGAAGCTGATATGAGATATTGTGGAGCCAAATGAACAGGACTTGGCAGTTGATTGACTTTGGGGGGGATAAAAGAGAGGGAAGGGCCTGCAAAAAGTTTTATGGGCCAGTTGAACCTCAGGATTTGTTTGCTTTAGCAGGGAAGGTGTTGGGTTTTTTTGAGTTATTGGCAGCCCGCCTCCTACTAGGCTGCTTCTCAGACGCTACCCAGGAGGCTAGGCCCTTCAGTTCAGTATTTCCTCTAGGCAGGGCTGTGCCGATTCTCCTTCAGGAGCTTTTGAAATCTGTTCCTCTCATTTCTTTTGGGGGCTTCCTAGACCTCTCCTTAGCAGAGCAATGAAGCACCAGATACCTCACAGGGATGATGATAGTAATAGATAGTAATAATAAGGCACTTTAAGGCTTATATAGTTCTTTATATCTGTTGTCTCATTTGAGCCATACCACAACCCTGTGAGGTAAGCACTACAAGCAGTATTATCCCCATTTGAAGGAATCGAGATGGCCAGCAGGTATTGGAGGCTGGGTTCAAGCAAGGCCTCTCCTGACTTCAGGTCCATCACACTTTCCATTATACCACACTACCTCCCGGAATCTGAGATTTGTAACCTTCTTACTTGCTCACCGGTGTTCATCTTGTATAACTTGGTGGCCTGAATTCAAGGGGGGGAAGAAATGAGCCTCTAGAGATATAATCTGCTTTTTTACAGTCTCTCGCTTCCTTTTTTTTTAGGGGAGTGAGAATCCTCACCATCACCATTTTCAGCTATGTACTTAGATTTGTGAGATTCTTCACATTTGCCCTATAAAACTTGATGGACACTCATCTCGTGCCTTAGTTTTCCCTTTATTTAATGCCCAAGTGTACCATAACATTCCCTTTTATAAAATATTTTTTGGTTAGAGCACTCCCATTTTTAAAGGGACTATGCTATAGTAATCAATATGACCTAGTTAGCAGAGCACTGGGCTAGAGTCACATCTAAATCCATCATGGATCCTCTGTGATCTTCGTAGATTTTACATTGGTTCTCTAGACTCCTTCACTGAGAAATAGACTCTTTCCAGCCTCCAGGTTATAGGGAGCTGTAGAACTCAGTGTACTCATCCCTCAAAGAGAAGTTCTACACACCTTCTGTGGTTTATCACCATAGACTGTGGGGCCAAAAACTGTTGAAGTTTATGGCCAGGTGTACTATTTTGTGGAGATTCAGTCTTATGACACATCTCGTAGGTTTAGGAGTCCCCTTGGTTTACAATCGGACCGTGACCTAGGCAAGGCAGCTTACTTATCAGACTGGTTTCCCAATTCCCCTAGAAAGCCTTCGGCCATCCTTGAGCCTGTTTGTGACTGCCCAGGGACCTGGAGACTGCTAGGGCCTTGGGCATTGTCTGGGAGAGAAGATGCTGAGTAAAATAGAAAGTTCTAAGAGCCTCATGCTTTTTCTATATACTGGGAGACTAGCAATAATAGTCCTAGCCTCCATCCTGTCTTCAGCTGTCTTGCAGAACCTTGGGAAATTCTAAAAGAATATTTCAGACTGGGACTAACATTTCTTTACAGATCAGACTTGTGATTTCATTGGCACAGGGGACTCCCAGTGAGAAAACTCATCCTACCAGTGCAGATTTACAACCGGTAGAATTTATAGTATCAGAAAGTTGCCTGCAGCATTGAAAGGTAAAGTGATTTGCCCAAGGCCATTAGGTATATGTCAGGCAGGACTTGAACCCAGCTCCTTCTGACTTCAAAGCTGGCTGTTGATCCATTGCTCATGAAATCTTGAAATATTGGGAGGTCTTGGCATCAACACCACCACAAACTATTGGATGCGGACAAAAAATGATTAGCATCCAACCTGAACACAAAACCTCTCACCAGAGAATTGTTCAAAGTAGTAATTCACTGATTTTATCTTTCTGAAATGTCCAGTGGTTTGTTGTTTATCACCTTGACTATAACAGAGAAGGAGACCTGGACTGAATTTCTTTGCCATTAAGAAGGGTGGAATGAATGGTAATAACATCTTTTCTTTGTTTCAGAAGTGATCAGTTTCCTTTAGAATTATGAAGGTGGTGTTTGTCCTTTTTCAAAGACGACCAGTGACATCATGGGTGATATCTTGACTTGCCCATGAATTGGATTTAAGTTGAGGCAGAGTTGTGCAAAATCTTCAGACTCACTGTCTCTTCTGGAGTCATTGAAGTCCAGTGGCAGGACAAAAGTCAAAACAACTGGTGATGGTCCTGGATGCAGATGGCTGTTGGAACAAGTTGTTCTCATCCGCTCATTTCACCAGGGGAAATCTTCACATACTTGGGGTAGACATTCATCTAACTCACTCATGGGTTTGAGGCCTGTTGGTTACCTTCAACCTGGTTTAGCCCATCTGCCAAGACAGTTTTACTGTACGTGCTAGAGCTCCTTAGAGCCACATGTGAGAGTTGGGTGAAAGGTAGACGCCAAGAATGCATGAGCCGCCCTGAAAAGGTCTTGATAAGCCCTCACCTCAGAGGTGGGTGCTAGACTTTGAAGACCTCATACAGCCCATTGGGAAAGTCCCGATGTTTGAGTACATCCTCAAATACTTGCTAGCTGTGTGACCATCAGCAAATCACTTAACCTCTCTAAGCCTGTTTCCTCATCTATAAAATGGGGTTGCTACTTGTACCAGCCATTTCATCTCCAGTAAGGTCTTACTTGATTACTTGATTACTTTACAGTAAGATTATGTGGTACTGAAAAACCATGCCAGTGGAACATGACCTCTGTAGGAAGAATTCTAATGTAGGTCCAGGGGTTAACTGTTTGAGTTTGCAGAGTTTAATGAGGCTGCCTGGAGAGGATACAAGGTGATTATTTTGCTTGGCCACAGTGGCATTTGAAGACCATGAGCTCAGTCTTAGAGGAGTTACTATCTGTGTTACTAGAGGCAACATCAGTATTGAATTGATAGGGTACTTGTGGGGAAAGCACTTTATAGAATGCAAGTGTGAGCTCTTGCTATTTATTCTTACTGTTAAATCAGGGGAGGGACACAGACACAACTTCTGGAAGACAGCAAAGCATTTGGTCCTGTGGTACTTTCCCAGGCGGGATGATAAAGCCTGGCTTGCTTTCTTTTCCACTGTATGGCTTTGCTCTGTAGCTGCTTGTTATCTAATGGCAACAAGTATCAGCTTGGAAGATCTGTGGTCCAGTCCCTCAGGTCACTGTCACTGATTTGGATGATGATATAGAAGGCAGAGTTAAATTTTCAGATAACACAAAGCTGGGAGAGGTGACTAATATAATAGATGATAGAAGCAAGATTCATGGTAATAGATTGGACCATCATCTGTGAATCCATGATCATTTATGAGCCTAGTGAGATGAAATTTAGTGGGCACAAATGTCTGTGGCGTTTAGCTTCGAAGGTCAATTGCACAAGTAGGAAGGAGCAGCAGTTTATGTGACAAAGATCTGGGTTATTAGTTTCTATAAGCATGATAGGAGCTGTTGACAGACAGAATAATACTTTGAGAAGCTGTGATTTCATTAGTGAGGATACTTTTTTCACCAGTGCAGATTGCAACTGCTTTATAATTTAATAGCTTACCTTTAAGAATTGCCTTTGAGACTTAGCCTGTAATCTCTATTTCCCTGAGTGGCTGAGGCTGGCAGATCTCTTGAATTCAGGAGTTCTGAGCCACAGTGGGCTATGTCGATTGGGTGCCTGCACCAAATTTGGTATTAATTTAGGGAGCCCCCCAGGAGTGGGGGCACCACCAGGCTGTCTGTGCAGGGGTAAACCATTCCAGGTCAGAAGTGTAGCAGGTCAAAGTGGGATTGGGCCAATAAATAGTCCCTTCTCTTCCAGCCTGGGCAAGATAGGGAGACCCAGTCTTTAAAAAAAAAAGTCGCTCTTGCTGAAAAAAAATCAACACTGATACCAAACTGGTAATAAGCCATTGCAAAGTTAGCTGGGCTGGTCCTTGGATCAGCAGATATCTGGCCTAGGCTCTGCTGCTGACCTGGCTGTCAAGAACCCAATGTCATCTTTCTATCTTGGTGAGTCAGGCATCATTGAAGAACGTTAGTGGAGGAACAGTGTTGTATAACAATAAAGATGGGGTAAGGTGTAATATAGTAATAAAAAGGTGAATGTTGTACTAGCCAGCATTATATTATGTTGGAATATTGTGTTCGTTTCTGGGCACCACCCTAAACATCTGGTTAAAGTGTGTTCAGAGTAAGGCACCTAGTATGGTGAGGGACCAGGAACCCATGTTCTTAGGAAAAAAGAAGAAAACACTGAAGGAATTGAGGATATTTAGTATGGAAAAGAGAATGCCATTAAGTGCTGGACCGCAGGGCCATTTAACATGCTCACTCTTGGGGAATCATGCATTGGTCATACTAAGTTCATCCGTGTCATACATGGAGATCTAGAAGGGCCCTTAGGGTTCATGTAGTCCAGCCCTGCCCCTCCCCATTCTATAGAGAAGTCCAAGGCCACTGCAGGGAGACTCCCAAGAATTCCCATTTGAGCCTTTCCAGAGAAACCTCAACTCAGGGTTTTCCATTTATCTTGAGTTTTTGTACAGCAATTTGTCTAGATTGTCACCTTCCCCCTTTCCTCCATCACACTCTATTTGGTGTTGTATTTATCTATGTACATGTCTTCATCCCCCAGAAGAACAGAACTTTCTTAAAGGCAGGGACTGTCTCACTTGTGTCTTCAACACCTAGTCCAATTCCTTGCATATGATAGTTTCTTAATATATTTGTCCAGTTTAATCCACTTAGTACATATTTGTACCAGAAGAAGGAATGATAGCAACCTTGAAATATTTCACACCAAGCAAGAATGCCAGAGGAAGGAACCTTAGAGTTCGTCTTCCCAACCTGCTTATTCTCTAATGAGAAAATGCCCTTAGAGCGGTAACATTGAAGTAGAGTTGTTCTGTATTGCTTCAGCTCCCTATGGTTTTTTATTGTTACATAGGGAATGATCATGTTGGTCTGTGCACTTTAGGAATTCACACCAGAAACAAAAGGTACATGGTGTGAGGTTAGATGGGGCATCTGTTAGGGATTTCTGCAAGTCCTGGGAGATTGGATCAATGGCTTTCAAGAGTGTTTCTAACTCATTGTGAGAAAAGACTAAAGATGCTAAAAGATTAAGATAGAAGGAAGAGCCCAATCCCAAGTAACAAATGGCAACTGAAGTTTTTTAGGGTAGCCACCAAAAAAAAAAAAAGGTAGTGCTAGCTATATTCACAGTTAAGTGTAGTATTACCAACAACTCGGGTGAAGAGTTTGTGATGAATAAGTGATATCTAGGCCTATGGCCGTCTTCTCACTGAGCCCTGAGACCTGTTTACCTCACTTTGGACACAGCAACTCCCTTTCTCCTTTTGAGGGAAATGCTGTTCTAAGGTAATAGAAAGGACATAGCGAGACAGTAGCATCTTGTTCACTTTCTCCATCTGTGTACTTTGATATTTGATGGGGCTCATTGATCTTTTTCTGTGGTGTAGGAGAAAGTGCTGAACTTTGAGTCAGAGGACCTGGGTTCAAATCCTAGCCCTTCCACTTAGATGACTTGTGTGACCCCATAGAAGTTGTCACGTTCCTCTGGTTTCTTTCTATCTGTAAAAAAAGGCCAGTGGACTAAATGGCCTTTGCAGTTCCTTCCAGGTCTGAACTGATTATACTCTGATCCTCTGTGAGTACTGCCTCCAGTAGTGCAGTTTGTAACCCATTCAGGCCTGCCTGGTTTGTGCTATTCTTCTTTCCCCTCATAAATCCACCACAAGGAGTCTACCCAAACTGCTGGGGACCTTCCCGGAGATGTTTGGACAGTGCTTGGATACCTGTGGTGTATACTGGCTGTCCACAGGTTTTTCCTCACTCTCTCTACGTGACTCCTCATTCAGTTTCTCCTTCTGCACAAAATAACAAAAGCTCATTTTACTTAGGACATAAATAGCCCCTTCGCTCAGGCTGGCAGCCACTTTACCAACAACTTCTATTTTCTGATTTTGCTCACCTTCTGCATTGCAAAAGGAAGAGGTTGCTTGTAGCAATACCCATTTTGCAGCTGAGGAGGCTAACCAGAATGAGATAAAAATTCAAGCTTTAGAAACTACAAGCTTCAAGGATTATAAATTAGCCTGCAGAATTGTTTTTATTTATTGATCACCAGCAAATAGCTGAATGTCAACTTTCCTTTTGTTGGTATATATGCTTTAGGAGTTTAAGAGATTTTATTCTTGCCAGAAACCAGCAGAAATTTGGGGTTGTAGTTGTAAATTCTCCAGGCACTTCTTTCTTGGGACCTCTCCCCTGATTTTTCCTTTCCTACTTTCCTGGTAGGTATCTGGGAGTTGGGCCAGACGCCCCATTGGGGGACAGGCAGGAGCAGAGGCCTGTCTCACAGTAGTAGCTTAAAGTAGCAGCAAGGGCTGGTGCCACCCTCCTCCTTCCCCCCCACCCCCATTTGAACACACTTTCTTCCCTACTTGGTCCCAGAATGGCAGCCTCCTTGTTTTCTTGGGAGGGTGGGGATGAAGAGAAGGAAGAAAGCTGGAGGGAAAGGGGTGCGGCCCAGTCTTGCATCAGTGCAGGGAATGGTTTGAAACATAGTGCAAAAGAACTCTGGATCCTAAGGGTTTCCTCTAGAGGAGTTAGTCTGGTTTTCCTTTCCCCTAAGGGTTTATTTATGGGTTATAAGAAAAAAATGAAAGGTCAGGCAGGCTTCTGGAGAGCCCCAGGCTCTGGCTAGATTTCAATTAAAATAGTTCCCCACTGGACATATTATAAACCTTGTCGTCACCTAACCACTTTCCCTTAGAATCAGAGTGCTTTTCTGAGGTACTGCCTCTTGGGCTCCGGATATTTCTGGGAGGAGTGCCCCTACCCCTAATCCCAGCATCTGTCTGAGTTTCCTTGGAAGAGCTAACATTCAGAATCAGGCTGTGCTCCCATCCCTGAATTCTCCCTAGATAGTCCAAAGCCTTATGGCCTCGTATTACTTAAGATTTGCTTTAATAGAAAATGTTTAGAATATACCCCAATAATCTCATTCTTTCTCAGGGATTTTTGCTGTCTTTTGCTGTCTAAAGCAGTTTTCTTTCCTAAAAGCTCTCATTCTATACATCCTTTCAAGAAAAGAAAATTTACTTTGAACAAGGCTCTGTAGGAGGAGTATCCATTGTCAGGTCATTCAGGCTAATTGTTGGTTTAGGAAACGTGGTCCGATTTGTCCTTCAGAGTGCTTATCCGGCCCCCCTATTGACAGACATGGGGCGTGGACCTGATCACGTCTAGATTTTCCCCGGCTTGATTTCCTTTGGTATTAAATTAAATTAAAGTTGTGGCACCTCCTTTTGTGCCTGTAGTTACTTACTAACTTGTGAGCTGAGTTTTAAAAGCCTTGGCGGGAGGGAGGATGGGGTGTGTGTGTGATAATAATAGTAATTTACATTTGTATAGGTTTATCTAGCCTTCTGTGGCCACCGCCTGGAGTGGTATTACTTTCCTTTGTCCTAAGTATAAACCGAGGTTTGGGTAGTTCAAGTGACTTGCCCAAGGTCACCCAGCCAGTCAGTGTCCCTGGTGGTCTTGGATGCTAGGCTACCAGGTCCAGTGCTCTATCCATTACACACACTGGCTAAAATAAAAGGCCACAACAAAGGAAACATTGCCTTGTGAAATTCAACTCAATTCGACTTTGAGTTGGCACTGTACTAGAGATGCAAAGACAAAAATAAATGGTATCTACCATCAGGGAGCTTTCTGGAAGGAGACAGCACATACAAGCTAGGGATAGAACTGGGTAAGGAGGGAATCCAGGTATTCTAGGGGGAAAAATCTGAAGAGGGAAAGAGAACCAACAACTGAGACCAGCCTGATCTGAGCCTTGAAGGAAGAGAATTCCAAAAGTTGGAGATGGGCGTGTATTCCAAGCATGGGGGGCAGCTTCTGCACAGTGCTCAGAAGTGACAATTGCAGCATCGAGTTCAGAGTACACTAACTGTCCTACCTGTTGTATGGAGACAGAAGGTGGAGAAGAAGGGAGATAGCTGGGTCATGGTGGGGTCGCTGAGGGTCAAGGTGAGACATTTCTCTTGTGTCCTGGAGGCAGTGAGGGAGCCCAGCTGTGAATGAACTGGTCTGATATGTGCATCTCTATGTGTTTGTGTGTTTCTGTTTCTGAGTTGTCCAGCATATTGTTCTCTTGATGTTTGTTTCCCATTTTCTATTGGTGTGTCTGTATCTGAGTATGTTTCAGTCTTTCCCTTCTTATGTGTCTCTCTCTCCTTTGGAATTTCTTGTCTTTCCCTTAACTGGTGTAGTAGGAAGGCCGAATTTATGATCTCAAATATAATCATGTATATGTTTGAATGGTCCGAAATCGCAAGGTATGAGAGATTCTCTAAGGAGAAAACAACAAGAAATTTATTTAGGCCCCACCGCAGCAAAAACTTGA
>CM053625.1:158254306-158273273 GCA_028646595.1 Phalanger gymnotis | reverse complement strand
AAAATCTGACTTTCAAATACAAGAATCAAGAGAAGCATGAAAAGGTAAACAAGAAAGAGAAATCATAAGGGACTTACTAAAGTGGAACTGTTTTGTTTGCATTCCTACATGGAAAGATGATGTGTGTAATTCATGAAACCTCAGTATTAGGGTAGCTAAAGGGAATACACACACTCAGGGCACAGGGTGAGTTGAATATGAAGGGATGATATCTAAAAAAAAAATCAAATTAAGGGATGAGACAGGAATATATTGAGAGAGGGAGAAAGGGAGAGATAGAATGAGGTAAATTATCTCACATAAAAGTGGCAAGAAAAAGCAGTTCTTTGGAAGGGAAGAGGGGGCAAGTGAGGGGGAATGAGTCAATCTTGTTCTCATTGGATCTGACCTGAGGAGGGAATAATTGGGTATCTTACTGCACAAGAAAGAAGGAGGAAGGAGATAAAAAAGGGGGCACGATAGAAGGGAGGGCAGATAGGGGAAGAAGGTAATCAAAAGCAAACACTTTCGAAAAGGGACAGGGTCAAGGGAGAAAACTGAATAAAGGGGGACAGGATAGGAGGGAGCAAAATATAGTTAATCTTTTACAACATGAGTATTATGGAAGGGTTTTGCATAATGATACACATGTGGCCTATGTTGAATTGCTTGCCTTCTTAGGAAGGGTGGGTGAGGAGGGAAGAGGGGAGAGAATTTGGAACTCAAAGTTTTAAAAGCAGATGTTCAAAAAAAAGTTGTTTTTGCATGCAACTAGGAAATAAGATATACAGGCAATGGGGCATAGAAATCTATCTTGCCCTACAAGAAAGTAAGGGAAAAGGGGATGGGGGGGAGTGGGGTGACAGAAGCGAGGGCTGACTGGGGAATGGGGTAATCAGAATACATACCATCTTGGAGTGTGGAGGAGGTTAGAAATGGGGAGAAAATTTGTAACTCAAAATCTTGTGGAAATCAATACTGAAGACTAAAAATATTAAATAAATAATAAAATATAAGATTAAAAAAAAAAGAGTTAATTTCCATCTGCAAATTCGTTGTGGAGTAAAGTCTCCAGACATTGGGACCTGAAATAATAATGCTTAAGAAATGTTTGTTGAATTAAAAAAAAAAAAAACGAACATGCCCGTAACCAAATAACAGACTTTATAAGTGAGGGGAAAATAACACATCTAATACTAGACACCCAAGTTTCAGTAAAGCTTCTGATTCTCATTCCAAAATTAGGCCAACTAGGTCTGGAGGACATTCCTGTTCTATGTACAAAGGAAGATTCTATTCAAAAACAGTGTTCACTTAACAGCTTATTAAAGTCATCCCAGGATCTAGAATACCAAAATTATTCATTTCTTAGGCTAAGGATTTGTTTGATGCATTTATTTAGCAAGGTCTTATTAACGGTTCTAAAGACAGCAACTGCATTTAAAATGACAAATGAGCAAAAATGGTCAGTTGAAGATAAGAGGAAGCTCAATAGAATCAAATAGGAAGTGGCATATATATACTAAAGGGAGAGGGATTAATGGCATCTGCATGGACCACATGGGATAAATAACTAAGCTGATATAAGTGTAGTTAAAAAAGCCACGGGAGTGAAACTAAAAGTCAAGTTTAACACTTGAATTTAAAAAAAAAAATCAACTTCACAAGAACAAGATGTTGAGGCAAGGCTAGACGGCTGTTTCTGAGAATGATTTAAGGGCTTTACTGGGCTCTAATCTCAAAACGAGTCAATGATGTGATGTGGTCACAAACAACAACAAAACCTGATGTGATCTTTAGCCCCATTAAACGGGCTGGGGGTGGAGGGAGAGAACAAGCATTTATTAAGCACCTACCATGTGTGGGCCACTTGACAAATAAATATTATCTCATTTGATCCTTACAATGACCCTGTGCTATTGTTATCCCTTTTTTACAGTTAAGGAAACTGAGACAATCAAAGGCTAAATGACCTGCCCAAAGTTCTATACAGTTTGTATCTGAGGCTGGATTTGAATTCAGGTCTTCCTGACTCCAGGCCCAATGCTCTTTTCTTATGCCTCTGGAACCATTCCAGGAATAAAAAGAGAGGTAGTAATCTGCCCTGGTCAGATTAAATCTAGGATATTACATTCAATTATGGAGGTCTTTTTTTATGAAAGACAATGATGAGCCAAAGACTGCCCAGAAAAGGGCAACTAGAATGGCGAGGAAAGGCTTTGCGTGTGTGTCACATGAGGTTCAACTGAAACAGCCATGGACATTGAGCTTGAAGAGAGGCAGGACAGTGGCCTTCAAGCATCTTAAGGTATACATATATTCTGTTCAGCTCAAAGGCAGGACTAGGGTGCTAAACGTTTTACAAATAGTACCCAATTTGATGCTCACAACAAACCTGGGATTATTAGCCTCATTTTACAGTTGAGGAAACTGAGACAGACAAAGCCTAAATGACTTTGCCAGGGTCACATAGCTAGTAAAAATCGGTGACATTTGAACTCAGACTTTCCTGACTCTGGGCCCAGCTCTTCATCCAGTGTACCACCTCGCTGCCTAGTGAGGAAGTGATTGATAAGGTGGGGAGCAGAGCAAGAGGAAGGACTCCTTTAGCCATGCATTTTTAAGAGGTATTAACTAAGATGAAAACAAGAAAATCAAGAGAGTTCTGCTTGGCAGGTGGATGTCCAAGCTGAGTTGAAGACACTGGGCCTGTGGGCCAAGAAGGTCAATGAAACCTAGGTCCAAACACGATGATAAAGAGTCATGAGACTGGGACTAAGAGGGAGACATAATGGTCTACAGACTATGGTCAGCAGAAAAAGAAAACTCAGAGGAGAGGCAGAGTGAAAGTGAGTTATATCTGAATCCAGAGACACCTAGTAACAATCTTCCCTTTAGGTTGGGAAACTGAGGCAATGAGCAGTTAGGACTAGAGAACAGCAAGAGTGGCTGACATAAGGCATTATAAAATTCACAATGTGAACATTGTCTCATTTATCTTTATGGCAGTCTTCTAAGGTAGGTTCCACAGGTTATTACTATTCCCATTTTAAGGATGAGGAAGCTGAGGATATGATCCTCTAGGGTACCAGCAAAGCTAGGGAACTGTGTACAATACTTCAGGTACGGTCTGACAAGAGAAGAGTTCAGGGAGACTGTTTCTTCTAGTGCGCTGGGCACTATGCCTCTAAAGCTAGTCAAAGATCACCTTAACTTTTTGGACCGCTGTGCTGACTCATACTCAGCTTGAGGTCCATGGACAATCGCAGATCTCTTTCAGACAAATTGTGTTGTCAGCTGAGCCTTCCTTCACTATTCTTTATAGTAAAGTTGATTTTTTTCAACTCCCTAATCTCTCCTGGGAAAACCCATTATCTATCCTGGTTTGTCAGTCAGTCAATAAACATTTGAGCATCTACTATTTGCTAAGCCATGGAGATATAAAAAGAGGCAAAAAAACAGTCTCTGCCCTCAGGGAGGTTACATTCTAAAGAAGGAGACAATAAAATCATACAAACAAGCTACAAAAAAGATAAACAGGAAATAATTAAGAGAGGAAAGGGTTTGGGAAAGGCTCCTTGTAGAAGGTGATAAAGGAAGCCAGAGAAGCCTGGAAGAAGGGGGGCGTTCAAGATACTGGGGAAAGGCAGAGGAACTGCCCGAAGCCAAAAAATGAGTATTGTTCTGGGAACAACCAGGAGGACCATGTCACTGGATCAAAGAGTACATGACAGAGAGTAAGGTATAAGAAGACAGGAGAGGTAGCAGGGACTAGGTTATGATGGGCTTTGAATGCCAAACTGAGAATCCTGGAGGTGATAAGGAGTCACAAGGGAATTTACTGAGGGAGGGCAGAGTGGGGTGACATACTCAGACCTGTGCTTTGGAGAAATCACTTTAGTGGCTGAATGAAGAATGGATTGGAGTGGGGAGAGACTTGAGGCAGACAGACCCACCAGCCGGCTATTGCAGATAATCCAGGCATGAGGTGATGAGGGCCTGCACTAGAGTGGTGGCAGTGTCAGAGGAGAGAAGGGGGTATGTGTCAGAGATGGTACAAAGGCGAAATCAACAAGTCTTGGCAACAGGTGAAAGATAGTAAGGAGTAGAGGAGCTTAAGAGACTAGGAGGAGGGTGTTGCACTCAACAGTAATAGGGAAGATAGGAGGGAGGGTTCAGGGGGAAAGATAATGAGTTCTGCTTTGGACATGTGGAGTTTAAGGTGCTACTGGACATCCAATTCAAGATGCCTGAAAGGTAGCTGGAGATGTAAGACTGGAAGTTCAGCAGAGAGGCTGGTGCGGGACAGATATGAGAATCACCAGCATAGAGATAGTACTTAAATCTATGGGAGTTGACAAGATCATCAAGTGAAGTAGTGTAGAGGGAGAAGAGGAGAGAAGAGAGAAAGGAGGGGAGGGGAGGAAAGGGCGCAGGAGAGAACCCCAAAAGACACCTATGGTCAGAGTGCATGATCTGGAAGAGGACCCAGCAAAGAAGAATGAGAAGGAGCAGAGAGATAGGTAGGAGGAGAACCAGAACAGAGCAGCGTCCTGAAAATCTAGAGAGAATATTAAGAAGACGACGATCAATAGCGTCAAAGGCTGCAGAGGTCAAGAACCAGGACTGAGAAAACGCCACTGGATTTGGCGACTGAGAGATCACTGGTAACTTTAGAGAGAGCAATCAGGTAGAATGATGAGGTCAGAAGCTTCACTGTAAGGGGCTAAGAAGAGAGTGAAAGCAGAGAAGGTGGAAGCGCCTGTTGTACATGGTCTTTTTGCCACAAAAGGCAGAAGAGATATAGAACAAGTAAGCAAGTAAGTATAGCAAGTAAGCATTGTTAGAGGATGAAGGAGACATAGACATGATTGTAGGCAGCGGAGAACAAGCCGCACTCACAGAGAGACTGAAAATAAGTGAGAGAATGGAGATGACACAGAGGTGATATGTTGGAGACAGAAAGGAACGGAATCGCTTGTGTAGGCAGAGGGGTTAGCCTTAGGAAAGAGCAAGGCCACCTCTTCATGTGACAGGTGAAGGAGGAGAGTGGAAGAAGGCATCTGAGTGATATGAGATGAAGAAGAGTAGAGAAGAGGGAGTGAATGGCCTCATCTTTTTTCTGTAAAATATGAGGCAGAATTCTCAGCTAAGAGGGTGGAGAGAGAGGGAGGCGGAACCATGGAAGGTTTGAAGAGGGATAAAAACATTTAGAAGAGCTGCTTTGGAGAGGTGGATAGCGAATTGATAAGGGAGGCATAGTAAGACTGCCTAGCAGCAATGAGGGTCCAGTTGAGGTTGTGTAATGTGAATTTCTAGTGGACCCAGTTAGAAACGTTGTGTGATTTTCTCTACTTTCATTCCAGAGAATGTGTGTAGGAGCAACAAACGATGGAAGTGATCCAAGGCTGAGGCTTGTCAGGGTACAACTGGCATTCTGATAAATGGGTTAGGGATTCAAGAGAACAATATAGGTGGAAATGGTCAAGATGAGGAAAAGAGAAGGGAGCGGCTAGTGCAGGGATGATGGGAGGCCCTGAGAAAGAACTGAGAGATCAAGGGATTGAAGGTCACAATGTGCAGGTAAAGGAAGACAAAGGAAAAGGTGAAAAGCCTGCAGATTGTGGTCAGATAAGGGGATTTCAGAATTCTTGAACTTGGAGACGTTTCATTTATGACTAATGGAAAGATCAAGGATATAACCATCTTTGTGTGTGACTGAGATGAAGTGGAAGAGTAGATCACAGAAAGTGAATCAGTTGAGGAACTGAGTGGTTAGGGTGTGAAGGAGAGTCACTATGTATGTTGAAGTCTCCTAGTATGAGGGCAGGAGTCGAGGAGGAGAGAAAAACTGTGAGGTATCAAACTCATAGAGGAAGGAAGGGGAGTGAGCTGGGAGCCGGTGGACAACAGGATTTTAACTAATCTACCAAGATATGAAAAGCATGAACCTCAAAGGAAAAGGAGTTACTGAGTGATAAAGGCAGGGAGAGAGCCTGGTAGTGGCTACAGAGAGCAAGGAGTAATCCAACTCTCCCCCTCAACCAGTGGAGTGAAGGGGTGGCTAGGGAGGCTGTGTTGTCAGGAAGGAGCTTGGTTTTAGTAACAGCTAGAAGATGGAAGGAGTGAGACATTAAAATATCTAGGATGAAGGGAAGTTTGTTGCCTATGGAACAGGCATTAGGGAAGACACAGTGGAAAGATGGCATCTGGTTGGACCTTTGGAATGGGAGAGTTGGGAAGGATGAGAATAAGGAAGCAGGTGATGGATGCGGGGTGGGTTTGGACGATGATCTACAGAGGTTCAGAATAACTGAAATTCATAGGGTATGAGCTGGTATAAGAATGTTCACCACTGAGTGGAAAGTGGCACTGCTCTTTTCAGGAGGCTGGAGATGGGGCTGGAGATAGATGGAACACATGATGAAAGGCAGATGGTCAGATTAGAGGCCCTATTTCACTACTCCTCTTCCCTCTGAAGGCTAGAGATTCAGCAGGAAACTGCACAGCAAAAGATGGAAGTACCCAGTCTCCACCGACTTTCCTCTTTGTCTTCCCTCAAGGGACAGGTACAGGAGGAAATGGAAAGCCTGAGCATCTATTTGCACCAAGGGTTCCTTCACATCGGGAGGACAAAGGGAGTTGTGTGCTGGCACAGACAGGGGTCACTCTGATAGCCCCTAGCAGCCTTCTCTCAGGGGACACAAGCATCAGGAGATAGAAGGTGTGTGGCTAAAGGAAGGTGTCCAAAAGAAGGTTTGTTCCCAAAAAGGGGAACAGAAAGAACTCAGTCACATAACATGTAAATTCCTTGAGGGCAAAGACTGCTTAATTGTTGTCTTTGTCTCTCTCATTACCACCTCCCTCCTCCCTCGGCACGACTGTAACATACATAGGCATTTAATCAATGCCTATTAATTGACAAAAAAATAGTCCTGAAAACATTGCAGTGTGTGGTTACCACCAACAGATGGTGCTTTTGTTTGTCAAACCATAGAAATGGGATCAATAGTACCCTAACACTACACTCCCTCAAAAAGATTAAACCTTCCCTCCATGTTCTCAAAGGAACCAGATAGTGAGGCTTCATGTTAACCCGGGAGATCATCAGTCCCACTCCTTCAATTTTCAGATAAGAAAACTAAGACCCAGATGAGTTAAGTGGTTTGTCCAGTTACATGAGTTAAGGAGATGACCTCATAGCCAGCTCTTTCCATAGGCTGTCCTAGACTAGGATAGTACAGAGCAGATGGTAAGGGCATGGTCCCAGGGACTGCTAAAGGAGACAGAAAGCCTGATGACTTGTTTGTGCTTCCAAGTTTAACCTGCCACAATATTACCTAGATATTCAACTTATTTTCTCAAATATCTAGTCCCTTCTTTATCCCTTAATCTTTGACCCAATGCATCTATGCTCTGTAACTGAGCCTTTCTAAATCCTTAGCTTTGTTTTCTACTCTGAATCTGCCTGATTTTTTCTCCTGAGTTTCATTATACCATTAGAATAAAATTTTAGCCAAAGGAAATACCCGAGCCAACTGGAAATTGGGACTTATTCATCTTCTTGTCCACCCTGAATCCCCTTAAAAAACTTCTTCTCCCAATCCCCTTGTCTGCCATCACTCCTTTCCTTAATACCCAGGCTTGAAGCCTTGGAGTCTCCTTCTCCTTAGCTTCCTCTCTCTCAATCCCAATCAATCGGTCAACACTTACTAAGCCTTCATCTGCTTATATCTGTGTTGTTCTGAAAGATCACCTTCCTAAGTTGTTGAGGCTCTTCTACCCCCTCATTCATCTTGTGTATTGATGTTAGATCAATCTTCCTTAAACACTGCCTTTCTTACATCACTTTTTCTGTTCCAAAAACCATCAGTGGCTCCCTAATTTCTTTCTGGCACATCAAGTCTAATCTAAACCCTATTCCCTGGCCTCCTCATCACATTTTGACCCCTCTCTGCCTATCCAACCTTCCCAACTGTGACTGTCATGCCCATTACCCAGAGTCATGGACAGTATCATGACTTCATTAAAGTTTCCCTGCCTGCTCTTGACTTCAACGGTCTTCCTTTTTCTCTGAATTTGTATTACTACTTATTGTTTATACCATTCAGGTTAGAATTTAATTATATGCTACCGTATATTCTATGCTATTGTTTCATATGTTGTTTTTGTCTCTGAGACTACTCCTTGAAAGCAGGGCCCAACTCTCATATTTTTTCTGCATATACATAAAAACTTGTGGTTGTTTAGCTTGGACATTCCCATGTTTGACCCAAGTTGGGTGTCAACTCACCCATGTTAAGAGGAGTGGTAAGTGCCATGATCCCATAGTAGGAGAATGCACCAGTTTCAAACTTCATGTTCTCCTTCCCAGCTTCCACTTCCACCTTTCCCTGAAAGGACATAGGTATGAGGGCTACAAATAAAGGAAAGAGGAAAACAAGACCAGGAAAAGAGGAAAGGCAGAAAGAAGGTGGGGTAATTTGGTTCCATCTAGCTGAGATGAAGAAGACTATTTTTAGAAGGACAAGGATTGGGAACAGGTAGCTCTCTTAAGGAAAAGGTACAGTAGAACAAAGAGGGGCCTCTCTAGTACTGCGCCTTGAAGTCTTCTGTGATCAGGATGTCAAAGCTCAAAAGGTGCAAGGGCAGAGTTCTGAGTTCCCAAGGCACACGAGACATTACTGTGATAGGAGATCAGCATGCAGCCAGAGGCTGGGGAGTGAAGGAAGTAGGGTAAAAGGAGATCAGGTCAGGCAGTAAGGCCCAGAGAGAAGACAGAAAGGAATGGACCAGGCTGCCTATTCGATGAAAGGGGGAGCTTACCTGCAATATGAGGATGAAGTAGTCAGCAGATTTGTTTCGAACGTATAGGTAATGCCGGGCACTAAGTTTATGGCGTTCATCAAACTTCAGCTCTTGAATGACATCTGGGTACTTTAGCATACGAAGGAGGATCTTCTCAGATATCATTGAGGGACCGAAAAGGGGCAACTCTATGGAAGACAGGAGATGATGCTGTCATAGGGATGTGGATCCCTCTTCCTCTGGAAGTTCTTTATAGAAACCTTCAGAATGAGGTTTCTTTGTGCCTACATTTGGAAGGAAGGGCACTTAAAGTTCCTTCACTGGAACTGGTCTCACTATTGGTTTAGAGTCCTATCAGAGAAGGCTCCAGACCCCTAATGTACCTTTCCCCCATCACTAATAAGGGGAAATGCCATATATTCCTGACCTCAAAGGATTCTGACAGGCAAAATACTGTAGAAGGAATGATGAGGGAATCAGTTTGGAGGCAGGGGGAATGGAACTGGGAGGAGGGACGCGAGAGGAACAGAAGCAGGAGGGAAGAAAGGTATGCCACAGGCCCTTAAGGTCTCCCAGAGATAAAAATATAACAATGCCTTCAGCTAGTTGAATAGAGATAAGGATAAGAAGCCAGGAATGTCTATTTTGTCAGCTCTTTTTGAGGGAACTATAAGATGGAAGAAGTGTTGGGGGAAGCAAAACGAAGAGGAACCCTTACAAAATTTAAATGAGGACCATGGGCCCTGTCACAGGTGGCAAATATGACTCTGTTAACATGAGTGTGAGAACATGTATCTTGTATGCACTGGCACTAGAGTTATAAATGCCTCCTCTTCCCTTTTACATGTCCCTGTATAGGGCTACCCAGAGCCATGTGTCAGCAAGGGACCTACACGGATCACCCCCTGCCTGATGCCAACTTTTTCTCCTCCCCAGTGATCTGGCACAGGCACCATTTTCATTGAGGTCCTTTATGATCTTTAGCACCTAACTCTAGATTTTTGCTGGGAGTGTGGAATAGATACTCATTTATAAGGCAAACAACCTGCAATCCCAGGGGAAAATCAAGCTTTATCCTCTCCAGAGGCGGATATACTGTCCTTAACCCTTCACACACTCTTTACCTCATTGTGTTACTCCACTGAGTTAGCTAGAGGCTAAATGTTTGGGTTTTTTTTTAAATCACCGTCTCTGATCTCCTTGAAAACTATACATTACATTTCACAAATCAGTACCCCCCCTCCACTCACCCTACCCTACCATTTCTTCCTTATGGGCTTACCAGTCGCCAGGAATCGATGAGCAGCCAGAAGCAGCTGGGGTGAGATTTTTACTCTCATCTCATTGTCAGGATCCTTGAAAGCTGAGAAATCTCGCTTGTTCTTTTGATTGCCTACCCGTTTTCGGCTCCGGTTGTCAGCTGCAAGAGAAGGGGTTTGGGTTCAGTTTGGCCTGATGGGCTTGTCACTTTGAATTGCCCCAAATAGGAAGGAATTTGTTTCTCCCATGTCCAGACCCTCTCCCAAGCACAATGAACTCTAGGTCAATTCATAGTCCTAAGGCTGTCGCTAACATGTGAAAACCGGAATAAACGTATAATAATGCCTTCAGCTAGCTGAACTTCAGGCTGTTGGCAGGGCCTCTAAGCCTTCTTAGAAGGATGGTGCCCTTGTTGCCATGCTCTTAGTCAGGACTAATAGACTCCAAAAAAAGAGGAAGGGGGGGAGAAGAACTTTTGGTGCTCTACTATGACGTGGGTGAAAAGGGAAAGGGTGAGCCTTACTGTACATATCGGACTCATCCAGGATCTCCGATTTGATGATCTCCTCAATGACATCCTCCAGAGTCACCAATCCCAAGACTTCATAAAAAGGGTCACCCTCACCCTCATTGTTCACCTTCTGCACAATGGCCAGATGGGATTTCCCTAGGGAACAAGATGAGAATGAAATAACAGGAATCAAAGGCCAAACCTACCAGTTGGGCCACAGATTTCTCTCCAAAAGTATTACCTCCTTTGAAGGAGCATTTATTTGTATAGAAAAACAAGTAGGCTTAGCCAGAATAGATATGCTCAACGAGAAGAAAAGTAATGACTCAATCAATTAAATAATCAACAGGCAGTTATTTGGTGCCCACTTACACACCACCAGACACCATGCTGGGCACTAGGAATATACATACCAAAGTGAGACAGTGTGGAGCCTCCAGGAGCTGACATTTCACTAGGGAGATAACATTTTACAGGTGGTAGGTCTACAAAGAGTCAGGGGCTTGTGAAAGAGATTCACGCTTTTACATGTTTTGTTCTCCTAAACATATAGAGTATACTGAGAGCTACCGATGAAAGGTAGGCACTATGACAAAGACTTTATTTATCTTTAGACATGCCCTATGTACCTGTATGTGTACACAATGCGCAGATATTCACTCATTCATTCAACAGGAATTAATTATTAAGCACCAACTAACTATATGCCTGGCACTGTGCTGAGTCCTGGGGATATAAGAGTCACCTCTAGGAGTTTTCATTCTATTGGACTATACGCCCACAAACAGGGCATAAGGATGACACACAGTTCCAAATATCCCTGTCTTCATTTTTCCACAAATATAATTTTCCCATGGCACACACACAGCTGCACATCTATAGCTCATGAGATAGCCCAAGGCACATTTTCTTAGTTCCCAAAGCTATTAACAAATTAGCCCAGGCTGTGATTAGACCATTCAAGGGCTGCAATTAGGGAGGGGGCTGTCCACTTCACGCAAAAAGGAGGGTATAAACTAGAAAAGCCCACAAATGACCAGAGCTGTGGGAAGCTGCTTAGCTTCCCAGCTTGAGCTTCTGAGGGCAGGCAGAGGCTTGTCTTTGAAGGATTTCTCACTCCTCAGACCTTCATCCAAAGGGCAGTGAAAGTTCATTTCTCTGACTGTCCCAAAACACTGGGGAGGGAAAACAGATGATAAGGATTGGCTTAATCCACAAATGGGACCATGTAAACCCCACACATGTACAGACATATGGAAACATCACAAAGACAAAAGGACTCGTAAAGAGCATGTCAATTCCACACTGTTGCCTACCTCTTGCTAAGTATATCTGGCAAAATACTATGTTCATAAATCTTAAAACAGCAACAACAAACTCAGCACCCACTCTAATTACCAGCAAATACTCAATTCAAATGGATCTGTGATTCACTGATGTATATACCAGTCACAACTCATCCATGCCAGCCCATCCAGTGAGAATGTCTGTGTCTTAAGTTTGCCATGGGGGTCCAGCTAAAAAGCTGGAGGCCTTTTTTAATTATCCTGACATCAGGAGGATCCCAGTGTCAAGTCTATGGTGAAGACAATTTGATGACAGCAATCTAATTATGCTTATTATAGACTTTCCTAAGTTTCCCAGGTCAACAAAGCCCAACCAGACCACCCCCTCTCCGTCTAACACAACACTCACTATCATTTCCCTAAGGCTGTCCTCCCCTCTACCTAACTCCTCTGTCTGTCTGGAGTACCACCGTTCTTCCCTTCTCCTAGGTTTATAACCTTAGCATTATATCCTACCATTCACTCTCATTCACTTCACAAACAATAGCTGTTTCTATTTGTACAACATCTCATGTCAGATCCCTTCTCTACACTCACACAGGCATCATGCTTCCTCTCTCACCTACATCACTGAAAAAACTTCCCAGTTGGTCTCCCTCCTTCCAGTCTCTTCCTTCTCCAAGCCGGTCTCCACGCAGGGGCCAAAAACACTGCTTATACCCATATCTGACCATATTCTCTTTGGCTTTTAAAGCCTTTGACCATTTGGCCCCAATGTTCTGTTCTGTTTCATTATACCAGTATACCTCTCATACACCAGAATCCAAGCAGGATGAACTCCTTTCTTTCTGGCACACAGCCGTCCATCACCCCGCTCTGTACATTTGTCCCAGCCATGGCCCACACCCACTAGCTCCTTCTCTCTGCCTCAATGAATCCCTCTGTTCTTTCAAGATGCAACCCAAACACCATCTTCAAATCTACATGGTACTTTCCTGATCTCCTCAACTGTTCTCCCTCAGTAACTGCCCTGCATTTCTTTCTTATTTATTCTGAATATGCTCCCATGTTTAATACTTGATGACTGACTGATACATGTTGTTTTCTATAACAGAATGTAAGCTCCTTGACAACAGAGACTGCTATATTTGTTTTGGCTTTGTATTTCCAATGCCTTGTACATGGGAGCTACTACAATGAGGGGCTACAAAGAACAGAAAACTAGGATGAATAGTTGAATAATGAATAGTTGAACAAATTCGGGTATTTGAATGTAACAGAATATTATTGTGCCATAAGGAATGATGTTGAGAGTGGCTTTGGAGAAACCTGGGAGGGCTTGCTACATTGTGAAATAAGCAGAATCAAGAGATCAATTTATATAATAACAACATTATAAAAACAAACATAACAACAAAGTCACATGGACTCTGATCAATAAATAACCAACAATGATTCCAGAAGACTGTTGGTGAAGCAGTCTCCTGAAAAAAAGGTGATAGACTTAGGGTGCAGAATGACACATATAGTTTTGGGACTAAGGCAAGAGAGAATTTTGTTTTGTTTGACTATGTATATTTGTTCCGAAGATATTACTTTTAATAGTGATGGTGGGATGGTGAGAGAAAATAGATATTAACTGACAAAAAAACCCTAAAATTTAATTTCAAAAAAGGTGTGTATGGGGGGTGTCTCTCTCAATTGTTGTCTTTATCAATCTGCCATTATCACTAGCTCAGCTAACAAGAGAAAGACCCCCAAATCAAAGGAGACAAATATCAAGGAAAACTCTAAGCATGTCAAAAGTGGCCTGGTGGCCAGAGAAACTCAGGGCCTGAGAAGCTAGGTAGGATAGAGAACAGAGGAGAACCCATAATTTCTCTAAACTAAGACAATCAACCGAAGGTGAAGAGGATGGGGGGCAGCTGCGGATGTAAGGAGTCCCTCATCCCAATGGATAACTCTATCTGTGGATCCCAGTACAGTTCAGTTTTATTTTCTTTTATCATGTATATTTTACAACTGGGAGGGACCTCAGAAGCCATCTAGTAATTTTATACATGAAGAAACTGGGGCCCAGAAAAATGAAATGATTTGCCCAAGGTCCTACAAGGTGGCTATGTAAGACCCAGACTTCCAGACGCTCAGTCTGCTGTTCTTTCTTCTGTACAGCACTAGATCTTTCCTTTTATTTTTGGTTTTGACTTTGACAGTTTCCCCCTTTCCAAACTCGCTCTTTTCCCTCAGGAAGGGGGCTTCCTACTTAGTAACATGTCTCTCTAAGAGAAAGAGTCATCCTTCTCATCATGGAGAGACTTGATCCCAGGGCCTCAATAATCTGAGAATACTTCATCCCACCCACAAAACCCTCAATCCCCACAAACCCACCCCACAGGCTCTTGGGGAGACACACATCAGGACAAACAAACAATTTAAAAGTTGAGTTGGGTCTCTCTGGCTAAAGCTATGATTTCAGATTTAATGACAGTAATTATACCTTATGCAGTTGAAATGAGCTAATTCCTTTTGTGGGATCATTCTGCTGTCCTCAGCCATACTGCCTTCTCTTTAGTCCACGTGGTACACTGGATGGAGTGCTGGACTGGAGTCAGCAAGACTTACTGGCTATGGGAATAAGCCCCTTCATCTCCCTGAGCCTCAGTTTCCTCAACTGTTAATGAAAGAAGTTGGCCTAGAAGGCCTCGGAGGGCCCTTCCAGCTCTGAATCTATGACCTCATACATCCTCGGGGTACTCTTCAATTTGATTGGATTCACTCTAGCCAAGTCTCACATTTAAGCTCCAAAACACCTGGCATGGGCAATGTATCAACGTGCTAAGGCCAAAGGAGAGCACATCTTAGGCTCATACACCCTCCCATACACATACAGAGCTCCCTTAGGCCAGCTTTACACCATCAGATCTCATTACACTCAGTATCAGAGAACATTAGAGCTGAAGGGAAATAAGCCATGTAATTCAACCTCCTCGTGTTAATGACAACAGTGGTAATACCTGATATCGGCATACCACTTGCAATGAGCTTTATATATATTATTTCACGTAAGCCTCACAATTGTGATGTGGGCACTACTGGTATTATTAGCCCCATTTTGCAGGTAAGGAAGCTATGTCGTGCAGTAGGTAGAGCCCTAGCTCTGGAGTCAGGAGGACCTGAATTCAAACTGGCCTCAGATACTTACTAGTTGTGTGACCCTGGGCCAGTCATTTAACCCTGTTTGCTTCCATTCCTTACCTGTGAGCTGGAACTAGAGAAGCAAATGGCAAAGCACTCCAGTATCTTTGCCCAAAAAAAATCCCAAATGGAGTCATGGGGGAGTCAGACACAACTGAAACGACTCAACAACAACAAACTGAAGCTCGGGGAGGTAAGGTCATTTCCCCAGAGTCACACAGCAGACAAGTTTGAGAGGTGTGATTTAAACACGTCTTTTCTGACTTTCAATTCACCAAACAACTGCTTATATCACATTGACTCTAAGGTCCAAAGTCACAGGCAGCAGTAGGAGCAGAGAGTGCCCAGGTGATCTAGACCTGTCTAGTCCTCTTTCAGCTATAGCACAATTACCTCTATACTGTAGTACAAACATCTGGTGTGATAATAGAAAAATGATCAACAAAATATAACCATGCTAAGTCAGCCTATAAGAATTTAGGTTTGTACTAATTCTGCCCCTGGCAAATGTTACTCAGCAAAAGTATGAAATATATGGCATTACTCAGGACTTTGATGTTTATGATACATTAACATGAAACATAATTGTTAAATTCTAGTAAGAATGGTAATTTTTATGAGCTTAGCCCATTTAAATTAGCAGTCATTTGTATGTGTTTATTATAGAACTGGAAAAGAATAATTACATTTCTTTAAGAATATTTCCTATTTTAGATTTCCTGCAACTGGAAGAGAACTCTTCTTCTATCTTCTTTTCAACCTAAAGTGAGCTTTCACTGAAGAACTTTTAAGAGCAGTCTGGTAACCAGTAATGGGGCAGGGGAGAGAGATGAAGCAAGCCCCTGAGTATTAACTCCTACATCCTCAATGTGACAAATATTGGTGAAACATTTGCTCTGTGACAGGCAGTCCCACAGAGCAGGGAGAATACCCCTCCCCTACAAGGTCCCTGGGCAAAGTATTTATTCACAGGACCACAGGCTTAAGAAGTCCTTTATCTAAGCTAAGCTCAGTGAAGGGACTAGGCCCAGATCACAGGACACAGGTCACCAGAGGCAGAGATAAGATTGAAAGCCCAGTTCTCCAAAGCAGCCTTGCAGCCTGCAGTCCTCCCAATTCAAAGACCTTTGAAGAAGTGAAAGGATGACTTCAGAAACCCAAGAGGGGGAAAAGGGAAGAGGAAGAAACCAAAGACTTTATGACTGTCCTGCAGTTTTTTCACCCAGCTTTCTAACTACTGGCTGGAAAGGAGCTCAGAAGCCAGGTGGTCCAATCCCCTCATTTTGCAGCTGAGCAGAGCCCCAGTGGGGTGAAATCACCTTTCCAAGGTCATCCAAGGGTGTTAAGCATCAGAGGCTTGAACTCTGCCAGGTCAGTCCTCTGTCCGAGCCCAGTCTGCTGCTCTTCTCCAGGTTCTCCTTACCCCCAACCCACTGCCCACTTCTTGCAATGACCCAGCCTGCAGCCTACTATTCTTCCACTTCTTGCTAGAAGGGAGGGAATGTAAAGGGTAAGAATTGGGGACAAAACAGTAGGTTAACCTGAACTGGCCCAAGGATAGTTTGATTAGCCCACAAAATAATATTCTGCAATCTCTACCCTAGACACCTTGGGAGGGAAGGTGTGGAGAACCATTGCTAATGGCCGCTATTTCCTGGCCAGTTAGAATCCCAGCCCAATCTCCCATAAAATCCTTTACAAACAGTCAAAAGGTAGAGAAGAAATTATCAGTTTTAAGGTCCATAACATCTCAGAGAGAGCCTACCCGCTTCCCTCTATCTCTCCTGGCTATGGAAGGAGGTATCTTAATGTTTACCATGCTCTCATTTTCCTGGCACATTCCTGCCTGGCTCTGGAGACCAGTATGGAAAAGAATTCACAAATTTCAATGGTGCCAATATCACTAAACTAGACCTTTCTTCATCATTAGCATCTCAGATTCCTTTGTTCAATTTCTGACTTTGCCCCTGCTTAGCTAAGTCATCAGGGTAAATCCTCTTTGGGTTACCTCAGTAAGGTGGTTAGGGAAAAGGGGAAATGATTCCAATCTCTGGCATGTTTCATTAGGGTGTGCACTCAGGAAATTGTATTTTCTAAATTTTCATTAAAGTTGAACATTTACTGAATGATTAATCATAAAGATTATTCTTGTCAAACTAAAGAAACTTTAAAAACTAAAATTGATTTTTAAAATTAACTAAACTTTAAAAATATAAACTTTTAAATAACACACAGAATATCCATTGTTTGAAGACACTATGTTGTGCCTGAACACACCCAGCACGCACATCCTGCGCCATCAACGATTCCAAACCAATCCCTAGAGGGGCTAGACCCGATCTGAGCGCTTTAATTCCAAATCCCATAAGAAATGATGAACTACAGGTTATTAGTCCCTATGGTATGAAGACATGGCAACAACTCTGGAGTTTATGCTCAAGCAAAGAGAGAGTGATCATTCTACTTTCCCAGGACTTTCCCCTGCTTTTCTCTACCTTCTCTCCAGCCCATGGGGAGGATTAAACCGGCTAACTCCCTGGCTATTAATAGGTGCTGACCTCAACCAGCAGGAGGACAAGCAGGCGAGGGAGGGCGAGGCCTGGAGGCCCATCTCAGTAAGAAAGCCTGAGGGCGGGTTCTCCACTGGAAGACAGAAGTAGCCTAGAGTGGGAGGGGGGTGCCCCCAAGGACAACCTTTGCTCTTCTCCTTTTCACTGCTCAGTCTATACTTTCTGCCACTCCCAGGCTCTCTGGGGCAGTTCCTCAGGTTGGTTTGGATATGAAAGTCTGCAAACAAAGCGTAATCCATATTTTGCCTGGCTTTCTGGATAGGGCTGGGTTGCTAAGGGAAAGAAGCCATGGTCAAGAGGCAGTAGCCCCACAGGAAAAGAGTGATTAGACGGTTTAATAAAGGTTTGTTGACTGACACATAAACCCAAAGTTACTCCTCTTCCCCAGGTCCACCTTCCCCCAAAGCTCAGGAAAACCCCTTTGGGGCTGGCCTCAACACAGCACCAGACATCACTTGAATATGCAGGATTCCCAACACAAGAAAAACAAAGGCTGATCCGGGGAGTGATTACAGCAGGCTCCAAGGGCAGCCCCAAGCGCAGATCCTCCAAGTCGGTCCACCATGTCTAGTGGGGGCCTGGACAGCTGAAATAAAAAGCTGGGGAAAGGCCAGGACACTATAACTGGCCAGAGAACCAAAGAGTTACCAGCCCCTCTAGAAGGGTGCAAGGCATCGAAGAAGTCTGGGGGCAGCCCTCTCCCACCCCCAACCAAGGATCTGGAGAAAACATCAAGAAAAAGCGGGTTGTTTCAAGACAGAAAGCCTTTTTTAACAGGAGACTGCCCCGTTCCTCAAGAGCTCCTCAAGAGCCAATGAGTCTTGCAAAATAAAGTAACTCACTACCTAGAGCAAAGATGGGGTGTCTGTTTTATTTTTATTTGTCTATTAAAGATTCAGGCTGGCTTAGGCAGCTAGGTGGTGCAGTGGATAGAGTGACAGGCCTCGAGTGAGGAAGACTCATCTTTGTGAGTTCGAATCTGGCCTCAGATACTTACTAGCAGTGTGACCCTGGGCAAGTCACTTAACCCTGTTGGCTTCAGTTTCTTTATCTGTAAAATGAGCTGGAGAGGGAAATGGCAAAACTCAGTTGAAACTCAAATTTTTTTTTTTGGTAAATGAATGTAAAAATTGTCTTTACATGTAATTGGGAAAATTAAATATTATTTTTAAAAAATTATTTCCCATAAAACAATCTGTATTTTAATACATACTTGGTTCTATGTTATAGCCAGTTGTATCCTAGAACAAGGGGTGGAGTGTGTTGTTAAGCAAAATTGTCTCATTAGCATGGCTTTTGTTTCTTTTGAGTGGAAGTACTTTCAGCTGTTAAGTGCTAAGCCCCAGGCCCAGGGCCCT